>CM076578.1:1911877886-1912468103 GCA_034641835.2 Pinus albicaulis
TGGACAAATATGCTCATAATCAAGCTAGTTCTTCAACCAGTTCATCAACAGCAGCATTGCCTACAGGGAAAAACCTTCATGACAGATTGGAGAATTTATTTTATCTTCAGCATGAAGTAAATCATTTGTTCCCAAATCAGCCTAATTTCTTCAGATATACTGAGGCTGATGAAACACTAAGAAAGTTGCAAAGGACCAGAGTGCCAAAAGTTCAATGGTGGGAAGAAATGATGGAAATTTTGTAAAAAATTATCCTTACATAAATTTTTTCCTATTTACCACAGTATATCATGATAAAAAGGATAAAAGGATGAACAAAGGTCAAAGAGTATCAGAGCAGTTAAAGAGTATCAGTGAAACGAAATAATCAACATAGATAATATCATGTCCCTGTATGTGACATGGGGTATTTTTCTATCATTGTCTGGGGTGGGACTTCCACTTTTTTGGATGGATATTTGGGTTCCAATCTTTATATGTGAAAATGTAATGACTTCATGGACTATTTTACTTCATATAATATATTCAAAACAACTTTTTTTCTCTTGTGAAAAAAAAATGATTAATGTTTATCATTCTGCCTTCAAAACTAGCGATGCTGGTCTATGTTGCTGGTTTATTGATATGGTCTCATGGTCTTTTTATATTTTGGACATATCACACTCCTCACATGATTAGCTTTTTTCTCTGTTCAAGGATTTTGGGTACTATAATTTGTATTTGGAACAATGGACGTCGGTACTCTATCTGTTGCTTTACTATTCTACATACTTCTATTTCACTTTCTTATAGATGCCTTGGGCATATTTGGATGCTTTCTCAGATTGTCGATAATCTCCATGTGGACCGTTACTGGGTTTTATATCAAGTCGCTGTATGTGACATGGGGTATTTTTCTATCATTGTCTGGGGTGGGACTTCCACTTTTCTGGATGGATATTTGGTTTCCAATCTTCAGATGTGAAAATGTAATGACTTCATGGACTGTTTTACTTCATATAATATATTCAAAACAACGTTTTTTCTCTTGTGAAAAAAAAAATGATTAATGTTTATCACTATGCCTTCAAAACTAGCGATGCTGGTCTATGTTGTTGGTTTATTGATATGGTCTGATGGTCTTTTTATATTTTGGACATATCACACTCCTCACATGATTAGCGTTTTTCTCTGTTCAAGGATTTTAGGTACTTTAATTTGTATTTGGAACAATGGACATCGGTACTCTATCTGTTGCTTTACTATTCTACATACTGCTATTTCACTTTCTTATAGATGCCTCGGGCATATTTGGATGCTTTCTCAGATTGTCGATAATCTCCATGTGGACCGTTACTGGGTTTTATATCATGTCCCTGTATGTGACATGGGGTATTTTTCTATCATTGTCTGGGGTGGGACTTCCACTTTTCTGGATGGATATTTGGGTTCCCATCTTCAGATGTGAAAATGTAATGACTTCATGGACTGTTTTACTTCATATAATATATTTAAAACAACGTTTTTCCTCTTTTAAAGTTTCAATTTTTTCTTTTAAAATTGAACCTGTCGTCGCTATACCGACGCCTTGTAAGCGTCAGACTTGAGACAGATTAAAATGTCAGAAGAGCGACAGTACAAAAATGATGGACGAGCGACATTCAAAACGTCGGACCACGTTTCGTCGAAATTGCGACAGATCACAGACGTCGGACGAGCGACGTCCAAAACGTCGAACCACATTTCGTCAGAATTTTGACAGTTTACAACCGTCGGAAGAGAGACGTCCAAAACATCGGACCACATTGCGCCGGACTTGGGACAGTTTACAAACGTCGGAAGACCGACGTTTAAAACGTCGGACCATATTTCGTCGGAAGTGTGATAGTTTACAAAGGTCGGAAGTGCGACGGATTGGGAAACATCGGAAGATTGACGCTTGTTTGGAAGCGACGGAAAATGTGTCGATAGTGCGACACTTTTTAATTGCGTCGGAACTGCGACGGTATGACAAACCACATTTTTCCCGCGCTCGAACCGTCGCTCTTGCGACGAGTATGTCCTCATGTGTGACCCCAATTACCTGTGAAACCTTATCTTAAACCAAATAATAAGGCATCCCATAGTATAGAGGCCCAAAATTCCTTCTAGACTTATTTCATTACTCCCGTTGGACTTAACGAAATTCATCTTTGGTCGGGAAAAGTGATTAATTCAAACCATTCCCCTATCATTACCGAAGGGGAATGTGAATCTCCCAAGGAAAATACTGTAGATCTTGTTACGCCTATAATATCTAATATGGGAAAAACTGATGCTCCTATAAAAACCAACTCAAGTAAAGATGATACACCTGTAACAACTAATTTGACTGTTATAACTCAAGATCCTCTGTATCCCTAAAGACTAACCGATACTGGAACACCCTTACAACATGACTATGATTTTCTTAGGGAGTGGAAAAATTTGCACGTACGGATCCCTCTGTTGCAAGCTCTTAAATAAGTACTTATCTATGCCAAAATAATATGAGACCTATGCATTTAAAAACCTGGGAGAAAGCCTAAGGATCCTGCTACTATACATGTGATGGGAAAATTGTCCGAACTAATGACTGATCAGCCCCTCCTGACCAAGTATAATGATCCATGGAATCCTACAGTAACTGTTTATATCAACGACAATCCTATAACCAATACATTGATCGATTTAGGATAGGCCATTAACGTAATGAAGAATGACCTATTTACCACCTTGGGATTCCATGGGCTTAAACACACACCTACAGTGCTTGAATTAGTAGACAGGTCCCATGTTAAACCCGAGGGGTATTAGAGGATATATTCATTACAATCACCTACTGGAGGTATCCGACTGATTTCCTTATCTTGCAAACCAAATCCAACTTGGGAGGACACCCTTTGATTTTAGGAAGGCCTCGGATAGCTACTGCAGATGCATTCATAGGATGTAGATCAGGATCTATGATAATATCATATGGCCAAGCTACAAAGAGCCTTAATCTTTACCCTCAAGTGAAGACAATGGATTTGAAAAATCCTTGGTGGGATGAATTTGAGCCTAAATCCGATATTTCTCTACCACTTCTTGCCCTTAGAAAATATCAGTATTTTAAGGATGAGACAAAGGATGATATCATAAATGGATTTATTAGTAGCTCACTTTCTGTCACTTCTATTGAAAAATCAGGGGAGGAAGATGAGGTAGAAGATGAAAAATTTGAGCAGATGAGAACCACCCCACATACTGACAGCAGTCCAGTCGAAATAGAACCAGGGAATTATTTGAATAAGAAAACCAAAATGTTGTTACAACTATTACAACTGTTACAAAAATACAAGAAAGTGTTTGCATGGGATTATATAGACATGAAGGGGATTCACCCCAACCTGTGCACTCACCATATTTATATGAAAGATGGCTGCAATCCAATCAGGCAGCCACAACAATGCATGAACCTTGCACTAAAGTAGGTAGTGAAAGAAGAATTGCAGAAGCTCCTAAATGCTAACTTTATCTATCTGATATCTGATAGTTAGTGGGTGTCCCAACTTATCATCATTCCTAAGAATAATGTAAAATTGAGAGTCTGTGTGGATTATAGAGAACTTAATAAAGCCACTTAGAAGGACCATTTTCCTTTACAAGTTATAGACCAGGTCCTTGAAACTCTTTCTGGGAAGAATTTATTCTCTTTTTTAGATGGGTTTAGTGGCTACAATCAGATACATATCGCCCTAGAATATCAGGATAAAACAACCTTTATACCGAGTTTGGACTCTGTAATGCACCAAAAACTTTCCAGAGGGAAAAAATGGAAATTTTCTCGGATCTGATGAATAAATGTCTCAAAATATTTATATATGAATTCGCGCCTTATGGTGATGCCTTTGAAACAACATTAGTGAAGTTAGAAAAAGAGTTAGAATTTTGTGTGCAGACTAATGTTTCTTTGAGTACTGAGAAGTGTCACATGATGATGAAGCAAGGGATCGTGATGGGAGATTTATTCTCTGTTGAAGGAATCAAGGTAGACCCTACTAAAATAGAGGTAATCTCAAAAATCCCAACCCGCAAGAAAAAAAAAATAATTACGTAGCTTTCTTGGGCATGCATGGTATTATAGGAGATTTATAGAAAAAATTTCAAGGATTGCGTCACCTCTATTCTCTTTACTTATGAAATATGTGGAATTTGTGTGGATAGGGAAGTGCGAGCGGGCCTTTTTGAAATTGAAAGACTGTGTATCAACAACCCTTGTTTTACATGGACCAAATTGGAAACTGCCATTTGACATAGCTATTGATGCATTTGAAATTGATGTGGGCACTGTTTTGGGCCAGCTGCAGGATAGGAAACTTATTATATAAGAAATAGCTTGACTCCAGCTGAACACAACTATATGCTGACCGAGAAATAATTCCTCACAGTGGTGCATGCTATCAACAAATTTTGTCATTACATCACTGGGTATCAAGTATTTGTACACACTAACCACACTGACCACTTTGCCATTCTTTTTTGAATGAATAAGCCAATTACTAATGGTAGGGTTACATGCTGGTTATTGATGTTACAAGAATTTGATATCACAATCCTAGATAAACCTGGAAAAGATAATGTAGTGGTTGATTTTCTCTCTAGAATAACTATTGGTGATGATTTTGTACCTACGGAGGATTCTTTTCCCGATGAATATATTTTTTCTATTTCGACTCACTCACTGTGGTATGCAAACATAGCCAATTACCTTGCTACAAGGAATTTCCCACAATACTTATCCCAAGAGAAAGGAAACAAATCATACAACAGAGCACTACTTACTCATGGATAAAAGGGAATCTTTATCACACCAAACCAAATTTTTAGATTAGATGCTGTGTCAGGGAGGATGATTTTTTTGACATTCTTAGATCCTGTCATGAGGAACCTTGTGGAGGGAACTTCACAGACAAGCAGACATGATATAAGGTGCTTTTGACAGGGTACTATTGGCCAACAATATTTTAGGATGCTAATAAGTTCTTGAAAGGGTGTGATAGTTTCCAGAGAATGGGTCAACCGCTGTAATCAGATGAAATTTCGTTACAACCTTAAATAGTTTTGGAACCATTCGAGAAATGGGCTCTCGATTTTGTGGGACCAATTAACCTGTCATCCCAGAAAAATTCCTATATCTTGGTTTTCATAGATTATGTCACAAAATGGGTTGAGGAAAAAGCATTAACCAAAGCCACAAAACATGTTGTTTCAAATTTTTTGTTTAAAGACATCTTTGCTTTCTTTGGGATACCTAGGTAAATAGTGACAGATGGAGGACCCCAATTTACATCTCACCTACTTCAAAAGCTGGTTGAAAAGTATAATATTTATCATAGAATCAATTCCTCCTATCACCCACAAGCTAATGGACTGGTGGAGAGCACCAATAAGGTTATTGAGGGGATTCTAACCAAGACTGTGGCTAAGCACCAGAGGGATTGGGCTAATAAAATTCCAGAAGTGATGTAGGCATATACGACTACATGGAGGAATACAACAGGATTCTCACCATATGAACTGGTGTATGGTAAAAATACTTTATTCCCCATAGAGTTCAAGATCAAGACATTGAGAACAACATTACAATTAAACTTGGATCTCACAACAACACAAAAGCAACGGTTGAACCAATTCAATGAACTAGAAGAGAAACAGTTATCTGCTATTCAACAAACATAGATCATCCAACAATACAGAGCTAAGTGGCACGACAAATTCATCAAAAATAAGAAATTATAGAAGGGATATTGGGCTCTCCTATATGATTCGTGATTCAAGGATTTCAATTGTAAGCTCTGCACTAGATGGCCAGGTCCTTATGAAGTTGATACAATTTTCGACAATGGAACTGTAAGTTTAGTTACCATTGACAATGCAAGAAAACCATTACTTGCTAATGGGAACCGTATTCGATTATATCATAAACCGGCTTCAAAGGATTCATTTATTAACATTGTCACTGACTCTGATCTCCAAATTACAGGAGCAAGGGGAAACCCCTAGCACTGCCATAACTCTAAATTTTCCAATAAGTGTAACAACTGAAAACTACTATGTGGCAGATGTTACGCCTGTAAAATAATAATAATAATAATAATAATAATAATAATAATAAAATAATAATAAATAAATAAATAAATAAAATAAATAATTTATAATAAAAATACGTCCGTGAAAACCTCTCTGGAGCCCAGTAAGATTAATTTTGACAATTGAAAATCACTGTGTGGTAGTCGTCGCACCTTTTCTTTCCTTTCCATTGTAACAACATTATGTAACTCATGTATATCCTATTCTATGTTGTTATAGGGACTATTAGTATATGTTTGATTATTTCTATAAATTTTCCCTGTAATTTTTTTTTTTTGTAAATAGGAAATGAATGAAGAAATGGTGATTAGATTTGTTGTTACACATGTAACAGCTAGAAATACATCAAAAACCACATCAAAAAATACTGTCAACCACACACAAATAAAAAAGGTGCATTCATCAGCGCTACACTACGGTATAAATTCACACAACTAGCACATCGCCACCGGAATTGGTCACGACACCGTCCTTGTGCCAGTCCTTTCCTACCACATCACGTCATGTACGTCATTAAAGGTATATCATGTTTGCCCTCTATTTAAAAATTATGGAAATTAATATGGTACCTTTTGACGACCAAGGATGGACGTCGCATCAAAACGCGAGGGAGGGAACGAGTCATTTCGTAATCTATGATCTCGATTTTAAATCCATTAATCATTGTTAAAAGCGTTGTCATCATTATCCCATCATGCCAAAAATTAAAAATTTATTTAATGACATATCCCCAAGATCCAGGTCAATAATGACACCATAACTGTGTATGATCCTCCTTACCCTAAAATCCTTGATTTATTACCCACCTTACTACCCCAACGTCAACCTCAACGAAGTATTTCATTTTTTCTTCAAAATTCTCGGAAGAACATAATAGAGAGAATTGGGGTATAAATGGGAGGAGCTGCAATCCGGTTGGAGCCCAATTCAACTAATTCACTGGAGAATTTCCCCGAGGCATGCCAGTTTTTTAAGGAAGCAAGCTGATTCAAATTCTTCGAAAGAAGGAAGTTCGGGGGTTGAAGCTGGAAGTAACAGAAGAGGTGATTTCCCAGGTGACATCACTACATATTGTGGGAAAACAATGGTTTTTCAGAAAAATAAATGACCCCTCTCTCAAGACAGAGTTCCTTCGAGGAGAGCAAAAATTGGAAAACAAAGGCAAGGGACTTAACGGGTTATCACTCCCAGAGCCGTGGGGAAATGTTTCCCTGTATATTATCAAGTACTTCACCTGTGAAGGAAGGGAAATTATTGTATTCAATTACCACTTTCCATTGTTGACTCACCTGTGGCATAAGCAGCTGATTAACCTGCCTTATTTCTTGTTAGAAAATATTAGGCACATGTCTGCGGCCGTGAAAACTGTTATACACCCAGAGGCCTACGTAACTAATCACAGTATCATCAAGTTAATTGTACTAGACACATTGGAACAACAAGGCATAAGCTGGGATGAATTTATAAGTTAGAAGGCAAGAAGCTCTCGAAAAAGGAAAATTGAAATCTCTGACTCCCTTGAAATAAACAAAGGAGACTAGAGAACGGGGTCGATCTTGGAGGAAAAAAACAAAGAAAAGATATTTGAAAAAGATGATAGGAGGCAGGATATCAAAGAAACGGGTGGAACTCAGCTCGTAGCTAGAACCTTCACGTCGCAAGGAACCAATTCAAGATACAAGGGAGCAGAAAGAAGGAGAAGGACCATATCCAAAAGAAGACCTGCGCCGGGTAAAATCGGCACAAGGTCCTGTGTGTGTGGCATGCACCGTAAACTCGCAGAAATGGGATACAAAGTCTATGTGGTAAGCACCATTCCAAAGGAAACTCAGAACAAACCCTGGGAAATTGTTACACAAGAAACCGTTGATGATGTTGCTGATACACAAGAACCAACAACTAAAACGAAGTGTCCCATGGGTATCGACCCAGAATTTGATACACAAGAACTTGCTGACGACATTGTTGTTACAAAAGAACCAGTAGTAGAAGTAGAAGCTAATGAGGGACAAAAAGAAGAGGTTGATACACAAGAACTTGTTAATGTCTCTACTAATACACAAGAACTAGTAGCTGAAATGGAGTAGCCCAATCCTTAGGATGTTGTTACACCCCCAAAGGATGTTTCATATAAGGAAATACCAGACCCTGAAGCGGAATGGCGTTTAGAGAAAATATTATTGATTTCAGAACTACCGAAGTGGAAATATAAGGAACTCTTATTGTAGGAAGGAGTGATCTCATTGGTGGTACACCAAAAAATAATAAATTCACTTAAGGAGAAACGATATGAGAAGGAACTCGTAGAAAATTGGGAGAGATGGGAAAAAGAGGCATCTTGGAAGAAAAAAGAGGAGCAATTGCAACTATTGCAGCAGAAGGTCCAGGATCTAACCAATGATAAAAGCAAGCTGTATGAACTTTCCCTAAATCTGATGGGATGTAGATGACCGCCTCCATCGTACCCAGTTTTTCTATGGGAACAATTTTTCTTATTTCAGTTGAAGGCGGTATATGCGAATAGACCATAAATGGGTAACTCTACCCGAACATTTTTGGATATTTTTTGTGCTTGTGATTTCCATGATCAGAGCTTTCTTTGCGAGCTCTTTCTCCATAATATAATTTTTGAGCATGCTATCATGCACATGGTTTCATATACTCTCTCTTTTATATGCGAATTACAGTTGCACGAATTTATTTCCTTTATGAATAATTAGATAGGATGGCCACCCAGGGCTACAGATCTATTGAGGAGGACACTGCTGACTCCTATAATCTGAAAAAGCTGCACAAGAAGTATTTCGGCAGGCTCTGAGGTATTTTGCATGAGGACATGCAATTGCTTCAACTTGGGGGAGATGTTGGGTGTAGGTTTTGAGTGTATTTTGGATACCTTTTTCATCCATCCTTGACCATTTCACCTTTGAACTTGTGTACTTTTTTGACCTTAATAACCTTTTTCCTAGTGATGAGACTCCACTTTTGTGATGACATATTATTTTTCCATTTTTGCTAAATATCAATGAGGTGATGTCTTTTGATGACTAATCAAGGTGATTTTGGAGGAAGTTTTCTGGCTCTGTGTCTTTCAATCATTACTCCAAGGTTCTTGATTAGGAGGTGGACAATGGAATGATGAATTACAAAGGATTTTTGAGCACTTTCTTCTCTAGACCATTTCAATTACACCTCGGGCCGTTTTTGTTACACCTTAGGCCGTTGCTGTTACACCTCAAGCATTTCTATTACACATCATGAAAATGTTGTTACACCGCGAGAAGATGACTCTAGTACAACTGTCTGAGATCATGGGTACTATTCCACGAAGACAATTTTCGTATGAATTATATTATCCTTAGACATCTAGGGAATCAAGACGGTTGTGATTTTTTATCGCTGATGTAATAGTAATAAGCCCAATATTAGGATCTGTTGTAACTATTTCTATTTTAATCAACATGAGAATCATGATATTCTCATGTTTGATCTATTTTCTTATTTTGGATATGTAAAACTTATAAAGATGACTCATTCACATTAGAAAAGGTATGGATAGAGAGTATAGTATTGTCATTTTGTTTCTGTAATTCATAATCCTTAATACAAAGACAATGTTGCTGATGTTTCTGAATATAACATTGGGACTTTACTAATTCGCATTTCATCCCTGCGCCCTGCTAGGGAGGAAGGGCCCTCCTCTTTAGCAGGGATTGCAGTAGTTGCATTAGTGTTGTAGTAGATTGATTATTATTTCTTGTGGATTGAATGGATTATACTATCCATTTTACCAACCTATTCGGTAGTGTGGTGTGTGGTGCACCCTTTTATTGGTAACATGATGTGTGGTTTTATTTCTGTAAGATAATTCTTGATTTCCGCATGAGTGTTACTTTTTTAAATTAAATCCAGCGACATTTACTAATGTTTTCATTTTCTTCCCTCTTGGATGAAGTGTATCGAGACAGATAGTGCATACTTGGGTTGACAATTGATGTTATAGTTCAGTCAAATTAATATGCGATTAAGTTGACACAACAATTAGCTTCATACTGGCAAAGTAGATTGTATGGTCTAGGTTTTCTTTGCCTAGTTGAGACAACACTGCTCATAATGCAATATCCGAGGCATTGATATGTACATGGAACTGTTTATTCCAATTTGGGTATACCAACATTGGTGCACTTTCTAGCTTCTCCTTTAGTATATTTAATGCCTCATTACACTCCTCGACCCATATAAATTGCTCTGTCTTCTTAAGTAAACTTTCCATTGGAGTTGTGATGAAGACGTAGTTGCAGATGAATCTTATATAGTATCCAGTGTGTCCAAACGTTGATATCAACTACTTTAAATTCCCTGGAGGATCCATATTTTCAATCACCGCAACCTTGGTGGGTTCTAGGCACACTCCATCTTTACATACAATGTGCCTTATCAAAGTTTTGAAAGGAACAACAAAGATTCACTTTTTCACATTTAGCGATATTTGCAGCTGGCTACACCGATTGAACATTATTTGAGGTAGGATGGAGTGCTTCTTCAACAAGTTGTACACTATCTAGTCAACCATATAGAATTATAGAAATATATGGATGTATTCTCTGAGTGCCACTATTACAATCCGAGAGAAAACTATTGGTGCATGATTTAGGCCAAAGGGCATCACATGGTAGGAATACGAACCCTACTCTGTAGTGAAGGTAATTTTTTTCTTATCCTCCTCTTTTATTCTGACTTAGTGGTAGCCCGAGAATCCATATATGAACGAGTAGGATTCATTTCCAGCTACATTGTATAATACTTCATCACTGAAGGGTGTAGGAAACAGATCATGTACACATGAATTGTTTAGGCTATGATAATTGAAACATACTCTTATCTCTGATGCATCTTTCTTATTCTAAATGACTATTGAGCTAACCCAATCAAATTTCTCAACTAGGAATATCAATTCGGCCTCTAGCATTTTTTCTATTTCCTTCTTTACCTTATACTTTACTTGCAGATTCAGTCTGTAGGGTCAGTTTTTTACCAGTCTTTCATCTGGTTTAATCATAATCCTCTTCTCTCATAGATCCCCTTTTATTCCTTTTAACTCCAAAATAAATGATGTAAATAGATCCTCATACTCAATTAGTAGGTCAAATATCTCCTTTGTTGTTTGGTTGTCCCAGTATTCCCCAATGGATGCTAGCTTGGGATTCTCTTTGCTTCCTATGTTGTGTTCATTCACCTTCAAAGGTAGCAAATGGGGTCCTTCTGTAACTGACCCATCTTTGATTGTCGTTCCCTTTCCTTATCTTGAAAAGACAGATGCATTAAGTCTTCTAAATTATCCTCACCTAATTCATGATCAAACTTTTCGCAAGCTACTGCTTCTTGGTAATTTGAATCATAAATATGCTTCAGTGTGGTCCATTGTTCCTTCTGTCATCTGACCTGTTGTAAGAATAATCCTCTTTACTACTTGTAGTGCATCAATCAACTTTGATTAGTATCTTTAAAATAAAAACTACTCAGAAATATTCTTTCTAGAGAATCCAAATCTATTGTATGTCTCTTCCTTTCTTCTGTTATGCCATACTAGGCTTGTGGAAATGTTCCTAGGGAATGCACAAAGTCATGTACCCACAATTCCCTTGGAAATTCTTCAACCTCGCATCATTCTTAACAATATTTTATATTTTGTTGGGGATCTGAAGTACCTATATACTTTACATCTAGTTATGGACCCTGGGATTGTTGGAATCTAACCCTTTATTCACTTGAGATTTTGTCCCACCTTTTAAGGTTGTTGCGATGGGTTCTACACAATCGGGCCAATGTTTCTTGTAAATCCAAATTCATTAAGGGCACTTTGTGTTCTTAAGGAACAATGTCATCAACTTTATTAATAAAAATATTAACTGTTTCCATATTAGTGAAGGTAGGATATCCTCTTACATATGTTTAGATCCAATTAAGCCTTCGGATGGTGGCACATATTTGGGTTTTGATTTTGTATCCTCTTCGCTGCCAATCATCACAAGCAACCTCTAATCCAATGTATGAACTCTAAACACTGTGCCAGCTGATTGACCCAGCTTCAGCCATTAAGTTGATATAATCTTTCCTTTTTCCCATTGTTACCCGGTATAAATGATCTAGTAGTCCATGCTCTTCTCTGTCATTAGTCGGTTCTATGAATCTTAGACCTTGGTAGGGGTCCAGGGGCTAGATTAATTGAATCCCCTCCACTTCAAAAATCATTGGTTATTTCTTCAATTCAATAACTGCATAGTTTTCAAAAGCCCAGTCTATCCAAAGTAGTGTAGGATAGGGTTCCTTATCACCCATTATGTCTATGAATTCAAAGTTGGTGTAGGTCTTAACCCCCACGACATCAACTTCCACATATTCTAGTCTCCCGATGGGTATTATGCAGTACTGATTTTCCATGTGCAACTGTATAGGAGAAAATTATAGCTTGGGTTTCCCCAATGCTTCCTAGGTCTTCCTTGGTAGTATATTAATGACTGAACCTATATCCAACATGGTATCTCTTATCTAGAATCCTACAATTTGTGCATCAATCTTGAACTCCTTCCCTATTCACCTTTTGTTTCTTTAGATTCTTCTTGAGTGCCTCTCTAGAGTATTAGTAAATATTGTGTTGGTATGACCTATCCCTCCTTTAATGGCTTATTTCAAATTCTCCCGCAACTGTTTGAGCATATTCTCATCATTTACAATGTTAAAAAAAAACTAAACCATTATTCTATAGGTTGTGCCGAAGGTAGGCCTTTTTCCTTCCCCTCCATTGGTTGTACTATCTGTGATGATTTTCTTGAATTTAACTTTATGAATGTTTCCACCACTTCTTTATAGCATTATTTATGTTGTTCTAGATTATAGGATTTCTTTGGTGAGGTTGGATTTATAATCTTAGGTTTCTCCATTTCTACCGCATCATCTCTTGTCTTCTTTCCTCCACGTGTCACTATAGATACACTTTAGAGGGGTACAATTTCTAGTCTTCTTGGCTCCACATTGATCAAATTGGCTCCCCTATGTCTAGTTTGTTCTTCCCATATTTTGATTAGTTCTGGGAAATATTCTGTGGCATGCATGTTCACTTGCACTAAGAACACCATGGCATTATAGGTAAAGGAAATTCCCTCACAACACGACCCTCATGGTCACAATTTTAACATCACATTGGCCCTCTTCCTCCTGTCTTTTCCCCCCTTATTCCTTCTCCTCCTCGTCCTTGAGGAGTTTCATTGACCCTGTAAGTTGTTATGTCTAGCCTATTAGATTTTGCATCCAATTCTCTAAATTGGTCTATGTGTTTAGTTGGCAAGGCACAAAACTCATTGTATGTGTTGTTGGGAAGATTCGAATTTCTGTAAAATTGGGTAGAGTCATGGGAGATGTCCAAATGCCTTACAAATATCATAGTAGTCAGTGGGTACTGGGCTTTGCTGATTTAGGAATCCATGGAATTGTGGTTTCCCTTAGTATATACATTGTGTCCCTATCTGTGTAACTCCCGCAACCAGTGGAGCTCCTGAAGGCCCCCCGTTCCCGATACATTTCCCAACCCACGCAAACTTGGGCACTCTATGATTAGGTGTCCTTTGATGAAGCAATGTGTACACCATACATTTGATCTTGCTTGTCACACATGCTGCATATATTTTAATTTCTCCATCATACTTACAATATGATGCTGCAAACCCAATATAGAAGGATCATGTGTTGGTTCTCCACACCTGATTTCATGCGAGTATCCTGCCATAGCTTCAATCCTAGTTCCTTTATCGAAAGCATAATGCAGCATATCAATCTTCTTTTGGGTTAACGACATTGCTGTAAGAGGAAAACGTGCTTCGATGAACCAATACCATTGATGGTTTAGGTCTATGGGGTAGCTGAACTTTCCAATTGTGTCTTTAAACCTTCTCATTAGCTCCCAAGTGGTTTCCCCTTCTCGTTGTTTAATATCCCACAGTCCAGAAAATCCTTATTGATTCATCTGAGGGAGTTTTAATTCTTGTACGAATTCCCTTTTCACATCATCCAAGCTCCGACCATTTAATAAACCACCTAAAGTCTCTCTCCCTAAGAGTGGTTTGGAAATCAATCAATTTGGTAGTATCTAGTGTTTGGCGGGAACTCCATATGGATTCACACAAGTAACAATGTTTCTCCACATCATCATTCCATTTCCCATAGAACTCTAGATACTGTGTGAATGACCCCACAATATCTAGCTAAGCTTTAGGAATAAGTACAAGTCCTCTTAATCCAGGATATGATGATCCTTGTGGGATATTTTCAGTACTAATGCTGCTACTAGTACAACTCAGAAGACCAACTTCCACCATAAGAAGTTTAATCCACAACGTAATCTCTTTCAACAAATTTCCCCACAACCCTAATCTGAATATATCCTCGGCTTTGGAAAAGGATTTGTGGCTTTCTGTAGAAAATTCAACAATATACCCTTCTAGCGAGGACTGTACCCAGAAGTTCATCGCTTGGGTTAGATCTATGTCTAACCGATGTAATGACACTAGATCTGATTACGTTTAGGTGCGACAAGATATATTTTGTTTGCATGATTTTCCTTTGATCTGCATCCTCTGCAACCAATTATAAATCTCTTTAGGGAAATTACCCCAGAATATCTCGTATTGATCACTCGCTGAGTTCGAATATAGGATATGTACCTTCAACTTCCTTTCCTTTTATTTTCGGAGCTGGGCTTGTTGTTAGATGAATTAATCTACATGGTTATTCCACCAACTTCGTAGTTCTCTCTTATATATCCTTGAGACCATGTTCCAACTCTCTTTTAAATTTCAGGTCCTGAAAACAAAACCATTTGTTGGCTGAAAAAAATAACTGGGTGAAGACCCAAGTTTAGGCATAGGGGCCAACAAGGATCCAATGTAGTCTAGAACAACGCCGACCTTTTCACCTTACCCACTGATGCGTAAGGAATCTCACCCGAGGCGTGTTGTGACCTTAATAAGACATGAGAGTCAGAAATGGGATATCATAAAGCACCATCAATCGTTACTTCTTTAGTGCATAAGCATCACAACTGAGGAATCATACAACAAGTGCTAACCATACCATTAAGTGAAAAGGATTGAGAGATACATAGTAACAAAAAAATGTTTTAATTTCCAAGTATTTAGATACTAACAGTAATCCATAGTATACACACAAGTTATAGGCCAACAAGAATTTATTTATATTAGATTCATCATAATTCATTACATCAACTATAGAGTTGTCTCTCTTAGAGAACAATCAAGACTAATGATACATAGTTGTAGAGAGATCACGTCCTAGAGCAGCTCTCCTCTCTTCTGCGAGCGTTCTCTCTATTTATTTTTCTTGGGTTTTTCTTCCTTATCCCCCTATTGTCCAAATAAACTACTAGCCTCTGCCATCCTTTCACTCTACCGCCTCCACAACTCGATTGTCCTGTCTCTTTTCCATTTATCTTCTGCTACTCAGATTCTATTCTATATTACTCTATGTTGCTTTTGCGACTCTGCAACGACTGTCCCATGACCCACTATGACTCCAATTGTCTCAAAAATTCTCTTCATTCCAAAAATGAAGGCCCCAACATGAAGTAAACGTATGCCAAAAATATTTTTAGAAATGCAAAACTTGGTATGTTAGAATATTCACCAATCGTTACACACGTTGTTATAAATACCATGTAGAATTTGATTATTTTTATAATAGATATGTACACATCCATTATGTTTTTCATCCTAATATTGTGAAAGATTGCTCATTTAAGCTACAAAAAATTTCATAAAAATAATTTATTCATATCAACATGTGTCCAAGGCCCGATGGAAAAAATTATTATGATAATTATTGTTCATATGGGACGTTGTAATATTCCAAATTGGGGGAATAAGAAATATTTGACAAAAAAATGGTTATAAAGCATCAAATAATGTCATAACAGATGTTCAATAACAAATCCTTCAGTTGACACAACAAAAACAACCTTATACAGCGTTTTAGGGGCAAAAAGGTGGGGAAAAGTGATGATTTTGGCCCTAAAATGTGTATGCTCAGATATATACGTGAAAATAAGGGTGGGAAGCCGTTGGATCTGATATATTAGGTCAAGAGGGACCTATGCTCCAAATGTAAGCTTAAACAAATGATTCTATCTCAGTTAAACAACTCCTCCTTCCCAAACTAGGCTTTAAAACCCTGATTTCCCAGGACTTGGAGTATGCAGAATTTTCTGAAGCATAGAGAACATATTTTTTGAAAGGTTTTCTAAAAAAAATGAAGTAAGAGGTCTGATATACAACTTGTATCAATCACACAGCAAAGAAATGGAAGTTTAAACACTTATATAGTAGAAACAAGACTCCCAACAACATTTCCGGAAAAATGCATGAAATAAGAAATACTGCATAAAATAACATAATTTCTACAACTCTACATTAATATTGACTGAATAAATCATATAATGGCTGAATAATACATAAATAGGGCCAAAGGCCTCTCTAACAAAACTCTCGGAGGGAAATAAGCACCTCCTCTTCAAGAAATAACACAAAGTCAAAGGATGCAATACTGGTGTTGCTGCCTTTGCATGAAGGACGCAGTTTATGAAGATGAATGTGTTGTAGCTGAATGTAGATGAATGGCCTCAAGAAAAATACAGAAATGAAGCTCAAATCCTTCTCTCTTGATCCCTTAAGCAAGCTGATCCAAAGAGAGGATTGAATTCCTACACGGGAATTCTTTGCACTAAGCAGTGCAGCAACTCCGGCTAAACATCTGAAGTATGCAAATGGTCTCTAGACCAAAAATATCTGAATACATGAATGAATCCCCTTTGATGCTATGCCCTCCTTTTATTTTTGGTGAGTCTGCTCACCTTAGGTCCCACCTCTTAGGGTTTCCATCTTCATTTGAATCTCTTCCCTCCAAAACTGCACTGTCTTCTTAGGCAAGCTACTCCTCCTTAGGCTACGCTGGTTGACTTGGTCAAATTGACCTTGTTATCATACAATTAGCCCCTTTTCACACTAGGAGGTGAAAAATAAGCTGCTCAAAGGTTCCCTTTTACATTAGGAAGGGTTTTATTCATGTTAAGAGGCCTCCTCTTCCTTTTTATTCACCTACTATACTATATGAGAAAAAATTAATGTTCCAATTTATTCATGAAAATTTTGGAACATTACAGTCCAAATGTTGCTTGTCCTCAAGCAACTAAAAGGATAGAACTGAGTGAATCTCCTTACCTCCTCCGGTAGCATCAGAATATGATGGAATCCTCCAAAGAATATGATGCCATATCATCCATAAAACTCCATAGTGCCTCTCCCAAGCATATAGACTAGCATTTGGTGAAACACCCCAAATGACTAAGACCATGAGAAGGAAGTTTCTCAAGGAGACAACCATGTGTGGTCTATAGGTCTTCTCAAGGCATGGAGTGCAAGATGCATGGGAAATATTATTCCCAAAAGTGAAACCTCCACCCCCAAGCTATCATCCATATAAAATGAGTCACCCTTCAGCATGGTAACTCATGAAGAATTCCCTCGACTTTTGGCTTCTGAAGTGTATATGGGCTGAATGACTGGACATGATAGGAAAGAATGCCTATCCCATGCTGTCCTCCTCCCCAGTCATGATAAGTGATGAAGATATACTGATCTTGGGCTTCAACATGAGTGCGCTCCCATGGCAAGAAAGAAGTTAGACCTCCAAAGGTCTCTCTCCCAGCGTTGTGCATCAAGCTGGCCCAATCCATCACACACATAATGGATAGGAAATCACTACCACATGAAAACCCATCCATCTCATCGCCCTCCTCATTAAATAACAAATGTGTTTTTGTAAAGGCCATGTCTCCTTCCATGTTCCCCTTAGAACATGCATTGCAGAAAGTATGGAAGTTTTCTCCCAACAAGGACACATCCTCCTTATGTGTCACTCCCCTAATCATGCTCCCCATAAGGATAACAACAACACCACCAAAAGAGAACATAATTATCAATAATATGGGGAAAGTACTGAAGGTCTCATGGTGTTCAACAGTGTACCAACAGTCTCCCAAGTGGTCACAACGCAGTTTGCCAAACTGCTGCTTGAAGAAGTGAAAGGGCAAGTTGTCTTCTAGTTCATGGGAAATAATGCATGCTCTTACATCTGATAATGCATTTTAGGTGGATGAATATATAAGCTGAACATGCATGGAAATAAACACTTGCCCATGGCCATATGAGAGATGGTTGTCTCCATCACATAGTCTCGCCCAAAACATTCCTTTCAAAATGAATGGCACATTATTGCCATATGACATCCAAATCAGAAAATTGCTGAAGGTCTTGTGAAATTTTGGATGATACATATGGTCTCTATGGTGGATACAATGCAGCCTTCTCAACTGCTGATTTAGAACATCATGTGGCAAGTTTTCCTTCAAATAATTTTCAACTATGTATGTTAGCTCATCTACTTTGAAGTAGTAAGCAGCAGTATATACCAGCTGTACATAATCAAAACAACAACATACTTGCCCAAAGTCATGTTTAGATGGGCTTCTTATGTTACAAATATTGGTCCTAAGTTGACCATGAAACCCACAAATAATCTTGCCCCTTTGTGGAGCAATGCACTGTTCATATATGGTGAGAAAATACAAATGATCAATGGAGTAATCCACAAGTACATAAATGTATTTCATACCATGCATGGTGAGTAAGATGAAAGTGAGGTCCATGAATGAGTCCTCCCATGAGAATATTCTCATAAAAATCTACAAGGAGAGAGGATGCATACTCCCTTTTGAACACTCCATCAATAAAGACATACTCCCAAGTGATAGCGTTGTAGGCCTTAGTGATAAGTCTCTAATCACCCCGTGACTTCTTCCCTTGACATTCCACATGCCAAAGCCATCCACCATTATGTTGCTATGTGAGAGAAGATTCTTCCCATGTAGAAGCCTCTCCTTGTCCTCCAATGATGAAGGGTAGCCTCTTTTCATATTGAATGTGCCTTCCTTCTTTCCGAAAATGTCATGATAAATATGGGAAAAATTCGGCCCATACTCTCCCAAGTGTAACCATAGCAACAAAAGAATTTGTTGCCCCCTCATACTTACATCATACCCATCAAATGATGACAACATAGTGATTGACATGCATATCATATCAACACCATGTATACATACTTCTTGCCGCCCCATGATGCAAGTATCCTGCCAAGTTCCTTTCCTCCACACACCCTTTGGAAAAATATGTTTCATATGTTGGCCAAACTCTTTTAGGAGGAGCCAACGCAGCCTTGCATCTTGCTGCCCTATGTCATAAATTTGAAAGTTGCTCACTAGCCTCTTTCCCTCCATCCACATCAACTCAACTCCCTGTGGATGCCTCATCTTATCTCTTTCCTTGGTGTCCTCACAATGAAGACTACCATTTTCCCAAAGTAGATTTTTCTTTTCTTTGAATTTCATGATATGTTGAAATGCATCTTCTTGGAGATCCCTTAGAGGAGATCTCATGTCCACAACCATCTTGAACCCATAAGGATCTAAATGTAAAGAAGGAAAACCCTCCTTACTACTATCTATTGATAGCGCTGTAACTCTCCTCCAGGGTGTTTTGGCCATCTCATGCAGCAACTCCCGGATGAGCATTTGGTTCTGCATGTATTTGTTTGGAGCAAGGTTCATTCCATCCTCCAAGAACTCATACTTCAACCTCAAGGGTTGTGTGTAACTTATCAGAGATGCATGAGGTTTATGGTTCAAATCTCCCTGGGACCCTCCAAGCTTGCACAACGCAATGCAATCTTGTTGCTCTACCTCAACAGTACTATTTGATCTTGGGCCATATGCAAACAAATCTCCAAACCCTTCCATAACATTTTCTGAAATGTTGAGATATGGAAACTGATGCATACCTTTGTGAGCCTTTGGGACATCTTCTATGGCTGCAAGAGGTCCCCTATCCAATATGTTGGCTGATCCAACTGCTAGTGTAGATGGATGCTCTCTCAAGGTCATGGAAGCGCTGGTACTTGCCTCTTCCCCTGGTGGTGTGGGTCTTCTTTCTTCTCTCAGTCGAATAAACTGAGGAGAATCTAGGGTTTCTTTGAAAGCCCTAGGTTGGAATTTGTATTCTGCCAAATACCCACTCAGATTTTTATGCTCTAAGAGGTCTCCTTGTTCTTCAATTCCTCTACAAGAACAGAAAGTGCATGCATCTGCCTTTGCTTCTTGAAACCCTCTAGAGGTCTCACCACAATTTTATTCTCCTTGAAACCCTCTTGGAGTTTCACTGCATTTCTCTTCTCCTCTCTTCTTGGATCTGAAGATGGATGAGAGTAAACTCATCCTCTCCATTGTTCTAACCTTGCTTGAAGCCACCACTGAAGAAACCCTTTGATGGAAATATGTACAAGGCTATTTTAGAGATGGACTGAGTGGGAATTTACCAGATATGTCACCTCTAAGGAGAGGATGATATCCGGAGGCTATCTTCCCCTCCTTAGGCTCTTTCTATATCTATGTAAACATTCATCCTTTATGGATTCAACACTTTAGCATGAAGCCACAGGCTGAGCCAAAGATCTTGCTCTAATACCACTGTAATATTCCCAATTGGTGAAATAAGCAATATTTGAAAAAACAAATGGTTATGCAGCATAAAATAATGTCATAACAGATGTTCAATAATAAATCCTTCAGTTGATACAACAAAAACAACCTTATACAGCGCTTTAGGGGCAATAAGGTGGGGAAAATTGATGATTTTGGCCCTAAAATGTGTATGTTCAGATATCTGCGTGAAAATAAGGGTGGGAAGTGGTTGGATATGATATATTAGGTCAATAGGGACCTATGCTCCGAATTTCAGCTTAAAAAAATTATTCTATCTTAGTTAAACAACTCTTCCTTCCCAAACTAGGCTTTAAAACCCTGATTTCCCAAGACTTGGAGTATGAAGAATTTTCTGAAGCATAGAGAGCGTATTTTCTAAAGGGTTTCTACAAAAAATTAATTAAGAGGTCTGATATACAACTTATATCAATCACACAACAAATAAATGGAATTTTAAACACTTATACAGTAGAAACAAGACTCCCAGCAACATTTCTGACAAAATGCATGAAATAAGAAATACTGCAGAAAATAACGCAGTTGCTACAAATCTGTATTAATATTGACTGAATAAATCATATAATGGATGAATAATACAGAATTAGGGCCAAAGGCCTCTCTAACAAAACTCCCAGAGGGAAATAAGCACCTCCTCTTCAAGAAATAACACAAAGTCAAAGGATGCAACACTGTTGTTGCTGCCTTTGCATGAAGGACACAGTTTATGAATATGAATGTGTTGTAGCTGAATGTAGATTAATTTCCTCAATCCAAATATATAAATTAAGCTCAAATCCTCCTCTCTTGATCCCTTAAGCAAGCTGATCCAAAGAGAGGATGGAATTCTTGCACGGGAATTCTTTGCACTAAGCAGTGCAACAACTCCGGCTAAACAACTGAAGTATGAAAATGGTCTCTAGACCAAAAATATTTGAATACATGAATGAATCCCCTTTGATGCTATGCCCTCCTTTTATTTTGGTGAGTCTCCTCACCTTGGGTCCCACCTCTTAGGGTTTCCATCTTCATTTGAATCTCTTCCCTCCAAAACTACGTTGTCTTCTTAGGCAAGCTACTCCTCCTTAGGCTGCACTAGTTGAATTGGTCAACTTGACCTTGTCCTCATACAATTGGCCCCTTTTCACACTAGGAGGTGAAAAATAAGCTGCTCAAAGGTTCCCTTTTACATTAGGAAGGGTTTTATTCATGTTAAGAGGCCTCCTCTTCCTTTTTATTCACCTACTATACAATATGAGAAAAAACTAATGTTCCAATTTATTCATGAAAATTTTGGAACATTACAGACATGCTCTAGGTGTAGTGGATTTTCAATATTGAATCGATGCATTCATGAAAGTGAGGAGCGCGAATTTGGTAGGATGATAGTATATATGCAAAGCTTCAAATATGTTATCTTGAACTAGATAGTGGGAAAGAAAGACAAAATATTGCATTGGTGAAGTCCTAGGTAAGTTAAGGTAGAATTTTTTCTTATTTCACCTTCAAATTCAACATATAATTTTTTTATGACCTTCATCATGTACAATGATGTGATTTCATGAAGGATTTTTTTATAAAACTGAAGCATATTTTCAACATGTACATGTAGCGTGATGGAAATATGAACAATTTGTAATATGCAAGGACACCTTTCCCCTAGGAACTACATTGTTATTTGTGGACTTTTTTGGGAACTACACCATTCAAACATAGAATGAGATATATAGGCAATATTATCATTAATATCAATTTATCATAGTGGTACATATCACATATAGGCATGGGCCAAATGATAGTAATGATAGGAGGATAATAGAGGAGACAAACTTCTACACCAGTGATGATAGGCACCATGTTCTGCATTATACACAACATGTATTTTAAATTTATATGTTCACTTGAAGGATATAAATATAAAAATGGATTGAAATTGGATTTGGAAAGATGGTTGTGTAGGCTAGTTCAAAAATTCCCATGTATTCTAATGGTTGAGTATATTGCACAAAAAACACAGTGTGTCTCATATTTGGAACTAATTTGAGACTAGGCGTGGAAAATGTGAGCATGGTCGTATTTATGCATAAAAAATCGCTATAAATGGAGGAGATGAATTTTATGAGAAATACTCATATCCAGGATGAAAAATATATATTCCATTGGTTCTCTACAATAATGTTAAATGGAGCGAAGGAACAACAAACATTAACATGGATATGTCAAGTATGAATAAATTTATAGGAAGTGGTCCATATAGATTGGTCACATTCATATCATTGTGATACAAGACAAGGAAATCATGAATTTAATTTATTTTTTAGCTCAGACAACCATTTGTTCAAAATTTGGACATGAAAACTAGCTTGCTTTTTGTGGAGCATGAAGTAGTGGTGAATGTGATGATTGTGAATCACTGGTTTGGTTGATGAATGACATCATGTATCACTTGTAACGATAAGGTCTACGTTTCGAGCCTATATATCCCTATACATTCCACTAACTTAAACTACTTATATATACCCCCCCATAGTCCCTATGATTTGGCCTTGAAAATTCTTTTACATCATATCAATATCATGTCCTTGTCGAGATCGATGGATGGGAACATTGGACTAGAGTAGGAAGATTAGTATTTTGGATCTAGTAGACTCACTTGTAGTTGTTAAAAAAACATATATAAATGAAAGTGAGGAAGCCATTTTAACATACTATAACCATATATGTGATCTTGTACAACTAGATAGAGATATCTCACATTGTATCTTGGATCCATTCTCATTTGTTATTTAATTATGTTATCAAGCTCCAAATCATTTTCATCTATCTGCACATTGCACTTTTTGTATAAGACATATATATGCAATTGTTTCCCAAAAATTAAATGATTTGGGCTTTTATTATTGGTTGGAATGATGCATAATAGGGAAATAAACCCTCAATACATCGTGTACTAATGATGAAGCCAATAAATTTCCATTTGGATCAATGGTTGTTAAGGGTTAATATCTTATAGTAAATGGAAATTTAAGAAATACCATTGGTTATTTATTCATGGATTATATACCAGGTGCAATGGTGTATCAATTTACACACTTAGTCATTGGTATAAACATTCAACTACAAACAATCCTTACCGTAAGGTATGCTACTCCATTCCTCATTTAAAGCACCAGAGACTAATGGATACCATTAGAAATAAATATGATCTAGATGAATTACTTTAATATATAGCTAGTGGGTCTCCTAATTTGAGAACCAAATCGGTGAAGTACTTGCCATGTTGCAATTGGTCTAACAAATCGTTGGTTCTAGGCAGAGGGGACCAATTCTTGAGTGCGACCTTGTTAAAATCTCTATAGTTGATACACATTTGTCAATTCCCATCATTCTTAGGTACTATGATGAGAAATTACCCACAAGTTCAGGTCTTATTTGAATTACACACTATTCTAGTAGCTACTACAATTGTTTCTTCATTTTATCTACTTACAAAACAAATTGTCTATGTAGCCCAATATTTGGCAATGGGGAGTCAAGCAACAATACTATATCATGATCCACTCCTTCTTAGGTGTTAACCTTTTAAGCTCTTGAAACACTCCTCCATAAGCTTGCAACAAATCCTCCAACTATTTTTTATTCTCTTTGGTACATCCCTCTACGGATGCCTTTATTCTTAAAAATTCCTCCCTTGGATTATTCTCTATTAAGAAAAGCAATATATACCTCTTAGAACTGATCAACTTTTTGTTTTGGATGGAACTCGTTAGTGTGAATTCTAATCGCAAGCATACGAAAAAAACTCACTTTAGCGCTGCATAACAAACACCCTAACATCAAAGATGGCTGTCAATTTCCTTAGATCTGCAGTTAGTGATCAGAATAAATGCTACAGAAATCCAGATCTATGTAGTTAAAGACATTAAACAACAAAAATAAGCAAGATTTTCTCCATGCATTCAATGGAGAAGACAAGAATTTTTAAAGA
Organism: Pinus albicaulis; assembly: GCA_034641835.2. NCBI lineage: Eukaryota > Viridiplantae > Streptophyta > Pinopsida > Pinales > Pinaceae > Pinus > Pinus albicaulis. The sequence continues at coordinate 1,911,902,663 of CM076578.1, forward strand.
ATTTTTTGTATTATGACACCTCAGAAGGGAACATAGAAATATGTTACCAGTCCCCCTCAATTGGATGGGTTCTTATATGTACTCAATGCTTTAGATTTAAGGTCTCTCTCTCTCTTGATGGTGCAGAAAACTCAGACAAAAATGGAACTCAAAGGGAGCTCACAAGCAAAATTTAGAAAAAATATGACCATGATGGAGGATCAAAGTCAGACCAAAAGTATAGATCAAAGGGTGAACCTAAGGCAACAAAGGGTAGTGAATGAATGGAAAACCCTTCTATTTATAAAAAAATATTGAGTTAGTCTAGATATTGGTGCATAATTGAAATATTATTAACCAAATCTAGATCCAACTTTTATGGAATATTTTATTATTTTTGTTGGAGGGAAAAAGAATTTGAATTTGGTAAAACAACTTTATTTAGAAATAATAAATAAATAAATGATTTATTTATTATTTTAAGAATGCAGTTGAGTAATAATTAAATAAATAGTGATTTATTCAATTATTTATAAATGATTTAGTCAAATTTAACAAGGAATATTATTTAAGTAATGTTTTAAATAGTTATTCCTAGAAAATAATAAGATAAATAAAGAATTACCTAATTAATTTTCCTATTTTGGGTTAAATTGTTGGAAATGTTGTCATTGATGGCAAAGGAGGTAGCAAAGATAGAGATAGGAAAAGGAGGCAGCAAAGACGACCATTCAGTCCAAGAGCGACAAAGAAGCAAAACAAAGGAAGCAAGGGAGACATGCAGGGGAGCGAGAGGAAAGCGATATAAGGGCGGAACCATTATCGGGGGCGGGCGGAGAGCGGAGTGGTTATCACGGCGGTAGAGAGCGAGAGGCGGAGCGCGGGGAAGCGACGGAGAGCGAGGAGACACAACGCAGATTATTAGAGAATGTGCTTCTACTCACACGGAGGATATATATATATATATATATAAATAAATTCCTGACATCGCAGAAGCTGGCGGATACCGCGCGGAGTGCAAAAGATCAGAGGTTACCCGGCCGGGCGTTATATATATATATATATATATATATATATATATATATATAAATAAATAAATTCCAAGAATCGCCTACCCCACTGGAAGATACGCTATAGATTGGAGCGGCAATGTAATGCATATATATATAAATCTCATTCCGGGAATCGTATACTCCAGCGGAAAAGTATATATTGCGCTTTATATACAAAGGACTATAGCATATATATATATATATTTATATCCATATGTAGCGCGAGATTCAAAGAACCGAAGTACCATAAGGTGGAACCTGGCGCGTCGAGGAAGAAGTGGAACCGTGACCGAGAGGAACAGTAACGACGGTTTGGAGCTGAACGGTGGTTTTTATCGTACCTCTTTTGCGGGTTGAGCAGTATTCAAGAGGTTGGCTCCAATTCCATAGAATGGGTGACACGCGTCCCTGTACGACTCCACAAAACCTCTTTTCACTGCGTGCCATCGCGCGTTATTGTTCGACTCAGGATGCCCAGTGATATTGTTGAATGACGTTGATCTGGGAAGGGGTCATCGGACGACGGTCACTTGCTATAGATGTGCGAAGGTTACCCAAGGTACGGTGCGCCATCGCGCGTTATTGTCCGTGCAAGTTGCAGCGCGTGTACGTAGGATCAGAGGTTGAAGAGCGATGAATGATCCTGCATTAGATCATGAATGAAGTTACTGAGTGATAAACAAGGTATGGCGCACATATTGAATTGAACCATCGCAACCATCACAACCATCGCATGCATCGCAACCATATGACATTTACCCAACTATCGCAATATCACATATCGCGGTTAGTTGAGCTGACAACTATCGCAAATAGAAAGTTTGTGATTGTGATTAATCGCATCGCATTCGGTCCATAAAATTTATTCCGGATTTTTCATTAATATAAATTCCATGGTTTATTAAGAAGGTTAGAAAGGGTTTTATTGTTGATGGTTCATGATAAAGATTGTGGGTACTATGTTATTAAAAAGGTGTTATAAAAATGTCAAGCATTGTTTTATGTAACGGTTGTGATTGGATTGAAATATGACGCGTGGTCTATGGACCCACGGGCCTCGGCTTAAGGTTAAGGGTGATTGTTTATATAAAATGATTGCTGTGGTGTATGTATGTTCCGCTTGCGGAACTCGCCACATCAACAAGACACTTGCCGTGTGTAAAGGGTTCGAATATGCCCATATTTAAAGCCAGCAGTTACACTTATATCTAAAATGCATTGATATAAAAAGCACAGTTACACGTATGCAAAAGTTACACCTTAGCAGAGGACAGAAGAGAAAACAGATTTGAAAAGAGATAAAACACATTCATAGGAAAGACAGACACAGTCAAAGAAAAGACAAATGCACAGCGAGCCAAAAGACTAAATGAGTTGAGTTGAAGTGCTCATTGTAATTTGATTGTAAATGTTTTAATTGATTTTTATTGTTTGTGATGCATTGGCAAGTCTCCAGAAGAGAACAAATATCCCACTGTAATATTAAAATAAGCACCTACAGTTATATTTATTGAATAAGCAGATAAAAGGAATGAGAAGACAGAAGCCAAAGAGTCATGAACGTTCACTCCAAATTCTTTGTGAAATACAAACAGTCATGTGAGGAACTCTATAAATAATGTCAACTGGATATGAAGAAAAGAGGTTAGAAAGAGTAAATATAGAAAAGGCAGAGTATAGAAGTGTGAGGCAGAGAAGATTAAGAAAAGAAGAGCAGAAAGAGAAGCTACAGAATAGAACTGATATCTGAGGTAAAAAAGGAAACATTCAGTTTGATAAATTGAGGAAGTTGGAGCTTCCCTATCAAGTTGCAGCTTGATAGCTGTCAGTTGTAGCTGACTGAGGTTGGAGCCTCTTGTAGGTTGGTGCCTGCAGAAAATTGAAGGGAGTTGGTGCTTCCTTGCAAGTTGTAGCTTGCATAATTGAGGTTGGAGCCTCCTGTAGGTTGGTGCCTGCAGAAAAATAGTGGTGAGAGGGAGTTGGAGCTTGCCTTTGCATCACAACAATAATAAGATGTGGTTTTCTCCCTTTATGGGTTTCCACTTATATCTGGTGTCTCTGTGCATGATGTTTATGTGTTGATCTAATTTATATCATCTGCTTAATACCTGCTGCTCTCATATTAAGTCTGTTGTTATATTATATTAATACTTGTTGTTCACATTCTAAGATTACTCACATATTAAGTTGGACATGAAATGAAGGTGTAAATAAGGTTTAATAAAAAGTTTAAAATATTATGAATGTGTTAAACTGATTCACCCCCCCCTCTCAGTTTAACTAAGAGTTCAACAATTGGTATCAGAGCAGGTTCCTTAATACAAGTCTAACAGTTGAAAGGAGATCCTAGATTCCCAAGATGGCTAGTAAAGAAGGATGCTCAACCAACAAAGCCCCTTTCTTCACTGGTGAAAATTATGCTTTCTGGAAAATCAGAATGAGGACATACATAATGTCTCTATGAATATAATTCTGGGCTGCAGTGGAATTAGGATATGCCCCAAAGGAAACTGACACAGAGAAAGAAACAAAACAAGATTTTGTGGCTAACGCAAAAGCCATGAATTCCATCTTGAATGGATTATGTGAAGCAGAGTTTATTAAAGTAATGCACAAAGACTCTGCCAAAGAAATATGGGATACTCTTGAGAACATACATGAGGGAGACAAGAAATTAAAGACTGCCAAACTTCAAGTCTATAGAGCCCAGTTTGAGAACTTAAAAATGAATGATGATGAAGACATTGCCAGTTTCTTCCTAAAAGCTGCAGAAATTATTAACAATATGAAAGCTCTTGGAGAAAAAATGCCAGAAAATATAATTGTGCAAAAGATTCTAAGATCTCTTCCATCCAGGTTTAATCCAAAGGTGTCTGCAATAGAAGAAACAGCTGATTGGGAGACCTTGACCATGAACCAACTACTTGGAAATCTAACAGCCTATGAAATGAGGCTCCCATAGAAGAAGCCAAGTACGAGGGAAGCAGCCTTCAAAACAGAAAAGAAGAAAGAAGAAGAGGGAGACATATGCTCTTGCTCAGATGAAGAAGAGGCAAAGTTTGTCAAGAAATTGGATAGAGGCTCAGGTAAATACAAAGGTAAAATCCCCTTCAAATGCTTTAACTGTGGAAGAGTGGGACACTATGCTGCTAAGTGTCCTCACAAGAAAGTAAGGAATCGGGCTCAAGAGTCAGAGAAAAATAAATCAAAGAACTGGCAGAAAGGAAAGAAGTTTAGCAGAAAATCCTTCTATGCTCAACAAGACAACAGTACATCTAAAGATTCAGATGAATCCTCAAGTGAAGAAGGAACCTCTGAATTCTTATTGATGGCCATAGAAGAACTTGAAGGTCTCCTGCTAGAAGATGAAGAAGAAGAAGGTGAAGTCGACCTTGAGGGGGAGCTAAGAAGTGCTCTAGAAGAGATTGATAGACTCAAACTGAAATGCAGAAAACAAAAGGACATTCTTCTCAAATATGTATGAGAAGAACAAAATTCAGAAGTCCTTAAGTAGCTAAAAATAGAGCTTGAAGAAGCTAAGAAGATAGAGGACATGTTACTTAAGAAAATCAAAGAAAAAACTCAAGAACAAGAAAATTTGGAAGAAGAAGTAGTATGTCTCAAAAAGAAATTAGAAAATGCTCAAAGGAAAATGGTTATAAACTCTTCCCAAACAACAAGCTCTAGTAAGTTGAATGAAATTTTGGTTGCTCAAAGATCCCCTATGATAAAGACTAGAATAGGCTATGAAGGAGAATCAAGTAAAGGAAAATAAAAGGTTGACAGAGAGATTATTTTTGTAAAAGAAAAAAAGAATGATGAAGCAGCTCAAACAATTCCTACAAAAGAAGAAATCTGCAATAAGGAAGACAGAGATCAGAAGAAACCACTAGTAGCAAAGAATGTAATAAATACTAAGACCCCTGAATATGTAAAATTTGGAAACCATCAAAGAAGATTCTTCCCTCCAATGAAGAATGCCACATGTTATGTCTGCCACAAGTTGGGACACATTGCTGCATATTGTCATGCAAGAAGGAGTAATTCAAACCAGCAAAAGATGCAAACATTGAAGAGACTGCCTCAAGCAAACAAATGGAAGAGACAACCTTACATCAGGTATGCAAATAACTTCTATGGTTACTGCTTTTATTGTAAGGAATTTGGTCATAAAATCATTGAGTGTAGAAAGTATGGACAAAGATTGATGTTTAACACCTCAAGGAGGTTTATGAATCAAAGAAATTATGTTCATACTCATAATTCTACAAAAATTATGATCAAATGTTGTGTATGCAATCAAGTTGGACATATATCATCCAAATTTCCTCTAAGAAGATATAGTTCATCTCCTCACAAAAGATACCAAACAAAAGGGTGCCTCTAGTGGATAAAGAAGGTGAATAAATGTGACTTGGCTCTAACTGCTCAAGACCTGAAAAGTCAGTGGTATTTGGATAGTGGCTGCTCAAAACACATGACTGGAGACAAAAGCAAGTTTATAACTCTTGATGAAAAGAAATCTGGCAATGTCACTTTTGGCAATGACAAATCAGGTAAGATCAAGGGAAAAGGCTTAGTCAGCATAGACAATGGCAAAGGAAAGACCCAAGATGTACTATTTTTAGATGGGCTAAAAGCAAATTTACTGAGTGTCAGTCAGATGTGTGACAAAGGTTGCGAAGTTCTATTTAGAGCACAAGACTGTGAAGTCAGATCAAGCACCACAGGTAAGACTCTACTCAAAGGTGTTCGAACAGAGAGCAATGTTTACATTGTGAAAGAGGAAGATGAAGCATGCCATCTTAGAAAACTTGAGGAGTCATGGTTATGGCATAAAATATTGGGACATCTCAGCTTCGATCACATCATCAGACTAAGCAAGAAGAAAGCTGTCAGAGACATGCCAGAAATAAAGAGGCCTTCTAATATCATATGCAAATCTTGTCAATTGGGTAAACAGACCCGCACATCCTTTAAGGCCAAAGAGGAGTTGTCAACAAGAAGACCACTCCTGCTTGTGCACATGGATCTGTGTGGACCTGCAAGAACTAAAACACCAAGTGGAGAATCCTACTTCATGCTGATAATAGATGATTTCTCCAGAATGACATGGGTTGCTTTTCTCAAGAATAAATAAGAAGCTCTAGACAAATTCAAAATATTTAAAGCATTAGCAGAAAATCAGACAGGATGCAAGCTGAAATGCATCAGATCAGACAGAGGAGGTGAATTCACTGATTATGACTTTGCAAACCTATGCAATGAACATGGCATAAAACAACAATTTACTATTGCAGGGACACCTCAGCAGAATGGAGTAGCAGAGAGACAAAACAGATCTATTCAACAAATTGCCAGAGCCATGATGCAAGAGAATAATATTCCTCAAACCTTCTGGGCAGAAGCGGTACACACAGCAGTGCATATCCTTAATAAAGCTCACTTAAGGCCAAGCAGTGACAAGACTCCCTATGAACTATGGCATGGAAAGCCAGCTTCAATCAAACATTTCAGAATCTTTGGAAGAAAGTGTTACATAAAGAATAATGATGAAAATCTTGGAAAATTTGATGCAAGAGCAGATGAAGGGATATTTCTAGGATATGCATCCAAAAGTAAAGGGTACAGGTGCTACAACAAGACTCTTCGGAAAATAGTAGAAAGCATTGATGTGAGATTTGATGAAGAACTTCCAAACAATACAAGAGATACTGACTGCTGCAATCCATCAGATAACCATGAAGAAGAAAACCAAGATGATGAGGAAACAAGCAAGACAACAGAAGATACAGAGCTAAGTTCTAAATCTCCCTCAAGATATACTCAGAAGAACCATCCTAAAGATCAGATCATTGGAGACAAGAGAGTAGGGGTCCAAACAAGAAGGCAGCTAACCGAACAGACAGAAGAGGTATACATAGCCATGTTATCACAGATAGAGCCAAAGAGATTTGAAGAAGCCAGCAAGGAAAAGTCTTGGGTAAATGCTATGAATGAAGAATTAGACCAAATTGAGAAAAACAATACCTGGGAATTAGTTCCTAGACCCACTGAGAAGAATGTTATAGGCTCAAAATGGGTATTCAAAAATAAAATGAATGAGCAAGGACAAGTAATCAGGAATAAAGCCAGGCTGGTCTGCAAAGGATACTCACAAATTGAAGGACTTGATTACGATGAAACATTTTCCCCTGTAGCCAGAATGGAAGCTATCAGAATGTTCCTAGCATTTGCATGCTACCAAAACTTCAAAGTATATCAAATGGATGTAAAATCTGCATTTCTGAATGGAGACTTAGAAGAAGAAGTCTACATGGAACAACCAGAAGGCTTCTCATTAACAGACAAAGAAGACTATGTATGTAGACTGAAAAAGGCTCTTTATGGACTGAAACAGGCTCCTCGTGCTTGGTACTCAAGACTAGATAAATATTTGCAAAAACAAGTCTTTAAGAGAGGTGGAGTAGACAGCAATCTATACATAAAAGCCCATGAAGATGAACTCCTGATTGTTGTTGTATATGTTGATGACATTATGTTTGGAAGCAACAGAGATGAACTTGCAAAAGGGTTTGCTGAGGAGATGAAATCAGAGTTTGAGATGTCCATGATTGGAGAACTCAGTTTCTACTTAGGACTTCAAATTCAGCAAAAGAACATAGGCACATTCATCTCACAGGAAAAATACTTAAAAGAAATGTTGAAAAAGTTCAAAATGGAGGACTGCAAACCTGTGTCAACTCCCATGATCACAGGATGCAAGCTGTGTGCTGATGATGGGTCTGCAGATATAGATCAAAAACTCTACAGATCCATGATAGGAAGCCTGCTGTACTTGACAGCATCAAGACCAGACATCATGCTAGCAGTAGGACTAGTGGCTAGATATCAAGAAGCACCTAAACAAAACCATCTTCTGGCAGTCAAAAGAATATTTAGATATCTACAAGGAACAATACAGTATGGACTTTGGTATCCTAAAGGCAAAAGCTTCACCTTGACAGCCTACACAGATGCAGATTGGGCCAGTTGTATGGATGACAGGAAAAGCACAAGTGGAGGTGCTTTCTATCTAGGAGAAAGTCTAGTGGCATGGTTAAGCAAGAAACAAACATTTATCTCTCTATCTACAGCAGAAGCAGAATATATAACAACAACAACATGTTGTACACAAGTCATGTGGATGAAGCAGACTCTTCAAGACATGAAGGTAAGCATTAATGAACCTATCTCAATTAAATGTGATAATACAAGTGCTATAAGTATATCAAAAACTAAACATATCCCAATCAAGTATCATTTCCTCCAAGAACAAGTGGCTCAGAAGATAGTAAAACTAGAGTATGTACCAACAAAAGAACAGACAGCAAATATATTTACCAAACCACTTGCTAGAGAGCCATTTGAATATTTGAGAAACAGACTAGGGGTAGTATCTGTAGATGCTACTCTCTAATATGAAGAGAAAGCACAGTTTCAGGGGGAGAACAGAAATGAAAATATCATTCCAGGGGGAGATCAGCCAACAAGGGAAGCATGAAAACAGGTCCTCAGGATCAAAGGGATTATGGCAATAATACAGTCAGCATAAAAGAATCAATAACGTGAACTGAACATGGAATAATAGTAAACTCAACGTGTATCAAATCCAAAGTTTGGAGCAGCAACGTACGAAGTTAGGAAATTTAACCCAGAAATGCATGAAATGTTGAAAAAGGATAAAAACACAGCATTCGAACCCCTTGCCATTGATGTCAAAGGGGGAGGAAGAGCAAACAACAGTAAGAAGAGCAAGCAACGGGAGAAAGGATCCTTTCAGGCAAACAGAGGAAGTGTATTGCCATCAATGCCAAAGGGGGAGACTGTTGGAAATGTTGTCATTGATGGCAAAGGAGGCAGCAAAGACAGAGACAGGAAAAGGAGGAAGCAAAGACAGAGACAGGAAAAGGAGGCAGAAAAGACAGAAACAAGCAATGGAGGCAGCAAAGAATCAAATGAAGGAAGCAAAGGAGACAGGCAGAGGCAGAGGAAGCGAATATAGAGACAGAACCATTATCAGAGGCAGAGGCAGAGGCAGAGTCGTTATCACAGCAGTAGAGGTAGAGGCAGAGCGACAGAAGCAGCAGAGGCAGAGACACAGTCGTTATTCCAAGAATCGCTACCTCAGCTGGAGGATATATATATATATATATATATATATATATATATATATATATATATATATATATATATATAAATAAATTCTGAGAATCACCTACCCCACTGGAAGATACGCTATAACCCAAGCGGCGATGTAATGCATATATATATATATATATAAATCTCATTAAGAATACGTATCTCAATGGCAAGAAATATGTTGCGCTTTATATACAAAACACTATAGCATATATATATATATATAGATAAGCGTAGGATTCAAAGATGTAAAGTACCATAAAAATTTGTTGAACTGTGGCGTCGAGGAAGAAGTGGAACCGTGACCGAGAGGAATAGTAACGGTGGTTTTGGAGCTGAACAAGTGGTTTATCGCACCGCTTTTGCGGAGTTGAAGCGGTATTCGAGGTTGGCCGATTCCATAGAACGGGCGACACGCGTCCACATGCGACTCCACAAAACGAAACATCCTTGCGCGCCATCGCGCGATTATTATCCGTGCAAGTTTGCGTGCGATAATACGCTAGGATCAGAGGTTGAAAGAGCGATGAATTATCCACCATTGGATCATGAATGAAGTCGCAAGGTGATAAACAAGGTATGGTGCACATATTGAATTGAACCATCGCAACCAAACCATCGCATCGCAACCATCGCAACCATCGCATCCATCGCAACCATCGCAAATATCGCAACAATCGCAATATCGTAGTTGGTTGAAACTGCACAGCAACTATCGCAAATAGAAGTTTGCGATTGCGATTAATCACATCAGAGTCATCGCATCAGAGTAATCGCAAATTTCTTCTAGAGTTGTTCATTAATATAAATTCCATGGTTTATTAAGAAGTTTAGAAAGGATTTTATTGTTGATGGTTCATGATAAATATTGTGGGTACTGTGTTATTAAAAAGGTGTTATAAAACATTGAGCATTGTTTTATGTAACGGTTGCGATTGTATTGAAATATGTCGCGTGGTCTGTGCACCCACGGGCCTTGGCTTCAGTTGGAGGGTGATTATTAATACAAAACGATTGCGATATATGTCCGTTCCACTTTCGGAACTCACCACATCAACAAGACACTTACTGTGTGTAAAGGGTTGGAATATGCCCAAATTTAAAGTCAGCAGTTACACTTATATAAAATGCATTGATATAAAAGCACACGGTTACACGTACGCGACGATTTACCTGTCGAGAGGGAAGAAGAATAAACGAGAGATGAAAAGAGATAAAAACCACAGTCTGAAAAAAGACGGACACGGTCAAAGAAAAAGACAAACGCGGCCCGAAACTAAAGACTAAATGAGTTGGTGGAGTTCTCATTGTAATTTGAATGTAAATGTTTTAATCGATTTATATTGTTGTGATGCATTGGCAAGTCTTCGGAAGAGAACAAAATATCCCTTTAATGTTAAGCGTACCTACGATTATATAAATTGAATAGACGAGATAAAACGGAATGAGAAGACGAAGTAAGAGTCATATTTGTTATGATTCTTTGTGAAATACAAACAGTCATGTGAGGAACTCTATATATAATATCAACTGGATATGCATAAGAGAGGTTAGAGAGAGCAAATATAGAGAATGCAGAGTATAGAAGAGTGAGGCAGAGAATATTAAGAAAAGAAGAGCTGAAAGAGATGCTACAGAACAGAGCTAATACCTGAGGTAAATCAACAAAAACTCAGTTTGATAAATTGAGGAAGTTGGAGCTTCCCTATCAAGTTGTAGCTTGATAGCTGTCAGTTGTAGCTGACTGAGGTTGGAGCCTCCTGTAGGTTGGTGCCTGCAGAAAATTGAAGGGAGTTGGTGCTTCCTTGCAAGTTGTAGCTTGCAGAATTGAGGTTGGAGCCTCCCGTAGGTTGGTGCCTGCAGAAAAACAATGGTGAGAGGGAGTTGGAGCTTACCTTTGCATCACAACAATAATAAGATGTGGTTTTCTCCCTTTATGAGTTTCCATTTATACGTGGTGTCTTTGTGCATGATGTTTATGTGTTGATCTTATTTATATCATCTACTTAATACCTGCTGCTCTCATATTAAGCTTGTTGTTATATTATATTAATACTTGCTGCTCACATTCTAAGATTACTCACATATTAAGTTGGATATGAAATGAAGGTGTAAATAAGGTTTAATAAAAAGTATAAAAGATCATGAATGTGTTAAACTGATTCACCACCCCCCCTTTCAGTTTAACTAAGGGTTCAACATTATGTTCTCTCGGAGGCTGACCTGTGCCTGATCCATTGGGTTGCCTTTCTTTCTCTGGATGATGTGCTCTGAAAACATATTAGCAGTCATAAAAGCAATGGATCTTCATCAAGACAAACTTCTACCTACCCAATCCTACTGATCTAACATTTTTTCTTCATTAGAGTGCACTTGGATTGGCAAACTCTTTTTACAACATTTTATTCTTTTGAAAGCATAAAACTAATCTAATTCTACTCCTTATTTCTCCCTGAACTTAGATTAAACAGTTGAGTTCAGAAGCTTCTCTACCTATTCTACTATCTGTTGGGATTGAGTTGTCCAACAGATTTTTGTTCACTAAATTCTAAAACATAAATTTAAAAACAGTCAAGTCAAGGTTAAACTGTTTGACTTGCTGTGGTCTATGGCATAAAAACAAGCTGCACATAGACATTTATTTTACCGAAAATTAAATAAAAAATGGAAGGTTTTAAGATCTGAAAATTGAAAACTCTTCCTTCATCTTTTTAACAACTCTGTTTTGACTTTTGTTTGAGTTGTTCCTACTTTGTTTTCTGGTTCAGATTTTGAGCTAATTAGAACCAAATTTACATCTTTTTTGACTCAGAAAATAAAACAGATTTGAGTCATCTCTTTGGAAACTTAGGTTCAGATTTTGAACATGTTTGAACCTTTAATTTCTATCCTAATCTATCTACTGATAAGCCAAGATTAAACAGTTTGACAAATCGAATTCACTATCCTATCAGCAGAAAATTTAAAACTAATTAATCAAGATTAGGTTGTTTGACTAACTAGAAGTGTGTCATTCAGGAGTGGCATTTGAGTTTGCACACTTTCAGAATTTGTTTCTCTTTTTTGGTATGGGGCTATACCTTTCTTGTTTTGTCAATCTGCCCTCTTTTCTTTGTTTTCTTTGTTTTTGTATTTTTGAATTTTTTATTTTTCTTCAAAGCAGAAAACAACAACTAACTACATGCTCAGAACTGAGCTTTATTGACATTCCTATCTAACCTATTCTAAACATGGAGTATTTACATTTATCATATGATACAAAAATGCCAATGCAACCAGCTGAGTAATGTCAAGAAGAAGTAGAAACTCTGGCTGCTTGTCAGAGTTATCCATAGAACATATTGAAGATTAACCTTCAATATCAGGGCTATCACAGAAGGTGATAGCTTTTCATGTCTCTGGCTCGTGCAAAGGATCGTTGCTTGATAATTTGAGCCAGTTGGGATTTCCACACATTCTTCCATAGGATCAACAAATAAAAGATGAATATTCTCTTCTTTTTGGTCCTCTGAGTCTGGTAGATTGTCTGCTTCCAAGACTTCAGCTTTGAGGAGCATATCTTCAAAAATTTGTTTGGAAGCATCATCATCTGAACTGGAGGACTCATCATATTTGGCAGTGTTGTCCTCTTGTAGCCCTAGTATGCTTTGGTTTAGTGGAATGTACTCTATGAGTAGGTTATTATATTCTTGAGCAAGGGTATGTTTAATTGCTTCCTCTTTTTCAAGAGAAAGCTCCTTGATTTCCACCTGCCCAAAAATTTCTTCGTTTCTTTCCTCCTCATCCTTTGAGCTGAAAGTCTGCTGATTCCCAATCACATGGAAACTATTACTGATGATATGAAATGAAACAGATCAAAGATCCAATGAATCTTCACTCGCTTCTAGACTTTGAAAACTTTCATCATCAGTATCATAAATAGTCTGCACTGGCTCATTACTTCTTTGAAGGAACTGATCTTCCTCCCATAAATCTACTAATGATGATCCTACAAAATTAACTTCTGTTTGGGAAGCATCATCACTAGATAGATCAAAGTTAGGAGAATCACGAATATAAGTAATACTACCAATCAAACATACTGGGTTATCAGTAGGTCCTTCTTCATTCTGATCTACAAAAGAACTTTCTAAATCTGTACAACAAAGTTCTCTATGTGAATGGGCAAGAGTGTTTGTTTTGCAAAAAGTTTCAGAGACTGACTGTTTATAAATAGTCTGATCTATTTCCTTCTCTGTCAAAGCGGAAGATGTTTCCATGTTCTTTTGAACAGAAGTACAACAGTTCTCTGTCTCTTGTGAAGACTGATTTTGAGGCTGGATGTCTTCTTGAGCCTCGGCTATAAGGGATGATGAATCAATATTTGAGTTTTCAGGGATATCTTGAGGAACGTCCATTATTTCTTGGATCATCTCTTCCTCAACTGATTCATCTATATTCTTAAAAATTTTCAATAGGAGATTAAACTCATGAATGGATGTTAAAAGATCTTCAGGATGCATCTCTTCCAAAGCTTCCTCATTATCTATAATGTGTTGGGTGATGTTTTGTGATGAATCATAATATATTGCACCCAATGATAATGATGTAGTGTTTTCTTTATAGTTCTCATAGAACACATATTCAAGGTCTCTTAAAGAAAACAAACAACTAGATCTTAAGCATTCATACCAATCCCTAGCTTTTCCTTCTAATGTTAACATGAACATTTTCATTAGGCAGTCTTCATGCCATTCAACTTTCAACCTCCATACATGTATGTGAAATTCGATAAGATGTAATAAAGGGTCATCAAACTTTTCACCTTGAAAAACAAGAAGGTTGTCATCCCAATTCACCTGGGGCATCTTATGTGGAAACCCAGGGATATGATCTCTACTCATTGGGGCATATCTTCGTTGTATTCTTGGAATCATTTTTGTAAATAAAGAAAGAGGTCATTGTGTCTAGTCAATCAGTTCAGGGTCTTCTACCAGTGGAGTCATTTGGTCTTCTGGGAGTTTCAGAGTGTGGAGTTGCCAGGTGGAAGATTTTTAGCTCTTAGGGAGGTAAAATGTTTTAATGGTTCCACCACCATGTGTTTCTTGTAGAGCTGCAAGGTTTTTAGGAAATGAATTAGCTCTCAAGGGTGATCTGAAAACAGTTGATAATTTTATCTTAGGAGACTTCCTAAGAATACCTTCTGGGTTATCAACTACTTCAGGTGGATCAGGGTCAGGATAGGCTCTAGTGTGAATATTTCTAGGAGCCACTATGCTTCTGTTTTTTAGACCGAACTAAACAAGAAAAGTTCAACCAGATATGACAATCTTTGAGAGATTAACTAGTCTATTTACACAAATTTTAATCCTACAGTCCTCTATCTGAGTTTGAATGATATTACAATGATAAGGGTTCTTCCCAGTGGTGTTGGGAAAAATACTGAGAGGGGGGGGGGGGTGAATCAGTATTTACTGCATATTCAAAACTTTTACTTTTTCTTTCTTCTAAAACCCATACGCTACTTTCCTGAAATAGACTCGCGTATATACGCGGATACCCTTTATGAAACTCGCGTATACACAGATATCTAATTATGTCATTATTTCTTCACTTAAATCATTCCATCATTCATTCATCAGATGTTTAATAAACAGTAAACATATGCAGTAAGAACAGAGTAAACCATCACACAAAGCATCACACATGAACACCAGGATTTTTAGGTGGAAACCCAAGTCGGAAGAAAACCACCGCTGCCGTTGCTCAGCCTTCAATATTTTATTATAGAGAAAACATCTTACAACATATGTGCTGGTGCAGACTCCTACCAGCACGCAGGCACCCACCTGCGCTCGTTTACCAGCCTCTTCTGGAAGGGAGCTCCAACCCCCTGACTCGTTTACCAGCCTCTCCTGGAAGGGAGCTACGACCCCCTGATCTCGTTTACCAGCCTCACCTGGAAGGGAGCTACGACCCCCTGATCTCGTTTACCGGCCTCACCTGGAAGGGAGCTACGACCCCCTGACTGAAGGCTACAACCCTCAGCACCTCTATGGACCACGTTTCATCAATTTTCACACTGGATCCAACAACTTCAATAGAACACAACTTGCAGGCCACGTTTCATCATATTTTCAAACTGGACCCTTTCCATACTTTTAAGCACAAACATACATCACCAACAGATACTTATCAACACAGATCAGATAGCAGAAACACAGCAGAACAGATCAGATATTTCATACCCCTTGCTTCAGCAAACCCTAGTTTGCATACGCGCTTTCCCTTCATTGATGTCGCGTATATACGCGCTTCTGTCCACACAAACCAGCGTATACCTCAGTGTATATTTCATTGCGCATACGCGCTTTCCCTTCAGCAAAGCCGCGTATATACGCGCTTCCTCCGCGGCGAAGTAGCGTATAGATCTTCAATCATTACAGAGCAGCATACTTCATCAGATCAGATATTCAGTTCAGATCTACCCTTTTCCTTCAGACAGATGTTCGCCTAGATGTTCGCCTCATCACAGATCTAAGCCTTCCATAAACAGATCTAGCAAATATAGATACATTTCAGATCTAGATATCCTGCTTCATCATTTCTTCATAGGTGCATCATAGATTCAGATCTATCATCAAACCTTTACCCTTTCCATACAGATATACTTCACAGAGAAGTATTCATTCAAGCTCAGACATCTTGCACCCACACATATGTTTTGCACAATGAAATTCTTCTCCTTATATAGGTTTTCCCTTTTTCAATACCATGAGCCCCTTTTTTCAATACCATGAGCCAAACCAAAACCATGAGCCCAAAACTACATTAGACGGGGTCAATTGGGCGGATCATTACCCAATACAATGGGTCAATACCATGGTGGTTACCCCTGGTTTTGCACTTTTTGAGCGCTTTTGCCCATACGCGACTTATAATGTTCTTTCCCGTGTGCATACGCGACTTCCCTTAGACATATCCGCGTATGCTTAGAAACATACTCTTTTCATCATACTTTGAGCACATTCTGAATTCCTTTCTTCATTTCCTTCTGTACACACTGTAGATACATCATATTTTCTTCATCAAGAACATATTCTAGCAAGCACAACTTCATCAAGTAAGTTGCCATCATCTTTATCAAGTGGGTTGCCTTTCAGGGACAACACTCAACATCATAATATCAACAAGCATCATATCACATCAGATTTACATCATTTACCAAGTCCATCAAGTCAAGCATAACTTCATCAGGTGGATTGCCATCAAGGACAACACATGTCAACAGTCGCATGTCTTCATCTTCATTCAGTGGGTTGCCATCAAGGACAACACTCTGCATCATATTTCCAAAAATCTCCCCCTTTGGACTTGATGGCAACCATGATGGTGTTTGGTTACAACAGCAGATAGGTACATTGACACCATGTCACTCTCCCAATTCTTTGACACCTTTATCTGCATTCAAACACCATGTCACTCTCCCAATTCTTTGACACCTTTATCTGCATTCAAACACCATGTCACTCTCCCCCTTTGACATCAAGGGCAAAGGGCGGATCAAAACCAACATACTCACCCCCTTTTCTCCTCATGTGGAAGAAGCGTTCTGCAGATCTGATATATACTGAAGTGACCAAGCTCCCCCTGAGTTCATGCTGAATCTTCAACCATATTTTTCAATAAAGTACATGACTCTATGAACTTCCTGTCACCAAATACTCATACTTACATCACATATCCAACCAAGTGGATTTACATATGAGACTCAAGTACCCAACCAAGTGGGTTTACAAAATTTGACTCAGCTACCCAACCAAGTGGGTTTACAAATTTGACAAGTCCTTACATGACTGAATATTACAATTTTACATCATGGGTCTCAACATGACCTTTTCATCAAAATACAAATATGACTTTAAGATCAACACCAGAAAGTCCTCAAGAAAGAGAACATATTTCAGAACCAACATAATGCCAACAATGCATTATACTCAGAAATGCTAATGCTCCCCTTGAATTTATGCATCCAAGCATCCTTTTCATAAGACTAAGGCTCCCCCTTAGTGTGTGCATCCTGAACACTTTCACCAACAAATCATCAAGGCATCTTTATCAAAACATGAGAAATAGAATTATGAGAACTGGAACACCACCAGATATACCAAACGGTATTAGAAATACCAAACTGCACTGCAGTTGTGCTGAAGAGAGCTGACTCCAAGCAGAAATTGTCAGCAATCAGACATACGCGGTTTTCTGTGCATGAACTCGCGTATATACGCGACTGTGTTTCAGGAAACCCGCGTATCCTATTTCATCTTCTGAATTTTAACCAGATCTGATCCTTTGTGAGAAAAATACAGTGTTCAGCTTCTTTCTGAGATATTTGAATGCTTCCCTGGACTACAGACAGACATAATAGTGTAGTTGTGTCTTCAAGCATCATCCAACGGTTGTAGCATAAGCACATTAGTACCCAAGTCTTCAGATTCCGTGCAACATCAATATATTCTTTCCAAGAGAGATTATCATATCAGAACAACATCTTCACATCAGAGTCAAGCAATCATCCATGTGGTCCACTATCACCATGATCTTCAAGAAGTAACATGAAATAACATATGTAGGCAAAAGATCTCCACCTTAGTAACAAACTTTGCATGATTTATTTCTGAATCAAACGGCTTCCAACTCATCCATGTGAGTACAAAAGATGCTTTTCAGTAAACAGGGATCAACATCTCATCATAATAAACCATGTACCAAGATATCATCATTTCAGCATGAGTATCACAATAACCAAGAATAAGCAGACATATTGCCGACAATGCAATCATTAGTATTCAACCTGCTGCTCCCCCTGGACCAGTGCTCCTTTCTAACTTGTGCAACCTGAATATTTTTATCAGCAAGCCATCAGCAACAATCTCTGCATGATCTGTCCTTATCTCTGAATTATGGGACTTTCATCTCAGCAACGAATACTCTTCATTCAACAAGCAAACAGGACTCATCCATAAAATTCAACATAAGACATCAAGTATCATATCAACATCATTTAGAACTGATAAATTAAGCTGATATAGAGTCAACACTATAGTTATTATCAGTCAGAGTGATGCTCCCCCTGGACCTCTGCTCCAGATCTTCAGCTATCAGATAAATTCTCTTATTATCAATGCATACGCAGCTGTGTCTGCTGTAACTCGCGTGTATACGCGGCTTTGTTTCATAGAACCCGCGTATGGAAAGTGAAATATAGAAAATTTCACACCTTCATCTCCTCCTGCAATTTTACCTTCTGTTCCTGTCTTTTCTTCACACCAGATGCACTGTCAGAAATACATATAACCAGAATAATCAAATCAACCATGAGAGACATCATACATTGCTCCCCCTGTGACGATACATTATTAAATCTGATAATGTATCCCACATCATTCCTGCAGTCAATCAGAGAAGTAAGCTTCAAAAGAGGATGACTGCAATAGGGTCAGAATTCCCTACGTTTCTGATCGGTCCTCCATCCTTTTCCAGATTTGTTTGAACTTTCTATTTGTGTGCTGAAAATTGTCCACTTTCTCAGATCTGTTCAACTTGCATTCCTTTTCTACATGTCCATATTTGTTACAAGAATAAAATCTCATGTGTCCAGAGAAATAAGCATAAGAATCATAATGAGTATTTCTAATCTTTCTCCTTTTGCAATCAACTGCTTTGTGTCCATACATGTTACATGAGAAACAATATCCCCTGAAGAAACTAGAGTACCTTTCTGAGTAGAACCTGTTTGTTTGTGGCTGAAATGATCTGCTCCTGGAATTTTCTGCAACATACCCATAATTATGACATTTAAAACATTCAACGTTCTTGAATGAATTCTTTTGAGAATTCATGATTGTTGGTTGATCTTTTATTTCTTTCAACACTTCAAGTTTTGCATTGACATCCTCTGAATTTTTAGCACTTCCTTGTGAGCTAGATTCACCTTTAACAGTTTCATGGAAACCAAGACCAAGTTTGATAGCAGGAGACCTTTGATTACTTAGAATATTGTTCAAAGTGTTAGTACTATCTTGAAACCTCAAAAGTTTAACCTTTTCTTCTAATTTACCTTTTAGAATGTTTACCTCAACCTCCAAGGCTTGACATTGCTTTGTCATGCTTTCTTCTTTCCTTCTTCCATCTTCTACTTGATCCTTCAGATTTAGGATCTCTTCTTTCAGCCAATTTTCGTTTTCTTCACATGTTTGTTCTAGCTCTTCATTTTTCTTATTTGATTTTTCCAGATCTTCTTTGAGAGATATGATTTCTGCTTCAAGGCCTTCCTTTTCAAATGATTGTAGAGGTTCCTCATTTTCCTTACTTGATGCTTCTAGATCTGCCTGCAGAGAGATGATTGCAGCTTCAAGTCCTTCATTCTTCTTGCTTGATTTTTCAAGATCTGCTTCTAGATCTTTAATGCGATTGGATGCATAAGTATGAAACCTTTGATACTTGTCCACCTGTCCATTCAACATTTCTATTTGATCTTTCATTTGAGAGGTCATCTCTTTGTAAATAGTTTCTTGCTTAGTAGTTGAACTTTGTAGTTCTTCAACTTTAGTCTTGAGAGCTTCTTGTAGATTCACAACTTTACTTTCACTATATTCACTATTGTTTGCACAAAGAAGAGTATTACAAGTGGCCTTCTTCTTTTCCTTCTTTGCCATGAGTACTTGTAGAGCTTCGTCAGAAACTTCTGGATCCATACTATCACTTTCACTATCATAATCTTTGCACATGCAGTTAAGTAAGAGACAAGAACAACGATTAATACCTGGTTCATCTTCTTCAATTTTTGCTATACATGATTTATGAGGTATCTTCTTGTTTCGAGTAGCCTTCTTCTTTTGCTTCTTAGCCATGAGCACTTTCAGATCTTGGTCAGAATCTTCTTCATCTTCACTGGACACTTCATCATCATCTTCTTTTGCATAATAACTCTTTCTCTTTTCAAATTGTTTCCCTTTACCATGTTTTTCTCTATAAGGACATTTAGCGGCATAGTGACCAACTTTTCCACACTCAAAACATTTGAAGGGAAGCTTACCTTTGAATCTTCCAGTACCTAGTTGGAGCTTTCTCACGAAATTCGCTTCTTCTTCATCGGATATATAGCTGGATTCTTTGACAATTTCCTTTTCCTTTCCTTTTGTAGATGCCTTAAAAGCAGCTTCTCTTATTTGAGAAGGACCTCCTTGTCTCATTTCAAAAGCAGTCAGAGTACCATGTAATTGAACAATAGTAAGCGATTGCAGATCTTGCCTTTCTTCAATAGTTGAAACTTTAGAGTCAAATTTTGAAGTCA
The DNA here is from genome assembly GCA_034641835.2 of Pinus albicaulis. Classification (NCBI taxonomy): domain Eukaryota; kingdom Viridiplantae; phylum Streptophyta; class Pinopsida; order Pinales; family Pinaceae; genus Pinus; species Pinus albicaulis. The sequence continues at coordinate 1,911,923,210 of CM076578.1, forward strand.
AAGATCTTAAGACCTTTTCTACCAGAGTAGTATCAGCCATGGTTTCACCCAAATTTCTCATCCGATTTACAATATCATCTAGACGAAGAAAGAAACTGGCAACACTTTCATCACTATGCATCTTCAAATTTTCATATTCAATTCTAAGAGTTTGGAGTTTTGCACTTTTACCTTTGTGTCTCCTTCATAGCTTAGAATGATTTTGTCCCATATTTATTTTGCTGAATGTAGCTGCATCACTTTAGCAAATTCTGATTCAGACATGCTTCCCAATAAGACATTCACTGCTTTGGCATTGATTTCATACTTCTTCCTTTCAGCTGCATCAGTAGGAATACTTGTTGGATATTGATAGCCTTCTTCCACGATTGCCCATACATCTGCACCAAGACTTTGCAGATATGCTTTTGTTCGTACCTTCCAGAATATCAGATTTCTTCCATTGAATAGAGGTGGCTTTATAGACATTACTCCTTCTTGACTTCCCATTGCGACGGATCTCCTTCAAGCGATCAAGCTTCTGCAGAAGGACCTGCTCCGATACCAATTGTTGGGAAAAATACTGAGAGGGGGGGGTGAATCAGTATTTACTGCATATTCAAAACTTTTACTTTTTCTTTCTTCTAAAACCCATACGCTACTTTCCTGAAACAGACTCGCGTATATACGCGGATACCCTTTATGAAACTCGCGTATACACAGATATCTAATTATGTCATTATTTCTTCACTTAAATCATTCCATCATTCATTCATCAGATATTTAATAAACAGTAAACATGTGCAGTAAGAACAGAGTAAACCATCACACAAAGAATCACACATGAACACCAGGATTTTTAGGTGGAAACCCAAGTCGGGAGAAAACCACCGCTGCAGTTGCTCAGCCTTCAATATTTTATTATAGAAAAAACATCTTACAACATATGTGCTGGTGCAGACTCTACCAGCACGCAGGCACCCACCTGCGCTCGTTTACCAGCCTCTCCTGGAAGGGAGCTCCAACCCCCTGACTCGTTTACCAGCCTCTCCTGGAAGGGAGCTACGACCCCCTGATCTCGTTTACCGGCCTCTCCTGGAAGGGAGCTACAACCCCCACCTTGCGTTTACCGGCCCTCACCTAGAAGGAGCTACCACCCCTTGGTAGGCTACCAACTCGGCACCTCTGGACCCACGTTTCATCAATTTTCCTGTTGGATCCAAAGCTTCCTTTAGAACACAACTTGCGAGCTCGTTTCATCATATTTCGGACGGACCCTCTTCATCATCCTTTCAAGCTCAGCCATACAACCAAGCGATACGAGCCGACTCGGAGACGATGGGAATACGGATAGCGGCAACACGGCCCGATTAGATCGGACATTTTCTTACCACGGATGACAAACTGGATTTGCATACGCGCTTTCCTTTCACTGATGTCGCGTATATACGCGCTTCCGTCCACATAAACCAGCGTATCCTTCAGTACAAATTATAGAGCCAATTTTAATTGCGCATACGCGCTTTCTCTTCAGCGAAGCCGCGTATATACGCGCTTCTTCTTCGGCGAAGTAGCGTATAGATCTTCAACCATCATAGAGCAGCATACTTCTTCAGATCAGACATTCAGTTCAGATTTACCCTTTTACTTCAGACATATGTTCGCCTCATTTCAGATCTAAGCCTTCCATAAACAGATCTAGCAAATATAGATACATTTCAGATCTAGAAATCCCACTTCATCATTTCTTCATAGGTGCATCATAGATTCAGATCTATCATCAAACCTTTACCCTTTCCATACAGATATACTTCACAGAGAAGTATTCATTCAAGCTCAGACATCTTGCACCCACACTCATCATTTGCACAATGAATTTCTTCTCCTTATATAGGTTTTCCCTTTTTCAATACCATGAGCCCCTTTTTCAATACCATGAGCCAAACCAATACCATGAGCCCAAAACTACATTAGACGGGGTCAATTAGGCAGATCATTACCCAATACAATGGGTCAATACCATGGTGATTACCCCTGGTTTTGCACTTTTAGAGCGCTTTAGCCCATACACGACTTGGCACGTTCTTTTCCACGTGCATACGCGACTTCTCCTAGACATATCCGCGTATTCATAGAGACATACTCTTTTCATCATACTTTGAGCACATTCTGAATTCCTTTCTTCATTGCCTTCTGTACACACTGTAGATACATCATATTTTCTTCATCAAGAACATATTCTAGCAAGCACAACTTCATCAAGTAAGTTGCCATCATCTTTATCAAGTGGGTTGCATTTCAGGGACAACACTCAACATCATATTGCTAACATACATCATATCACATCAGATTTACATCATTTACCAAGTTCATCAGGTCAAGAATAACTTCATCAGGTGGATTGCCATCAAGGACAACACATGTCAACAGTCGCATGTCTTCATCTTCATTCAGTGGGTTGCCATCAAGGACAACACTCTGCATCATATTTCCAACAAGTGGAGTCTTAAGGTCTACTCAGGATTGTGGAGCGTGGAGTCGCCAGGTGGAAGATGTTTTAACTCCTAAGGAGGTAAAAGGTTTAATGATCCACCACCATGTTTATTGGATACCAATCCGAAATATTTTGTAGGTTTTCTAAGCTATTTTTCAGTTGTATGGTTTTTAAGAATATCCTAACTTTGTTTCAAAACTTAGCTATGGTTATGAGACAAAGACAGTTTACTCTTATGTCTAAGCCAGCTAATCTTTCAAGGTTAGATAAAGTCTTAAGAGAATCCTAGGTTTTACCTAGATTTTCACTGATTCAAACAAGTTTTACCATGATTACCACTCTTTGGTAGTGCTTGAAAAGGCTGCTTTTAACTCACAAGGTTTTATAAAAATAAAATATGATTTTGGGTTCAGTTCCCCAGTGGAGTCGCCAAAAATGTTAGGAATCTGTAATTTTAGCAGATTGGTAAGACTAAAACTGTAGAAGCAACATCATTTCAACCAACTTTGGGATTCTAGGATCTATCCCTCCTGAATCCGGAGAGGGATCTCTCCAATATGTACAAAGATGGATTTGTCTTTGAAGTTTGGTGTTATGATATTAGGCTAGTTATGAAGGCCAGGGGTTTGTTTGTTTTTTGGATGGTTGAGCATGATTACTGTTTGAGGTGGAAAGTCCTAAATGCAGAGAGTTTCAAAGGTGAGAAGTTGCAAGTAATCAGAATAAGCTTCGGCCAAAAAGATAGATAATTGCAGGTTTTAGTCCATTGGGCTATGGAGTCATAATAGGATTTAATTGAGGCAGCAAGAGGCCAGAGTGGTCCATGGGGCAAGTCATCTACGTCTAAGGATCTCTTTGAATTGTGATTTATGGAATGAAATGATACAATAAGAAGGAGAAATAAATAGATGCAGAACAAGAGCAGCCCAGGATCTGATAAGTACTTTTAAACTAGTCAGCCTTTGACATGGACTCAAGAAAAACATAAAATTAAACTAGGATCTGGTAAGTACTTTCAAACTAGCCAGCCTTTGATACACTTTCAATAGAAAACACTTTAAAACTGAGGGAAACTTGAAGGCAACCTTTGGAGTAGAAACTAGCGGGTCGGGCTCACCACAAATCCTCTCCTAACTCTGCTTTACTTGGTTACTCTCAAGACAAACACACAGACAACACAGAATTGCCTAAGATCTGGTAAGTACTTTTAAACTAGCCAGCTTTTAACACATTCCAAGGGAAATATCCAGACAGTAGTGGGGACAAAACTGGGACCAGGGCTCACCATATCTTCCTCAGTTAATCTTCACAAAACATATACTGAAAATAACATTTAAGAATAACATTCAGCTAAGACAATAAGACGAGGAAACGCCAACATTCCTATGCTCGAACTGAATTAAATCATTCCTAAATAACACAGATTGGAAGAAAACGTTCAGATAAATATTTTCAATCGGAGAAGGTTACTGATGTACAGTAGGTCCTAACTCTATGCATGCTGTTCTTTATAAGAGAATATGAAACACAGTGAAAACAGAAACAAAATAACAAGTTACAATTACAGAAACATCACCGTCAACATAGACTAGGATCCCATAAATCATCTTGTATTGATGCTCCAATCCAGTTACAACTTTAAGTCCAGTGCTTTAGGTTAGCAACCATCTACACATCTCAGCCTAACCTATCTATCACCAGCAGAGCTCCAAGAGCCAGTGAATACTATGTACAATCAGAATTTTAAGCTCAAGTGTATATCAAAGTTCTACAACCAATGCCACTCTCATCTTCTACAGAGGTATATATAGAAGAATGAGGAGGTGAGATCTGATAAAAGATCTCTAATTACAATTAATACAGACTTAATGGCTTCTTGGCCTTTGGGGGGATCAATGAAGAAACTTACATGGGTGTACTCTGTATTAAATGTTTTTACATAAATATTTAAGCTCGGTGGGAGCTTTGGTTGACCTTTGAGGCTCTGTGTGGCGTCGAAGTAACTCTGCAGATATTTTTTGTATTGAAGTTCCTTGCAGAAGTAACTCTTCGGCCACGTTTTGAGACAAATATCTGATCCCAATCAATAAATTCGGAATCTCATTGAATACTTTGAGGCATAGGTGGCATTTCAGCAGCTGGGAGGAATCAATTTGCCTCAGATGTGGCGGTGGAGGATTTTCTATTGAAGAAACCCTTGAGTTTGTCTTTAAACTGTGTTTTACTTGGGAATTAGGCTTTTGATAAGCATCTTAGACGTAATCCCCACAAATATGTCCTTTAATCCTCTATTCTGGTAAATTCTGGTCTTCATCACTAATACTCTCTGACTGTGCCCGATCCATGGTTTTTTCTGATGTACAGGGCTGCGCAGGGGCAATATGGCATCAATGCCTGAAGGAACACTGATGAAACGTGTTTTCAACACCTTGTGATGATTTTCTTTGGTGAATCGAAGGCAGGAGGATCGTCATCCTCCGCCTTCGAATTTTCCTCGAAAAAGACGATAAAACCTCCAAACCCTGAAAAATACAAACAACTTATTATAAAATCCATGCATTTATAGGTTTATTGTTGCGGAGGCATGTAGAGGAAGTGTGGTCGTTGGATGGCATCATCCAATGGTCAGGATTGATCGGAGAAGGCGGAAGAAAGATTAAATCAAAGCCGTCGATCGCGCAGAGATCGACGGTCGAGAGCGAGGGGGAAAGTCAAAACGGAGAATCATTGACTGGGTGACGGAATCAAGGCGATGGAATATGGACTGTCGATCTGCAGATCAGATCGACGGCGGAGATTAACTGGATGGCGCGCCGGGACCACGTTAAGCATCAGGCATCTTCAGCGAGCGATAGTCGTCGGATGACCCGCCCCAGATCGGACGGTGCACAGCAATATCGCTGGGCGTCCGCGTACGAACGATAATGCGCGATGAGCAAGAGGTTTTGAAAAAGTACAGGGGACGCATGTCATGCGATGTATGGAATCGCTGGCGATCGGGGAAAAACCGACTTTGCCCAAAGGCGGTGCGATGAAAACTGCGCAGTTTCGGAAATCGGCTAGTGGAATGTGGGGACCACCGGGAGACGGACTCCACACCATCCGATCTGCAAATCAGATCGACGGCGCGAAACGAATTAAATTTGAACCAGCGGGGATTTATAATATAATAATAAAACCGACGAATTTTCAATATAAATCAAGGTCTTAATCTATAGCCAAGAAACATTAATATAAAACATGGCTTGGCGCCCGATTGCGGGGCCATGGGGCATATGGTAAATAATGTGACCGTGGTTTTTAAGAAGAGGGGCTAAAGACTTAGCCCGAGGGGCTTAAGTATATAATACATTAAAATATAATTTTTATGAATTTTTCAATGGTTTTCAAGGGAAATGGAGGGTTACGATAAGGCGAAAAAGGAGTTTTCAACCTTGTCAAGAGGTTTTGATGAAGGGGAAAGGAAAATTTATGAAAATGAGGGATTTTCATGGGAAATGGAGGAATAAAAACTGAGGTTATTTTTGGAAGAAGGGAAGGGGGAAAAAGGTGCTTGCAGCAGTATTCTGGCTTGGAAATCAACAGGATTTCTAAGTGTAAAATGGGAACATCAGTGAATTTTAGGACAGAGGATAGGCATGAGGCCTTCAATAGTCTTCAAGAGCCAACAATTTTTAGCAATGAAATTTGTTCCTTGAAGGCTCCGAAATTTTTTTAGCCAGCATTTGATATAACAAATTTTTATAGCTGGCTAATAGTAAGAAACATATATGTGGTGCAAAGATGAAGACTTGGTGCTCGTTGCTTGGAGGTTGCGGGTTCGACCCCCAGCTGCTCTACTCGGACCTTGACCCTCTTTTGATGGCCCTCGGGTTGCCACATGTAGGCCCCTGGCTGGGCCACATGGCAGCCTATGATTGGTCACCCAACAACCAACCAAAACACGCCAAATCAAACAAACTAGACAGTGCCACTTAGCACAGTTTCATTCGCTGAAGAAATTATGTTGACTAATCAACCTGCCATTGTGCATGCCCAATCAGTAGCACAGACTGTTGACTGGGCTGTCCCTACAGTTTTTTTTTTCCAAAAAATTTATTGTTTGACAAAGTGGACATAACACATTTTTGGGAGCATGCAGTGTCTGTTTTCTGCAAACCAAGTTGCGCCAAACTTACAACGATGAGATCTACGCGGTCATTCAGGTTCCACACCATTCTAACAACTTTCATTTTTGAGCACTTGATCACTCCTCCCCATTAGAAGCTTTTGGACCCAAAACAATATTTTGTTACTAAACATGTGGATGAGCGTACAACCCCCTCACCCTTCCAGTCTCAATCCACTGGAATTTTCCTGAATTCGACAAATTGAGCTTTTCATAAAAACTAATCTTTTCCCTAATTCTGGAGACCCTGTCTTGCTGTTGTAGATACCATCATGCTGCAATTTCCTAGAATTTGCAGAACAAAAAATTGTCCTTGAAGAAACAAACTTGTTCCCACCTCGGTCATCAATCAAAGGAAACTTGGATAACTTGAAAACTTTCTCACCTCGAACACTATCGACATGGCGATTTTTAGCTTGCCTTGCCTTGTACTCGCGTCGAATTTTGACCAGGTGTTTTCGCCATTGCCATGTACCATTTTGAAACCCAAAAGAAGTACTTGTGGAACACATACCTTCTTTTTCATCACTATGCTTGAACATTAACAAAGCCAAATTTTGACTTGCATTTACTATTCTCTTCATTTGCCATGCATGCATAAGAGACAAACTCATCGTCTTCTTATGTGCTCTAACTATGTACTCAATTCCATTCTTGAAAAAGTAGTACTAATTCTCATGGCAATGAAACTCTGCCCTCCTATCATAAAGATAAGGACTTCCCAAAACAATACCTGAAATTTCAAGCGGAACTACATCAAGTTCAACTTCGTCAAGAAAGTTTGAATTGATTGCAAACCTTAGGATGCACTTCTTTGTTACCTGCAAGTTTTCATTCTTGCACATTCAGCCTAAAAGAAAAGGTCTTGGATGTGTAACAATTTCTAGATTTAACCTCTTAACTAAGTATTCATATATCAAATTGGTTTGAGAATTGTTATCAAATAATGTGTCTATTTTGGTATGCTTTGAAAAAACTCTAATATGAAAGAGTTCAATTCTTGTATCCTCGTCTTGAGTTACATTAGAACAAATTGAAGAACTAGTGCTTGCTATGTTCTTACCTTTAAAACCCATCGTTGTAATCTTGGTTTCATCTCCTGAATATGAACCTAAGTAATGTTCAATGATTGCAGTTGTTTTCTCCTTCTCTTTGGTTTTATGTTTGTTGGGCTTCAAATCTGGATGGAGTTGCCAACAATTGTCTTCATCATGGCCATTTTTCAAGCAATGTTTACATGTGAGTTTCTATTTTTCTAAATTAATAGGACAAATTTTCTTTCCTTTTCCATTAAACTTACCCTTTTCTTTACCTTCATACTCAAGGGAACTATCACTTTTCTCATATGCACTATATTTCCATCTTGATTCTAGATGTGTGGCTTGAACACAAACCTAATCTAAGTTTGTGGGATTGAACATGAGAATAGTATGCCTAAGATAGATGTGCAAACCCCCAATATACTTTAACAAAGTGTCTTGAGAAGATAAATTAACACCCAAAACTAGTGCTCTTATCCTAAACTCTTGTGTATAATTTTGAACACTTTGTCCCTTAAGTTGTCTAAAATTATGCTAGTCCATTATGGATTTCTGTATATATGAAAGAGGGTGAAATTTCCTTTTAATTGAAAAAATAAATTAGACCAAGAGATTGAAATCTTACCATGGTTTTTCATCTCTTTTTGTGTCTTGGATTCCCACCATACTAGTGTTGCACCCTCCAATATCAAGCAAGCTAGCTGAATCTTTCTGTCATTATCTTGAAGGTTTTGAATCCTGTAATAGACCTCCAACTGACGAACCCAATTTTCAAGCTTCTCTGCATTCACTTCACCATTATACATAGGCAACTCACATTTAATATCAAGTTTTAACAGGGTTTGTTTACCAATTACTTTTGAGGTATGTTGATGAGTATGAGTAAGGGTTGTATTAGTGGAAGATGATGAAGATGAAGGTGAAAATGGTGGTGAGGATGATGGTGGAGTAGATGGTGGCTTATCACCATTTCCATTACCTCCTCCTCCTGGAGAACCCTCTCCTCTTTGAGGCCTAGAGCTTTCACCCTACAACCTTTCACCCTACAACCTTGTATTCCTCTTTTCATAGAGGAAATTTACCATATATGTCATGTCAAAGAAAGCCTTCCTAAAATCCTTCTCATCCTCTGTCATGTTATCATTTCCTCCTTCATGACACATGCTTACTAAAGCCTCAGGTACAACAGGAGGTGAATCTTGTGGTGCAAATTGTGGCAATTGTGCCCTCCTTCTCCTTGATCCAACTTGAGAACCTGCACCCACAAGCTTGCCTTCTCCTCTATTGAGCTTTAACCTTGTAATCATTTAAACACTTGCAAAACAATTAAATCCTCCTTGCACAAGTAAACCTAGTGATCTGATACTGACTTGATCTAAATGGGAATATTGCTGTTTGTTGTGCTAAGATCCAATTCAGAATATAAACAAAGTGCTTGAGGATTATGAGGTAAATTGCAATTTCTCCATGAGTTTTTTATGTGAATTTATTGAGAAAATTAACATAAACAAAACATTGAAAACCCGCATCTAACAGACATGAACATCACCATAAACAATAACACAGTAACACATGATGAAGGAGTTCACCCCACCTGGGCTATGTCTCCTTGGTCCAGCTTTATTAAGTCCCTATATTAATAGTGTAGTCCCTTATTATGTTAGTGTAGCCCCCCTTATTGTTATTGTTGTACCCCTGTAGCCCCCATATTGTTATTAGTGTGCCCTTACATTATTATTGTTAGGTCGGCTAGGATTACATTGTGGCCCCACTAGGATTACAATGTGGCCCCACGGACTCCTATATATAGAAAGGAGGTTTTGTAATTTGTATCATCCAAAAATTGTTCATTCATGTAATGTATTGGAGGTTTCCCCCTCGAAGTGGCTTATTTATAAGGCGTTGATATCTCTTTTCTTCTCTTTTTGGAGCTGGTTTCACATGCAGAAATTTGAATAATAGATGACTTATTCACCGAGATTATCCTGATTACACATTATTTAAGCTTCATGCATAATACATAACCTCTTCTACAATTGATCATCAATTTGCGGAAATAGAAGCAGTCGCATGCGCACATTAAAACATAATCAAGCACACATATAACACAGTATGTAATGGGGAAAGCTTATAGCTGAAAACCCCCAACTATATATATATTATAATGATAGAGAACATGTAACAATACATAGCACAAAGCTCCTCACAGCTCTCAGCACTATCTCACATGCTACACACAAACTAGCTCGGATATGAACAAGTCACAAGTTCAAATCTCCTCCACCTGTCTGCCTGCCTCTACTGCGCAATCCAAGATGAATAATGATGAGATCCAAGTTCTAATCCCATTGGCTTGTACTGCGCAATCCTCATTGGAAATCTCAATCAATGTGTGTGCAAATCTCATGCACAGCTATAGTCACAACTGATAGTAGACTCACCCTTTCACCCACCTCTAACACTGGTCTCCACTGAACTGTCCATGCATTGCAGTTAGCTGATGTATTCTTTAGTTGATTTATGAGTTAATAATTAGTGAATTAATTAATAATTAATTCACACCACTCATCACTAGTGTATTTATCAGTTAGACTAAATACAACTAGTTCAACTAAGTTAAACCGAACACAACTCCACCAAATGTCTCATCAACTCCACCAAACTCTTGCCACATGAGTTCTTGTCACATGAGTTCTAGCCGAAGTCAACAATGCAATAGTTCGATAACCCTTAGGAAAAGCGTATTTCATGCAATAAATTGCATGTGCCACATCCAAGCATCAAGGCGGGAGTGCTCACGAGAGGATAAGATAGTAATTTTATAGTCTAAATATTATTAAGAGCTAATAATATTAAGTAATTTCTATTTTAATTTGTGAGTCTAAAAATAGACCATGTCTAAAAATATAGGTCCATCTATTTTTACCAACTTGACCAACCATCCACAAATAACATCCTGCAACTCATAGACCATGATCCATATGTCTGAAGCCAGACATAGTCTAAAAATAGACATAGTCTAAAAATAGACTTTGCGCCAAAAATAGCCTGCGGGCCCACTTAGTGAAGGCGACTTCTTTTCACTAAGCTCCATCATCTTGTTGCATTTTCAAGATCACAACATTTGGTATCAAAGCTTTGGATTCTAGGGTTTCGCTGCTCCAAACAGGTCATCGTGGAATTTTCGCTATAACTTTGTTTCTACGAAGGTTCAGAAGCTGAAATTTGTAAAGTGTGAAGCCGAAATCCTGAGGAACATTGTCACAAAATTTTAAAACTTGGTTCACAATATTTTCGGAGATATGATCTGTGGAAGTTAGGTCTTTTTGCAGGCTCCTTAATTCAACCTAAACAGGTCATCGCGACATGTTCACTATAAATTTTTTCTACGAAGGTTCAGAAGCTGAAATTTTTAGAGTGCGAAGTTGAAATCTTGAGGAACATCGACGCAAAATTTCAGATCTTTTTTCACAACAAGTTCAGAGATATGATTTGTGGAATTTAGGTCTTGTTCAGGCTCCTGAATTTCATCTCAAAGAGGTGATCGTGGGAAAATATTTAGAAATCTCTCTTTGAGCATCGGATTGGAATTATGTAAAAAGTGATTAGAAGTACATAGACTATAGTTTCATGTCTATAAATTTCAGAGCCAAAGAAGCAAACAATGACACGTGGCAAGTCTTACAAGTTCTCTGTACTGAGGCAGTCCATAATTAGTTCATTGTGGGAGATTGAACATAACTTTGTCTTGAAGAATCTAAATCAAGTCAGACCTGTGGCATTTGAAAGAAACTTAAGAGGAATACTACAAAGCCAAATTTTAGATATTGAGGATTTGCAAGTATAGAGATAAGTCAATTTCAATATCGAGCTCCTCAAAAGCAAGAAAAAAGTGTGTATTTGGTTTTTAAAATTGCATAACGTTTGTTTGAAAAAGCAGTTTGAAGTGATTCCAAGGGCATATTGTAGAATTGTTATCAGTATTTGGTTCTATAATGCCTCCAAAAAATAATTCTATACCCATTAAGCCCTCAACTTGCTATACTATGACGCATGAAGAGGAAGAATTGCAGTATGAGATATCAAAATTACGGTACCAAGTGCAACAAATTTCGATCTTACGAAGAGCAACCAAAGATGACATAGATGGTTTAAAAGCAGAAATGGAGGCTAAGTTGGATGGTTTGAAGGATCAAATAATAGCTAATATAGATGATAAATTAGTGGAAGATCACAGCAAGCATCAACAACAAGTTCTCCAACTCTCAAAGGATAACCTAACTTTGGTGCAGAATCTAATGAAACAATAGGAAGATCAACATCACATCGAAAGAAGTTCTGAAGCAGTCACAGAAAAAGGAACTAGAAAAGTACGATCAATTACATAGTATCTCAACAAGTGGAAGAACTTTCATGTAGAAGATTCCATGTGGGAGGATGAGAATTTTATACAGAAGCGTCAAGAAATAATCAAGTGTTGAGGACAACACTTGTTTGAAGGAGAGGGGTATGTTAAGTCCCTACAGTAATAGTGTAGTCCCTTATTATGTTAGTGTAGCTCCCCTTATTGTTATTTTTGTACCCATGTAACCCCCATATTGTTATTATTGTGCCCTTACATTATTATTGTTAGGTCGGCTAGGATTACATTGTGGCCCCACTAGGATTATATTGTGGCCCCATGGACTCCTATATATAGAAGGATGTTTTGGTCATTTGTATCATCCAAGAATTGTTCATTCATGTAATGTATTGGAGGTTTCCCCCTCGAAGTGGCTTATTTCTAAGGCGTTGATATCTCTTTTCTTCTATTTTTGGAGAAGGTTTGATATCCAACTTGAGAACCTGCACCCAGAAGCTTGCCTTCTCCTCTATTGAGCTTCAACCTTGTAAGCATTTAAACACTTGAAAAACAATTAAATCCTCCTTTCACAAGTAAACCCAGTGATCTGATACTAACTTGATCTAAATGGGAATATTAGTGTTTGTTGTGCTAAGATCCAATTCAGAATATTAAAAAAGTGCTTGAGGATTATGAGGTAAATTGCAATTTCTCCATGAGTTTTTATGTGAATTTCTTGAGAAAATTAACATAAACAAAACACTAAAAACCTGCATCTAACAGACATTAACATCACCATAAACAGTAACACAATAACACATGATGAAGGAGTTCACCCCACCTGGGCTACATCTCCTTGGTCCAACTTCCAATGGCTTGGACCTCTTCTATTATGCTCAAAAGTGTGATTACATATGTTTACAATACTCAAACATCTCTGAAACCTGTTCCATCGGCTCCAGAATGCCCAAAAATTCCTATGTAGCCTCTTTCTATATTGAATTTTGTCAAAAACTGATCAAGTTTTGACTTCCTCTAGCTTCTACACTATTCGCTCCACACTTTCCACCAAATCCAGCACCGAACCTACAAATCCGCTCGGAATTCCACTAATTGAGCACCAATTTGCCCAAAAACTGGGCGCAAATTGTTGGTGCGTTAATTTTCCCAATAAGGCCTAAATTCTGGATTTCGAACCATATTGTTATATGGTTAATAATGTTTTTTTTTTTATATAACAAATCCCGTTGGACGGTTTGATAACTGCCGTGGGTTAACTCGGGAATAGCCACATATGGCGGTCAGCTTAAATGTTATGGTTATGGACCATTGGGGGGGGGGGGGTGCTAGCCTCCTGCCCCCGACGATGACCAGGGCTAGGGCTAGACCCCTCCCCCCTCCCCCTAGCAGAAATCACATTGAAGCAAAACAATGTTAAAACCATAATATTGTAAGAAACATATGCGTAGTGCGATGGTGAAGACTTGGTGCTTGTCACTTGGAGGTCATAGGTTTGACCCCTACCCTCTCTGCTCGGACCTTTACCCTCTTTTGGTGGCCCTCAGGTAGCCACATGGTGGCCCCTGGCTGGGCCACATGACAACTTGTGATTGGCCACCCAACAACCAACCAAAACGCGCCAAATCAAACAAACTAGACAATGCCACTTGGCACAATTTCATTCAGCGAAGAAATTTTGTTGGCCAGTCAACCCGCCACTGTGCATGTTGTCCTTGCAATTTTTTTTCCAAAAATGCATATGTTTGAAAAAGTGGACAGAACGCGTTTCTGGGAGCATACGGTGTTAGTTTTCAACGAAACGAGTTGCGCCGGATTCAGAACGACGAGATCCAAGTGGTCATTTAGATTCCACACCATTCCGAAAAATTTAGTTTTTGAGCATAATTTTGAGCACCTAATCAAGTACACACTCATTTTAAAAATTAAAAAGTGTAAATTCTATGAAAACTTATACCACCAATATAACGACATCAAACAACTTGGATTTGTTAATCACTTATATTAAGAGATTAAAAATAATATTGGAATTGATGTTTATAAGTGATTAACAAATCCAATTTGTTTGATGTCATTATATTGGCGGTATAAGTTTTCATAGAATTTGTTATATATCACAATATTTTCTTTATTATATATATTATAAAAAAACATACCATTGATGTGGTAGCTAGATCAAACAACTTAAGTTTGTTATTCACAAATGTAGGTTGACTCATCGCCATTATTCAAGGAAAACCATACCACTTGGAATTACCACATAATTGTTCGTAAAGGGGAAAACTCAGTTCACTCCCACTAGATGCCTCTCAGTCTTGGGTTGTTAACATGTATTCCGACGTCCAAAGAAGACGAGCTTTTAGCCAATAAAAACCATTTTAGGGCATAGTCCAGGCCCATTATTTTATTAATGACTCATAAACGTCAACTCCAATATTTTGTTATATTATACATTTAAAAAAATAATGATAAAGTGGAAACATGTTTGAAATCCAAACTTATTCTAAGGATTTAGGTTATAGCAAGTGCTACATAGTAGCTAGTACTTGCCGCTTAGTTTAAATATAGCTAAATTGGAGTTTGGACTGCTGACTACGAGTTGATCAATTAAAGACTTGATGAAAAAATAGATAAGAAAGTGAAAAAGTTGTGCTAAAATGATGTTTTTTGGTGAGAAACCTACCTCATTGTTTGTAATGAAGCTCTATAGCCTTATTTATTTGGCAATGTTTTGTTCAAATTGATATGGAGAAATTTAGTTTCAATTGACTGAAATGTGAATTACGAGAAACCAGTTTTGCACGACCATTTGTCTCCTACAATTTTCATGGGAATTGCACATGATTGATATAGAGATGAATGCAATTTTGTATGTGGTAGTGAAGGCAGTGGATATGGAACAAAACTTTTATTGTTATCTCTCAAATGGCGTCATGTTTTAAACAATATTGCTTTCTTTCTTTTGCAATGAAAAAACGAGTTGGGATGAACAATACAATTTCACCAACCATTAGAATTTATGCTCCCAACCATTAGAGTTTACGTCCCCAAACCTAATGGGAAGATCAATATACAATGAAATTTTGCACTCAGATCAATATTCCTGACAATAAACTGCATACTACTTCTTAAATTGTTTTAGACACATCATTTTTCATGCAACTTGGTTATTTATACTAAAGTCAGAATGTTATAATGGGTGAAACGTTTTTTATAAATGAAATTCAAATTCATTTAAAAATAATTAATATAACAAAAGATTTGTTACATAACCAATAGTTCTTGACTTTTAAATATGATCATGAGACAACATTGAACAAATTTGAGCATTGAATTGGTCCCTGCTTCTTCCTTTCCCACACCCAATAATTTACCTTTGTAATTTGGTTCTCATACTCCATCCCCTTGCTTGCAGAATCACAATCAAAGGTAGTTTTTTAGGTAAACATGTGTGACGTTATAGTGTCAAACAATAAATCCTTGAGGCCTTTCAACCCAGGGAATTTATGGCCTGACAAAAATACGTAAAAAATTTAGCGACCTCAAACACATCATTGAAAAATAATGAAATTCATAGTTAAAATTTTTCCTACCTGCAAAATATCGTGAATAGTCTCTCAATTGTGAAGATTAAGGTAATCATAATTATCTTCCATGCCCAAGTTAATATAAACTTGACGTTTGAAATTTTCAATAACCTACTCCAAATTTGTGAAAGAAATATTTGGCACAAGAATTGTTGCATCCTCCACTTGTTGATATTTTTCTCCCATAAATGCAGTTGGTAACTTGTGGCTTTTGTGCATTGATAAAATATGGCAGAATCAAATTATTGAAAGTTGTATTGGTTAGCTCTACTCTAAGAGACTACACCAGGAGGGACTACGTCCGCAAGTTGCTCTACATTCTCATTAATGATCAAACAATATCTAGGTTACATGAAAATAGGGAAGTTAGAACCAATACCTAAGAAATAGTAACAAACTCCTAATCTAAGGTTCTGGTGTACCAACTCTCTCTAATATAGTTTCTCCATTATCTTCAACACCCCCCCTTAATGGAGAAAGGGTTCACAAATATTCCTAACATTTCCCTAAACATTTCAAATTTAATTCTACCAAGGGGATTAGTAAAAATATTGGCAACATTATCACAAGTATTACAATATTCAACATGAATTTATTTTGATTGAAATTTTTCCTTGACGAAGTGGAACTGTGTATCAATGTGCTTGGTGTTTTTATGGAACACTGGATTGTTTGCAAGTTTTATGGAGCTCTGGTTATCACATCTGATAACCGTTGCAACTTTCTATTCTTCTCCTGCATCCTGGAGAAGTCACCTCAACCAAACTTCCTCACAAGTCGTTGCACACATCTCTTGGTACTCTGCTTCCACTGAAGACAAGGAAATTATGTTATGCTTTTTACTACTCCAAGCAATTACCCCGGACCATGGGGACTTAAGTGCGGGAGAAATACTATAACATGTGGGTTAATATTGGGGGATATATAATGAGGAAAAAATGACATATTATATTGGGGGATATATAGGGGGAAAATGGTTTTTGTATTGGCAGGTATAAAAAATGAAGCTCAAATTTAATGAAAACATATAAAGGGGTATACAAAATAGTAATGAAAAAGTGGATACCTACAATATATAATGAAAGTAGGGGATTTTAAATTTGGAAGGTGTATTGGGTTTATATTGGTAGGGGGTTAAATAATGTTATTTTTATAGGAATTTTCCAATATGTACTCAAATTAAGGGTATTCTTTAGTATGCCATGATCACACGTGATATGTTATAGGTTCAATGAGCGAAGCCCCTGTGCCCCGAACCCAATGCTAAATGAATAACTTGTTATGGATCTCTTGTCATCTACGTTTCCAACCCAGTCGGTGTCTGAAAAAATTGTCAATTTCACATCACAAGAATCAGTATACAAAATGCCATAGTCTAAGGTTCCTTGTAGATACCTTAAAACACCTTTAGCTGCAATCTGATGGCTCTCAAGTGGCTTGGACATAAATTGGCTTAATGCATTGGCTAAATAAGCCAAATCTGGTCTAGTAGTGGTCAAGTAGATTAAACTCCCGAACAAATGCCTATACGATTTTGCATCTGCCTCCTTTGAACCGTCATCACATTGAAATTTGGTGTTCTATTGTAATGGCATTGTTTCAACCTTACACTAATCCATCTTAAAAAAATTCAGCAGACTCCTGACATACTTACTCTGTGCTAGACTCTAGACACAAATAGTAGCAAAGATCGTTGAGGTATTTCATCTCAAACATTTGTGACATTTGCACCTTGATTTCTTCAATGAGTTTATCAGCATTTTTGTAGTGATGAGAGCATCTACATATAAATCAATCAAAACAATTCACCCCTTTTCATCAAACACAGTATAGTGGGGTCATTTTTGCTTCTATTATAGTTGTGTTGCAGGAAAAAAGAATCAATTTTATCGTACCATGATCTTGGAGCTTGTTTTAGTCCATATAAATATTTCTTTAATCTACAGACTAAATGTGCTTTTTCCTATTTGAAAAACGCCTCAAGTTGCTCTAAATAGACTTCCTCTTTCAACTCCCCAATCAAGAAAGAAGATTTAACATCTAGTTGGTGCATCATCCAGTGACGTTTAGTAGCTAAGGCAATCAACATTATGATTGTATTAAGTTTAGCTACGAAGGAGAAGGTTTCCTCATAGTCTATACCTTGTTTTTGTGAATACCCCTTTGCGACCAACCTAGCTTTGTATTTATCTATGCTCCCATCTGCTTTAAATTTGGGCTTGTATAGCCATTTGTAACCTATGGTTTGTTTCTCCTGAGTTAATTCAACTAACTCCCAAGTTTTGTTTTTAAGAATTGATTCATGTTCCTCTTCCATGGCATCCCTCCATTCATTATATTGACTCGCTTCTTTATAACTAGAGGATTCAACAACACTTAACGTGCTAGTTATAAAATAATTCTCTCTATATCTAGCTGGCAGTTGTGTTGCCTACCTGATATTTTGGGCACTTGAGTGGCAACCAACCTGTTCTGATTATCCATTGATGGACTTGGTTTGATAGTTGTATTTGAACTTTCTGCTTCTTCCTTTTTCTGCTCTTGTTGTTGCTGTTGATTCCATCATGTAACTATTCATGAAACACTACATCTCTACTCGCAAAAACTTTATGATTAGAGGAATCAAACAATTTGTAAGCTTTAAATTATGTACAATACCCAAAAAAGGTACATTTGATGGCCTTTGAATCCAGTTTCTTTCTATCCTCCTTTGGTACATGGGCAAAGGCTTTGAATCCAAAAATTCTTGAATGCTTAACTGCAGGTTTAAATCCTAGTAAAGCTTCAAAATGAGTTTTAAATTCAATACTCGTTGTAGGACACTACAATGTTTATCACTTCAACCCAAAATTCGTTAGAAAGATTCTTACCTTTCAGCATACTACGAGCACACTCCACGAGGGTTCTATTTCTCCTTTCTGCAACCCCGTTCTGCTGAGGAGTGTGGGGTGCTGTAAACTACTGCAGTATTCCATGTCCTTTACAATATTTGTTGAAGCTAGCCTTCCTGTAATCTCCCCCTTGATCTGAGCAGAGAATCTTGATGTATTTACCTGTTTGCTTCTCAATCATGCTTCTGAACTGCTTGAAATATTCAAAAGTATGACTCTTTTTGCTGAGAAAATATACCCACATAAATCTAGTACAATCATCGACAAACAATAAGAAGTAATATGCACCTCCCAAAGATCTTGACTGCATTGGGCCACATAAATCAGTGTGGACTAACTCTAGTATATCTCTCTTTTTTCTATTAACAATAACAATAAACTCATCTCTATGCATCTTCCTAAGAGAACATGCTTCACACTCAACATGACTATGCTTTAAATCAGGAAGACCATTAACCATACCTCTTTTATGAAGCAACTGCAAATCTTTGAAATTTATATGGCCAAATCTTTGATGCCATAGATCTTCTGCAGACATACCTGATGATGTTAAGGCTTGATGTGGCGCACTTCTCACATTCAGCTTGTAAAGACCGCCCACACGAATCCCTATTGCAATGGCCTTCATAGAATCCAACAAATCTTTGACAACACAATATGATTTATAAAATTCTACCTTAAGGTTCTGATCTGTTATCATTGAAACATAAATAAGATTCTTTTTAATTCCGGGTACATACATCACGTTCTGAATGTGCCTAATATTTCCATCATGCAGAATTACAGGAACATTACCATGTCCTTTGATTGGGTACCCCCTAACATCGCCAAGGTAGATTTTTTTTCTAGTGCTAGTTTCCTTGAAGCCTTCAATCCATTGTTTGTTGCCTGTCATGTGGGTGGACACACCTGAATCCACATACCACGTATTTGCTTCATCCTTCTCATCAGAGTCGGCCATAAACAGTCTTAGATCCTCGTTATGGTCATCATCTTCAAAGTGACCTGCATTTCTCTTATATCTCTGTTGACCTTCATCATATTTCTTCTTTCAACAGTGCTTAGCCATTTGGCCAATTTTTCTACAAAAAAAAAAAAAAAAAAAACATTTTAATGGTGGATCATTCCTGTTTGGTGACATACCTTGAGGTGGGTTCGACATTTTTTGTGCTGTGCCTTCACCTCTTTGTCCTCCATTCGCTTTTCCTTTGAATGGCTTCTTTTTCGCCATTAGAGCTAGATCTGAATTTTGGGGTTTCAATGTCATCCGCCTTTCCTCCTCTTGCACGAGAATACTTGTCAATTCTTCGAATTTGGGGGCTTTTTCTCTAGCATTCAATTCGGTTATAAACATCTTGTAGTCGTCAATCATACCATTCATAGTAATAGTTACCAGATCAATATTACTTTCAGCCTCTCTAATGTCACCAAGCTTGTCTTTAAGGTCCTTGATGCGTGAGATGAACGCTGCTACTATCTCATTCTCCTTCATCTTGATGGAGAGAATCTTTCTTTTTAGGAACAATAGGCAATTTGTATTTCTGATTTCGTACATGTCTCTGAGAGTTGTCCAAATTTTGTTCGTATTCTTGCAATATCTGATGTGAGGGATGATGTAATCTTTAACTTCCATCTTCAATATCGTTCTCACCTTGTTCTCCCTCTTCTCCCATTCCTGTACTATCGCAGGTGTTGTGCCTACTAGAATTGTAGGTTTCACTTCATCTCTAGTCGTGATCCCCCATGTACTATGCCCTTCCAGCATAGTCTGTAACTTGAATTTCAAATTATAATAAGTGGAACCATCGAGCTTGTTGCTCTTGTTCAAGTATACCTCCATTAGATTATTCATCTTGACAATAAAAAAATGACCTCTAGAAGTTGACAAGAACCGGATCTACAAATGGATCTACCCCAGATACAAAAAAAAAAAAATGTTAAGAAACATATCTACTTGATCTTCGACCACTCTGGCAGGCTGCTTTGCGCGCTGCACCACGGGCTCACTCTATCACAGATTATGCTTATAGTGATCCTCCCACTTTTCCGATGATCTGCTGCTACCTATGATGCCACAACTCTCTGGCTCAACATGCAGAAGCTCTTTGGCTTCAATCGACGATCCACATCACGAGTTCTCTGGCTCCACGACGCTCCACAACACGAGCTCTCTGGCTCTTTCAACACGAGCTCTCTAGCTCAACGACGCTCCAAAACACGAGCTCTTTGGCTCCTTCCGACACAAGCTCTCTGGCTCCTTCAATTCGAACGGGCTGGCTCCTCCAATCATGAGCTCTCAGGCTCTTCTGTTATGTATATTTATTAATTATTAGTTAGATATAGTTATCTTAGGTTTTATTAAGTGAAAGGGCATGATCAAATATCATGCCTCTTCGCCAAGGGACACCATAAGGCTATATTTAAAGCCTTGGTGATTCTCCATTGTAATCATATCTCATCTTTTATCAATAATAATATATACTTATAAAGTTTACCAGAATTTTTACACTCCATTGTGGTATCAGAGGCAATGGAGTGTAAAAACTCTGGTAAACATTATAAGTATATATTATTATTGATAAAAGATGAGATATGATTACAATGGGGAATCACCAAGGCTTTAAATATAGCCTTATGGTGTCCCTTGGCGAAGAGGCATGATCTTTGATCATGCCCCTTCACTTAATAAAACCTAAGATAACTATATATAACTAATAATTAATAAATATACATAACATTTCCCCTCTCTTAAAGATGCTTTGTCCTCAAAGCATACGTAATGAAGGACATCGTTGATGAAAGCCTAGGTTTCTCAAGTGGCGAGCTCTTGCTTCCCACATTTTAAAAGGATCGTGGAGCATCTTCTCGAGTTCAATCTTTTGTTGATGTGGATAGTGAAAAGATCTGATATCGACAGGGTCAGATCCTGTCTTGACTTCTATTGGATGTTTGATTTTCCTATCTGGAGGCACTTTTATGGGTAGATCCTGGAATACTTTTTCGTGTGTCCAAACTAGTCCTTGTTCTTCTAGTGACTCTTCGTGGCTCCCTTTTGAAGATAAAATTTCTAACTGATGACATTGTACTGTAGATGTTGGCGCTCCTGTTTGAATCATCTTCGTCATCAGAGAGGAAGATACAACTTGGTCTTCTGGGGCTTGGAATCCATACAACCTGTGTTTCTGCCCTTTCCACTTAAAACTTATAAACTGCTTCTGATGGTTGGCAGAATAAGTACCTAAAGTTTGTAGCCATTGAATTCCTAAAACCACATCTACTCCTCGTAATGGAACGGTGTAGAATGGAGATTCTAAATGAAAGTTTTTTATCTGTAGTTTGACCTTATGGCATTTCCCTACTTGCTCAATCTTCTTACCATCGACCACCATTACCTTCATATTAGGCATGGGGAAGGTAAATATGTTAAGTCTTTTTGTCATGGTTGAATCTAAAAAATTGTGGGTACTACCAGTGTCGACGAGAACCATTACGTTGTTGTTCTTGATATGTCCTCTTAACCTTAAGGTTTGAGGTTGTGATATGCCTGTCATAGCTGATAATGACACTTGCGGAATAGTTTCGCCATCCACTTCTGGAGAGAACTCTAAGTTGTCTTCTAATCCTTCTATATATGAATCATTATTGTTAGTGTCATTAGTTGCTTCACAACTGTATAGATTTTTCGCTTTTCCATTAGCACATCTATGCTTAGGGTCCCAGTTTTCACTGCAACGTTTGCACTTGCCCTCTCTCATTCTTTGTTTTTCCACACTAGATTTTTCTTCTTCACGAAGATGGAGTGGGACATATTTTGTGTCATCTATATTTTCAGATTGAGGAAATATTTGTCTCGAATATACTTTTTCTAGTTTTGATAACCTTTCAAATTTCTTTTCAGCAGCTTTTTCTTTTTTCCTTGCTACTTCTATTGATGTAATTTCATGAAGTTCGAGCTCTTCTTGTATATCGATTTTAAGTCCTGAGATGTAAGACTGGATTAGACGAGATACTGACAATCCCGGTACTCGCGTTGCCAAGGTCTCCCATTCTCGAGTGTACTCATCCACATCTCCTTTTTGGCGTAATTTGATAAACGTTGAAAAAAACTTTTCTTCTTTTATGCCTTGAAACCTTTTGAAGAATGCATCCTTAAATTTCCTCCAACCGATAGCAAGCGTCGTCTTTTTCCACCACATATACCAATTATATGCTTCTCCTTCCATTTTCATGGAAGCATGCTTAATTTTTTCGTCATCACTAGTAATGTCATAAATCTCAAAATATTCTTCCGCTTTATTAAGCCATGCAACGCTATTTTTTCATTACCATCAAACTTGGGTAGCTCGATTTTGGCTTTTCGCTGATATGCTAATGGTGGAACAAGAAGAGGATATTGATTAGCAAATGCATTCCAGAGCTGCTTATTTTGAAAATATTCATTACTATCTTCTTGATGATGTGGGGAATCGGTTTTTTCCTGATGCTCTTCTGAGTTCCCTGAATCTGCAAAATTGTTTTGTTGATTTTGTTCCACGTTACGAAATATTGGGGATTGTGTCTGACTTAACTTATCTATCTTATCATTTAGCTTATTGAAGAGTTCTGTCATCTTTTATGTGGTCTCATGATGATTTAGCCACATTTTCCTTTCTATTCGATTTGTCGTGTCATGAACCTTTTTGATGTCGTCGGAGTGTCCTGCAACTGTACCTTCAAGATCGACTAATCTTTTTTCGAATTCTTTCGAATTATTATTGATCTGTTTCTCGAGATCCACCAATTTCTTTTGGAATTTGGCCATCGACATCGATGAAGGCATTGAACGTGTATGAGCTGGAGAATATTTTTCTGCCAGTTTTTCCTTTTTTTTTTAATTAATTAATATTTAATTAATTAATTAAATTAAATTTTTTAATGAAATAATAATAATAATAATAATAATTATTATTATATATAAATTATATATATATATATATATATATATATATATATATATAATTATGGGGAAAAAATTTTGTTAACTTTGAAAAGTCACGTTGTTTTGAAAAGGGTGAATGGGTTTTAATACCATGGGCTCCAAAACCAAGAGCTTGTAAACCACGAGCAATTACTCTTCCTTATTTCTTTTTACTTCTTTATATATATCTCTTTTTTCTTTTTCTTTTTTTCTTCTTTTTAATTTATTTCCCCCTTTATGTTGACTTTCCTTCTCTCTTTTATTATATATATATATATATATATTTCTTCCTTCTTCTTTTTTTAAAAAACAAATGTTGCTACCCACAAGCACGTGGTTTAAAAAAAATCTGCAATTCTGGAATTTTCTTGTAATTCCTTAATTCTGATCACATAGATCCCAAAGAGTGATGGCTCTGATACCAATGGAGTGTAAAAACTCTGGTAAACTTTATAAGTATATATTATTATTGATAAAAGATGAGATATGATTACAATTGGGAATCACCAAGGCTTTAAATATAGCCTTATGGTGTCCCTTGGCAAAGAGGCATGATCTTTGATCATGCCCTTTCACTTAATAAAACCTAAGATAACTAGATCTAACTAATAATTAATAAATATACATAACATCTTCTTTCAGTCGACGCTCCATAATCATATAGAGGTCGTGCTATTCGTGCTAGATCAAAACTCTGTAAGTTTTAACAGTGATCAATGTGGTTTCTTTGATCATTTCCGCGCTGATCTTGAGGATCAACGCTTTTCTCCAACATGACTCCGTGCTAATCGACGTGTCTGTGAGGGAGACAAACATGTTGATCGACTTCACTTACCAAAGAAAAAACATGGCCTCACTCACAGCAACCCTCAGGTCATACGGGGCTTCTCTTTTGCCATCTGGATACTCACAGGGGTCAAAAGCACTCTGGATTTTATTCGACCTTGTGCTCTGATACCATGATAAAATATGGCAAAATCAAATTATTGAAAGCTGTACTAGTTAGCTCTACTCTAAGAGACTACACCAGGGGGGTCTGCGTCTGCAAGTTGCTCTACATTCTCATCAGTGATCAAACAATATATAAGTTACATGCAAATAGGAAATTAGAACCAATACCTAAGAAATAGGAACAAACTCCTAATCTAAGGTTCTGGTGAACCAACTCTCTCTAATATAGTTTCTCCATTATCTTCAACACACGTTCTCTACTTGTTGGCCTTTTCCTCCAAAAATGAGTTAGTAACTCGTGGTTTTTGCTTTTAGGAAATTAATATTAAAAACAATGTTGAATTTATATAGTTAGCAAAATTTTGAATTTTTTTGGAATTCTATAAATAATAACAAGTTTATTGTGTTGGAGGTTTTCCATCGACTGAGCTGTGCGCTGGTGAACGCGTTGCTGCCTGCGCATCTTGATCCGGGCCGCGTTCTTGCTAGGGCTTGCGCCCATGGAGGGGCTGGGCTCTCCCCAGGGGCCTCGTCCCCCTCCCCCGCCCTCTTCTGTTGAGGCTTTCGATCGCTTATTGGCTGGGCTTCCTAAGAAGAAGAATGTTGAAGCTGCGAAATTTGTTAAGAAAATTGATGAAATACCTGAGATCTCTCTTCCTGCAGAGACTCCGATTCAGGTTGCTTTATCACTGGCTGAACGAGCCCTCATAGGCCAGTTTACAGGGCTTTGGCCATCTCCCAAAACCACTGAGAGCTGGGTCAACAGAAACTGGGCGCCTCTGATCAAAGAAAGCGTTACTTCTTATTTTTTGGGGAGAGGTTACTTTCTTTTCGAGTTCACTTCAAAAGATGACAAAGATCTGATCTTCCAGAACGGCCCCTACTTCATGGGCCCTCAGGGTTTGTATCTAAATAAGTGGACTCCAGACTTCGACCCTGCTGTGGATGTACCCAAAGCAGTCCCGGTGTGGGTGAGACTCCCAAATCTGCCAGTCCACTGCTGGAATTGGGATTCTCTGATGCATATTGGAAATGCCCTTGGGAAGTTCATCGATCGAGCAAACAACAAGGACCAGTATGACTGCGCCAGGATCTGCGTGGAAGTAGATCTGGAGGTTGGGCTACCAGAGGCCATCAAAATAAAAGTTGGACGCTGGACGCATGTGCAGAAACTGGACTATGAGCAGCTGCCCTTCAAATGCAGGAAATGCCATGTCTATGGCCACTTCGCCAGAGGCTGTCCATCCAACAATGAGGTTGTGCAAGGGAAGGAGGATGGATGGAATCAAGTCAAGCGCTCCAAAACCTCCCATAAGGCTCAAAAGCCGGGAGGCCCTAGTGGCAAAGGTCCCCAACAGGCCTCTTCTCAGCAGATCCCGTCTAAGTCCGCTTCTGAAAACAAGTTCGAACTCCTAAGCTCGCACCAAGTGGACACCCAGGAGGTGGATGGGCAAAAGACAGCATCCCCGGTCAAAGGGACTCCCTCTATGTCTTCTAAAGACGCAAGTGCTGCAGAAAGCTCAAAAGGAATACCTGTTGAAGACGAGGAAGAGGTCCAGGAGTCGGAAGATTCAGAGGAGGAAGGAGAAATAGGCGACTCTCAGGCCTCTGTTAGGAGATCCACAAGAGGTCGCAAAACAGATCGGGAGAAAAGAGAGCAGGAAACGTACAAGGAAAAATTACAGGGCAGCCAACCAACTCTGGAAAAGTTGCTTGCCTCAAAGTCAAGGATGTTGAAAAATCAGACCCATGGCCCCAAGGGGGCCCACCAGAAACATAAATAATGAAGATCATCTCCTGGAATTGTAGAGGTATGGGGAGTAAAGTCAAGGAAGAAGCCATGAGAAGCTTAATAAGAACAAAAACTCCAGACATACTTCTCGTCCAGGAGACTAAGTTGGAAGACGCAGTCTTCCTGCAAGCATGCAAGAAATTTTGGTTCAAAAGTGAAGCAAGAGCAATCTCTGCCCGGGGCGCTTCAAGAGGGATTGGCACTCTATGGAACCCTAACAAATTTGTAGTCACCTTTGAGGCTAGAAATACTCACTGGTTGCTGCTGAAAATGCAAAATCTGGATACCAAGGAAATCCTTTGCCTCTTCAATGTATATTCTCCAGTCAATGTTGGGGAAAAAAAGGAATGTTGGGATACTATAAGGCAACAAGCAAACCTGACAAATCTGGAAAATATAATTATTGCTGGAGATCTTAATCTCACGCTCCACTCGTCTGAAAAAAGAGGAGGCAGCGCTGTTCGTGATCCGGCAAGGGAATGGGCAGAAGATCTTCTGCAGGACTGGGACTTGCTAGATATCAAACCCTCTTCCGGTAAGTTCTCTTGGTCTAACAAAAGAGTGGGCCCTGGTCATATCTCTGCCAGATTAGATAGATTTTTCATTCAAATCTCCTTTCTGCTACTAGGTTTAGAACCCAGAATGCATATCCTTGCTAATAGCGTCTCGGACCATAAGCCTATAAAGCTCGAACTCCTGGCCCATCTAGACCTGGGTCCTATTCCATTCCGTTTTAGTCCTCTCTGGGTCAAGGAATCAAACTTCATGCAAATAGTCAAAGATTGTTGGTGTCAGCCTGTCAATGGTTCTCCCTTCTATATCTGGGAGGAAAAACTCAGAAGGGTAAAGGGTGATCTAAAACGATGGGCAAAAACCCTGTCCAACCCGGCTACAGAAAGAAAAGCCATCAAAGTCTCTCTCACCTCTCATCAATCTCATATGGAGCATGCTATTGTCACAGAGGAGATTTTAGACCAAGAGGCTCATTTGCAACAATGCTATCATAAGGCCTGTCTAGCTGAAGAAGAATACTGGAGATTAAAATCTCGAAATCTCTGGCTCAAAGCAGGGGACAGGAACTCTGCCTTTTTCCATAAACAAACCCAAGTCAGGAAAAGCTTCAACACTATTTCTGAGATTAAGGAGGATAACGTCACCTTCAAGGATTTTGAAGACATTAAAAAATCAGCCTTTTCTCACTTTCAAAACTTGTATAGTGAGGATAAGGACTCGGACCAATACTCAGATCTGCTTGACATCATTCCTTCTGCAATTTCTCCTCGTATGAATGAGATCCTTGAGGCCAAAGTCACCAAAGATGAAGTTAAAAAGGCCCTCTTTGATATGGATCCGGATAAGGCCCCCGGGCCGGATGGCTTCTCTGCCAGGTTCCTTCAAGTCTGTTGGCCAATTGTTGAAAAGGATCTGCTCAAAATGGTTCAGAAGTCTCAAAATGCTCAGAAAATAGGAGGTAGCACAAACTCCGCTTTTCTAGACCTAATACCAAAGGAAAAAGGTGCCAACAATTTCAGCAGATTCCGCCCGATTTCCTTATGCAATACTGGGTACAAGATTATCACTAAAGTTATTGCAAATAGACTGAAGCTCATTCTTCCCAAAATAATTCCGGAGAATCAAGGAGGCTTCATCCAAGGAAGGCAAATCGTGGACAATTTCACCCTTGTTCAAGAAGCAATCCACTCAAGTCTTCTTCGAAAATAACAAGGTATGGTGATTAAACTTGATTTAGCAAATGCTTTTGATCGTGTAAACCATAGCTTTCTTTTAAAAGTAATGAGCAAATTTGGTTTTGGAGCAAATTTCATCAAATGGATCCGGGCATGCATCTCGGAGCCATGGATCGCTCCTCTTGTAAATGGAAGAGCCACTGATTTCTTCAAAGCTTCACGAGGGCTAAGGCAGGGGTGTCCTCTTTCCCCTCTGCTTTTTGTCATCCAAGCCTCTGTCCTTAGCTACCTGTTAGACAAAAAGATGCAAGATCAAGATATCAACGGACTGTGTATTGCTAGAGGGGTAAAAAATATAAACCACGCCCTATTTGCGGACGACACTCTGTTTTTGGGAGTTGCCTCTCTCTCCTCCGCCTCTAAATTTAAAGCAGTTTTGGATGATTTCAGTGAAGTCTCTGACAGCGTTGTAAATAAGAACAAATGTCATATCTACAGTTGGAACACCTCGCCCAGATTGCTCTCCGCTATTTCTAGATGTTTGGGTTTTGCTGCCTCCTCCAATTGGATCTCCTTTAAATATTTAGGCCTTCCTGTTTTTCATAAGAAATCTACAAGCAAAGACTGGCTCCCTCAGCTGGAAAAATTCAAGTCTAGGATCCAAGCCTGGGGCTTCTCCTGGTTCAACACTGCTGGTAAATCTGTCCTTATTAAATCTGTGCTCTCCAGTCTTCCCCTATTTCAATTCGTTGTGCTTCTCGCTCCGGCAGGTATATTAAAAAAAATGGAAGAATTCATGTGGAGGTTTTTTTGGAAGGGAGGTAAACAGAATGAAAACAAGATTCCCCTTATCAGCTGGGAAACCATCTCCAAGCCTCTGAGGGAGGGTGGTTTGAATTTCAAAAATCTCTGTCAGCAAAACGTGGCTATGGCAGCCAATATTATTTGGAGGATCATTGCGCCCAAGCCTGGCTGGGCCCAATTGGCTCTCTGGAAAAAGTATTTTAGGGGTCCTCATTCCTCCTGTTTA
Organism: Pinus albicaulis; assembly: GCA_034641835.2. NCBI lineage: Eukaryota > Viridiplantae > Streptophyta > Pinopsida > Pinales > Pinaceae > Pinus > Pinus albicaulis. The sequence goes on from CM076578.1 coordinate 1,911,952,147, forward strand.
GACAATGTAATCCATTTGCCTTATTCGTCTTTTCTCAAACTGTACGTTAAAGCTTCTCCCTTAATCAATGCGCACTCCTATTGGATTCCAGGAAATGGCAAAAAGATCAATATCTGGGCTGATAAAATCATGAATAAGGACCCAATTGAAGACAGAGCCTCCATTAGAGCGCTGCGTTGCTGGATGGATAGAGAGGGGCTGTGTTCATTGTGGGATATTTCTCTTTGGAAAGACTCTGCCTGGGCAGGGTGGAAACGAATTGAGGTGCTGGCTCACCTGACACTCGAATGGTCCACGCTGCTGGACCTTCTCCATGGCTTGGCACCCACGCGCATGAGGAAAAAAGATGTGAAAGGCTGGGGGCCGAATGCCAAAGGTTACACTGTCTCCATGGGATATGACAAGCTGAAAGAGAGGCCTTACGTCCCCCCTGACCCTGCACCTTGGCAGGGGGTCTGGCGTTTCCCTTCTTGGCCCAAAGTCAACTTCTTTGCTTGGCTCCTCTGCCACGGCAAGATCCTTACGTATGACATCTTGCAGAGAAAAGGGTTCTATGGTCCCTCCATCTGCTCGCTGTGCAATGAAAATGCAGACACTGCTGCCCATCTAGTCCTCGAATGCAAGTTCTCTAAGCAGATCTGGTCCTCCTTCATTCACATCTTGGATCCCAACTTTTTGCTACCTCGTTCCACTGCTGATCTTTTTTCCAATTGGGCAATCAGATATCCTGGCCCCCCTTCTAAAAATCAGCTTATTAAATCTGCATGGGCTGTCCTACCAAAGGTTATTTGTTGGCAGATCTGGCTAGAACGAAACAGAAGAATCTTCAGAAATATTAAACATAATCACAAGGTCTTAGAAATCAAGATTAAATGTCATCTAAAGGAATGCTTGACTGATATAAAGGATGATTCCAATCTCAGCCAACAGGACATTGCTTGGGGATCTTCCCTTGACTTGCAATTTCAACCAGCAGTTAGAAACCTCCCTCCTCTCAAAGACTGGCAAATAAGGAAATCTGAAACTGACCTTCAAGACTGGCTCAACTCACATTCAAGGCACTCTCTCTTTTTTGATGGGGCCGCAAAGGGCAATCCGGGCAAAGCTGGTGCTGGAGGTGTTGTTGTAAGTCCAATTGGGGAAAAAATTCATACCTTTGCTTGGGGGCTTGGATTCTCATCCAGCGTTCAAGCTGAAGCTTTGGCCCTCTACCAAGGCCTCAAGATCCTCAAAGATTTAAATATAAGTGAAGCAAATGTCATAGGGGATTCCCAGATCATTATAAACGCAATGGTTTCCAACTCCCCAGCCTCGGATCTTAAGCTAGCAAGGCTGGTATCCAGAATTAAGAGTACGGGAAACACTTTTCAGAAGTTGAATTACTGCCATGTGCTGAGAACTCATAATAAACAGGCGGACATCGAAGCCAATAAAGCTACCCTCCTCTCTGCCGGGGTCAAGTTGAAAGACGAAGAAGAATCTTGGGAACCTATCCCATAAGCTGTCCGTTGTCATGTTTTACTGTTGGCTCTTAAATAAATTTGTTTGTAGCTTTAAGTTAGGGAAAATCTTTGAAATAGAATTTTTAGGTAGTCTGTCATGGAAGAAATTTGCAAGCTTCGGCTGCATTTTCAATATTAGTAGTGAGATGCATCAGGATTTAGACATCCTCAATTTAATCAGATTTCTGGCATTCAGGCCAAGATGAATATTAATACCACATAACTGTTTCTGTCAAAAAAAAAAAAACAAGTTTATTGTGTTATTTTTTGTTGTTAGTAAGATTCCAAAATCCACAATTGAACAACACACCATGTGCGCAATGAGGAAGGGAAACCATCGATAGTCTGAAGTGCAAAATCCAATTGTAGATATGTAATGATTACACAATAAGAATGTATCTAATCAAAGTTAAAATAAATAAATTAAAATAATATTAAGAAATAATAAAATGTAATTTGTAATGTTAAACTATGGACAACCCGTAATTTTTTTTTGGTCAAACAAAAATAATAGCTAGTCAACAAAAAAATAAATGCTTAGTGACATAATAATAAAACTTATAAAAATATTGGATTTTTATTTTTGATTATTTTTTCCTCTTTAAAATTTGTCATCTTAAATTGAAAATAAAATGGAAATAATAGAAAATGAAAAAAATCAAAATAAAAAGGAAATAAAAGTAAAAACAAAAAGTTAGTAATTAATAGAAAAAATATTTTTTTTTCAATGATTTTTTTTTTTTCAATTTAATGATCACGACTTTAGTTAGTAATGAAAGTTACTAAACAACTCCTAATAAAACCAATCATTTACAAATAAATAAATTGAAATAATAATAAAAAATAACAAAAATTGAATTCATAGTATTAAACTATAGATAAGCGAAAAACAAATTTTGGTCAAATAGAAATAATACTCAATCAAAGGGCAAAACTGAAGTGGCTGCTGGAGGTATAAGAAGTTATTTTAACGTCCACGAGGCTAAAGATAGCCTATGGGACAAATTGCTTCTCTATATGGCTCTTATATTCGACCCTTTTCCTGTGAAGTTTCACAATAAACTCTCCCAGCTTCTCGACAAACCTCTCGCTGAATAGATTATCCCAAGAGCTAGCTGCCAAAATATCTGCATAACTTTCCCTGTTGTTTTTGAAGGCCTCACATTCTAAAATGAAGTGCTTTTCTATTTCCACTTTTCTGGAAGAGCAAAAAATATATACTCTTTCCTTCCACACTTCTTTTGGCCTTTTCCAGTGCCCTGTTTCACAACGGAATTGATGAGAATTAGTCCTTAATTGAGCAATAAGAATTTTGGCTCTCCAATAAATATTGGCCCCTATGTATGCCTTTTGTTGATGATTATGAGTAGCATTAAACTCTTCAATATAATACTTTTTCTTTCTCCCTAGCTCCTTCTTTCAAGTACATTTGTGGAACTTATCCATAACAAAAGCTTTTATCTCTTTACTGTTTGTGAGACACGTACTCAAGCAAATGCTCCATTTGCTAAACCATTTGGTATTTTTTCGCATCCAAGTCTTCTTTCTTTTGCACAATATGTCATTAAACACAACCTTAGGTCATCTACCCTCTTCCATTTGCTCATTTTTTTTTTAAATACCTTATGACCCGCACCATGAAAATTACTTCAACGGGAGCAACCCCTGTTTCACTTAACAAGATAGCATAAGGAACTGCACTTTTAATTTTGAATTTGTTTGTAATCAAATGCTTCTGAATTTTCTCAATTTGTTTCCACTACATGTCAGATGTACTGTTGGGCCACAGTTCACAACTGTAGACGATCATCAAAATCACTAAAAGCCCAAAAAGAGTAGTGGTTTTCCAATCCCATAACTCTGCCTCTCTACACCTATTTTGAAAAGCATAAAATGCTTTCCAACCCCCAAATTTCTTTTCTTTCTACATCCATCCCAACTTAGATTTCTGTTGAAGTCAATTCCGAGGTATTTGTAATCCACAACTTCTTCCATAATGTTGTCTTCGAAGTATAACTTATGCCAGTTATGTTTTCTTTTGTTTGAGAAAACCAATACTTACATTTTGCTGATATTGACTTGCATCCTCACACTTCTACAAAGATGCTCAAGGGAAAGTAAGTGCTCTTGCAAACAAAGAGAAGATTTAACAATCAAAATAAGGTCATCTGCGTACAAATAAGCCTTACAACAAACTTGCCCAAATGGATACCGTCACCCCCTTCCGAATTTAGCCACTCTTCAAGCTCTTCGATATATAAACCAAAGAGGGTAGGAGACAATGGGCAACTTTGTTTGACCTTGATATCACTTCTAAAACTTTCAGAATTGCCTGATGAAGTTCTAATTTTGACTTTCACCTCTTCATAGCCTATGCACAACTGCTATCAAATGCTTGGGTACCCCAAGTTCCTCCATTATGTGCCAAAGCTTATCCCCAGGAACCGTGTCAAAGAATTTTCTGAAATAAAAAATGTAACAAAACACTTCTTCCTTTTTCTCCCAAACTTTTTCAATGATGCGCCTTAAAGTTATACCATGATCAACTGTGGAATGTTTAGGTCTAAAACCTGTTTGTCCTTTAGCACATTTATCTCTTTCTTCTACCCACTTGCTGATTTTATTTTCTAGCATGCTTTCTAATAACTTCGCAAACAAGAGATTTATAATTATGGTCCTATAATTGGAGGGAATATTGATGTCACCACTCTTGAGAAGAGGTATTGCGAGACTAATTGTCCACTCTGTGGAGAATGCCTGTTGTATGATGCCGTTGAAAATTTTTGTAATGTGAGGTGTACTCATTTTTAAGCCCCACTTTAGATACTCTCCTTGGATTTCAGCTAGATCTTTTCCTTTTCCAACACCCAACTTCTTGATACCCATCTTTACCTCTTGCACCGTGAAGAGTTTTGTATAAATATTATACTAGCAATTGCACCATCACCAGATGTTGCAAAGGAAATGCCGTAAGATTCTTAAAGTGATCCAATAGTTGCTAAGAAAGATATGTGTAGTGATTTTGGTCAATTTTAGTAATCTAGAATGAATAGAAATGTGTTGTAGATATGTGTAGTGATTTTGGTCAATTTTAGTAATGTAGAATGAATAGAATTGTGTTGTTAAGTACATAATTGTGTGTCAAATAACTGATGTATGAAGACTCTGATAACTAGAAAAGTGACACAACTATGTCAAATAGAGAAAGTGTCCAATGAGCATAGTTGAAAAAGAGCATAAACAATATAAAATACAACTTAATTCTTCTCCATAAAATTTGAACCTATAACCTAAAAAAATCCTATACCTCATAAAAAAAAATCAATATATAAATACAATTCAAATAATTTTTATAAATTGGTAAAACAACTTTTCAAATAAGTTAACAAATAAAACATAAACTGGTATATCTTAATAAGCCCTTATCAGATAAACCCCATATAAAAATATCTTCGAAATGAAAAGTAATTGTGATGATCTCCCACCATTCAATAAAGGTAGGTAATTCTGATAACTTTCACCAGTTTTAAGCCCAATCATCAGAAATATCTTAAAATGAAAGGTAACAGTGATGATCTCCCACCATTTTATAAACCCAAGTAAATTGTGACAAACTTTTCACCGATTTCTCAATGCAATCATCAACATTCCATACAATATTGCTTACCATAACGTTCAGGATTCTGTAGAATATCCATGATTCCATCATATATGTCACAGAAAACTATATTCGCATCAAGAAGATTTTCGTTGAGTTGCTGCACCATGTACTTCATTGCAAAATTGTACTCAATAATCATATTGTTTATTTCCTCTAAACATTCGCCATAGACACTGTTACTTTCCCATAAGAAGCGCGAAGCACATCCAAGAGGCCCCATACCAATGCACACCATTTTCCTCGCATTAAGGGTGTATAAACGTTGCAATATGTAGCATATGTTCATGAAAAAAATAATATTACAGAAGCATTTAATTGGACATAAATATTTCCTATAATATAAAACATATTGGAAAAAATCTGTAACCAACATTAAAACAAGCATGACAAAAGCATTTGATTTAACCCTAAGATTGGAATAGTGGAATTTATTAACAAAATTGTGTGGGTTGCAATAATAGAATTTATTAAAAAAATAGATTACGGAAAACAATAGAAATTCTGATATAGTTTTGAAAAAAATCACTGAAATTTTTTTAATTCTGAAATTCTGAATCACAGTTGTGAAGCTTAAGATTTGGAGAATTATTAGCTCTGGCAAACGTTCCAATGTAAGTCACAACTGCCTGGCAACTGCTATAATTCAAATTCATGGCTGATAACGATTCAATCGTCTAACAAAAGATCAAAAGGCTTAGATTATGACACGAAGACACCCATAAGGGTTGTTTTCAAATAAAAACGCCTACGGCGTAATAATAATAAGTATGTTTGACACATTAATATTGTCAAAGGTATCTATACCCAATGAGGAAATATGTGAAAACACAATAAACTCAAGCACATCGAACTCGACCAACTTATAAATATGATGTGGCTCCATGTGGATCTGAATGATTATATGACTAGCAACCATCTCAAACATTACAGAAAATCCCTTGTATGCGTGACTACTGTAATTAATTATCCCATTCTAGATATCCCTAATCATCGTAATTGTCTTTTAACAATGAGAGCCGGATTTCACTAAGAGCATAGAATTTTTTAAACGAAGAGCAGATAAAATTTTAACAAGGTGCTTCCATTTAAATGGAAAACTTGAAAACGCATTCCGTTCCTTCAGCCCATGAAGGGGAGGTGAATGAAGAAGACGAAAGCGTTCGGCAACTCAAAGACTGTGCACAGCTCTACCTTAACTTGCAGGTGCTTGACCGTTCATTTTTCCATTATTTCTAAATTAATTACGTTAATTTTCTTTTTCCATTGCACATTTGTTGGAGGATGTTGAATTGGGGTATGCCAATTTGATTGCAGGACTGTTTGATTGAAACCAACAGGGACTGGAGAGCTTGTCAAAAGGGTATGTTGCATTTCCAAATTTACGCACTTAGTTTGAAAAAATAGTAAATTCATAGTCATGAAAGGCCCTCTATCATGCCCTATAGGAAGCCCATTGAACATTTCCGTAATTCGTCTTACTATTAAACCACGGCGTCAAGAAGAATTTGTGTTTTGGCCCTGATCTTTTGGTCAACCTTTCAGAGAGTTGGTGGTCAACCTTTCAGAGAGTTGGTCCTATGCTGGTCTTATTGGGTTTGTCCTAAAAGGTGGGAAGTACATTCGGTCTTATGGGTTGGTCTTGTGCAGTCAGCCGGAGCCCTGTAAGACGCTGATCAACCTTTATAGCGAAGGGTTGTTCTTGCCTTGGTCAACCCAGTAAGGACCCAATCAAGACCTGAACCTGCGTCGGTCAACCCACAAAGGTGCCAATCAACCACTGTAATGAGGGATTGGTGCATTAGACAATAAGCAATGTCTTGATTAACTCTTTTAATGATTGTTGATCGAGCATTGGTCAACCTACTAAGGTCCTTGTAAACTTCATGGAAAATAATTCACGAGGAAGGGTGAAATAAAGAATAGTAGCTCAAATTCCGATGGAGAAAAGCAGTTCACAATCCCCATTGTCCATAACAATTGGTTGCTTCAAGGCTAGTAGATCTCGAAGTGTGATAAATAGATTGAATGTGCTCAAGTTTGCCACATTTCTGAGTCTTCTCGTGGTGAAATGTTTGTTCTTTTCCATTGCAATTCACCAAGTCTAGACTTGGTTCGATATTTAATTGGTTGGTTGGATTTCAAGGACTTGGAAATAGTCTGTACAGTGCATAAGCTGTCAACCCACGAATAGACTTGGTTAGACTTGGTTCGATATTTAGTTGGTTGGTTGGATTTCAAGGACTTGGAAATAGTCTGTACAGTGCATAAGCTGTCAACCCACGAATAGGACGCTTAAATTTAATCAGAGTTCTTTTTATATTGGAAATTTTTCTAAATCCAAAAATAAAAGAATTGATTTAGTTGGTATTTTTTTTTTAAACCATAAAGAGTATGTATTTTATATATAAAACTGCCCCCACTTGCGTGCAAAATGTGGGATTTTTACAACAAAATTCTGGTTCTTTCCCTGACTACAGATGATACATTTAGGCCAACTCTTGTACGAGTGTTTTTGCCAGCCTTCCCACAGTCAAAATTTAACACTATCTGTCTACTGCTATAAACATTACAGAACTGGAATAGCAGGTATATACATTTATATTTCGACATATAACAAAATTAGTATGAGCAGAAGGGGTGCTTATTCCTCCACTGGGGCCGGAGTGTTGAGGTCCAATGGCTTTGGCTCCTCATCTTCCTTGCCACTGTCTGCCAACTTGAGCTTTAGTCCATCAATCTCCTGCCCGAGGGCTTCAACTTCATTCTGCAGCCTTCGAATTCTCTCTCTCTCTCTTTTTTTTTGTAATTCCAGTTGACGTTCTTCCCTCTCAATAGCGTCCTTATGGTGCTGATGCACACACATTTACAGAATAGCTATACCATTTCTGAATTTTCCATGTTCCAAGGCACATACCTCACAATTTATCTTGCTGTTGCCACCTCCCCAAGCCCAATTTGCACTAGCACTCCCCGTCTTGGGTCTTCGGAGCCCCCAAGGACCCGAGCCAGTGCTCTCAGTGACAAAGCTGCCTCGCCGACTCATATTGACAGACACGGGACCTTCCTTGGGAAGCCAAACAGACACCAGATTACAAACAAACTCGGGACATCCTCCGGACCCAAAAAACTAGAAGCAGATGAAATGCACACACAAGTCGATATTCAGGGCCTCCCAGATAGCCACCCACCCAGAAGACAGGTAATTTTGTTAGGTCTCTATATTACTAGTATAGTCCCTTATTGTTGTTAGTATAACCCCCTTATTGTTATTGTTGTACCCCTGTAACCCCAATATTGTTATTATTGTGCCCTTATATTATTGTTGTTAGGTCAACTAGGACTATATTATGATCCCATGGACTCCTATATATAGAAGGAGGTTTTGTCATTTGTATCATCCAAAAATTGTTCATTTATGTAATGTATTGGAGGTTGCCTCCTCGAAGTGGCTGATTTCTAAGGCGTTGATCTCTCTTTTCTTCTATTTTTGGAGCTGGTTTCATAACATTTGGTATCAGAGCTTTGGATTTTAGGGTTTCGCCGCTCCAAACAAGTCATCGTGGCATTTTGGCCATAATTTTTTTTTCTACGAAGGTTCAGAAGCGGAATTTTTTACAAAGCGACGCCGAAATCCTGAGAACTGTCTTGTAAAAATTCAGATCTTGGTTTGCAATGTTTTCGGAGATATGACCTGTGGAAGTTAGGGTTTTTTCAGGCTCCCACATTTCACCTAAAACAGGTCATTGTGGCATTTGCGCTATAACCTTTTTTCTACGAAGGTTCAAAAGCTGAAATTTGTACAGAGCGAAGCCGAAATCCTGAGGCACTTCCTGTAAAAATTTCAGATCTTGGTTCGCAATATTTGCAGAGATATGATCTGTGGAAGTTCGGGGTTTTTCAGGCTCCCGAATTTCATCTGAAAGAGGTGACTGTGGGAAAATCGTCATAACTCTCTCTATGAGCATCAGATCGGAATTCTGTAAAAAGTGGTAGGAAGTAAACAGACTGTAGTTTCTTGTTTATCAATTTCAGAGCCGAAGGAGGAAACCGTGAGACGTGGCAAGCTGTACAAGTTCGCTCTACTGAACCAGTCCATAATTAGGTCATTGTGGGAGATTGGGCATAACTTTGCCTTGAAGAATCCAAATCAGGTCAGACCTGTGGCATTCGAAAGAAGATTCAGAGCGCTACTACAGGACCAAATTTCAGATATTGAAGATCCAAAATCTCAGAGATAATTCACTTTTAATATCGAGCCTTCCAAAAGCAAGAAAAAGGTGTGTATTTTTTTTATTTTTTATTTATTTTTTTACCGAATTGCAGAAGTCTTGTTTGAAGAATCAGTTTGAAAACATGAAGAATGATCTAGAAGCAGACATGGAAGGTTTGACAAAGTTGATACAAGAAATGTTTCCTAATGGCAAAAATATAGTAGAGGAAACTCATGATGAGAAAAAAATAAATGTTAATCGTGATTTCATAAATTTTAATGTTGGATGGAAGACCCACCATATTGCAAAGATGGATATGAGGAAGTTTGATGGCAAGATTCCCGTAACATGGATACTACAGATGGAACAATATTTTGATCTCAATAATGTGCAAAACACACAAAAGGTACGCATTGCAACTTTACATTTAGAACAAAATACATTTGTATGGTATCGATGGCTTTGCTCCCGTAAAAAAATTGTCACTTGGTCAATTTTTACGGAGGAAATGATAGCACATTATGAGGATACAAATAGCAACACCTTCTTTAGCTAATTGATGAATCTCAAACAAAAGGGTTCAATGGTGGAGCACATTGAGGACTTCCAATAATTGAATATAAGGGTAATTGATATTCCAGAGGAACACATGATTGATGTCTTCATAGGGACTTTAAAGGATAACATCCAACATGAAGTTCGTGTTTGGGAACCTGATTCATTGGAGAAGGCATTCAAATTGGCAAGAAAAATTGAATGTAAAATTATGGCGACAAGGAAGCCTACCACTCACATCTATAAAGATGGAAGTATTGCTATTCCTAGACTTCCACAACCTACAAGGTTGACACCACAACAATTGGAAGAAAAAAGAGCAAAAGGGCTTTGCTACAATTGTGATAGCAAATACACTAAAGGTCATAAGTGTGCTTAGAAGAAATTATTTTACATAGATTGTGAAGAGGAGGAAGAAAATGAACAAAAAACTTCAAAAGAAGAGGATATACACCAGGAACCAACCCTAGAAGAAGAAGAAATGAGTCCGACCATATCATGTAATGCATTGGCAGGCATTACCACTCCTCAAACTCTCAAGATAGAAGGACATCTCAAGAAGAAATGGTAATAGTGTTGATTGATTCGGGTAGTACCCATAATTTTATTCATTATAAGGTAGCTAAGGAATTGAATTGTTTTTTATACCCAGCACCAGAATGTCAAGTGATGGTTGCAAATGGAGGAACTATAAATTGCTTTGGAAAATGTCATAATATCAAGGTAACCATGGGGGAATATGTATTGAATAGTCCAATTCTTTCCATTCCAATGGGAGGTACTGATGTTGTACTAGCAGTAAAATGGTTACAATCTTTGGGGACGGTATCTTTTAATTTTCAAGAACTTTTCTTGAATTTTTTTTCGGAAGTAAAGGAAGCCAAATTACGGGGTATCGCAGGGAAGCTGGGAAAGATAATAAGCTCTATTGTCATGACAAAGCTTCTGAAGAAAGAACAATGAGGCGTAATTGCACAATTATGCTCTCTAGAAGTTCAAACATTAAAATCATCAATTTCTCTAGATCTCCAAAAAGTCTTGGACAATCATTCCAAGGTGTTTGAAACTCCCAAAAGACTCCCACCTATTCCTGACCATGATCATGCTATTCATTTGATTCCAGGAAGTGTTCCTCCAAACATCAGGGCTTACAGATATCCTTATGTCCAACAGAGCGAAATTGAACGTATGATTGTAGAAATGTTAGAGGCTGCTATAATTCAACCTAGTCAAAGTTCTTTCTCTGCTCTAGTAGTATTGGTGAAGGATGGATCATGGTGCATGTGTCCGGATAATAGGGAGCTCAATAAGCTCACTATTAAAGATAAATTTTCCATTCCTGTGATTGATGAATTATTGGATGAATTACATGGAGCAATTTATTTTACCAAGTTGGATCTTCGTTCAGGATATCATCAAATTAGAATGAAGATGGAAGATATTCCGAAAACACCATTTCGAACCCATGAGGGTCATTATGAATTTTTGGTCATGCCTTTTGGCCTTACCAATGCACCTTCTACATTTCAAGGGTTGATGAATTCCATTTTCAAACCCTTCCTTAGAAAATTTGTGCTAGTATTTTTTGATGATACACTAATCTACAATAGGTCTTGGAAGGATCATGTTCAACATGTTGATAGGGTGCTCAAACTATTGGAGGAGAAACAATTATATACAAAACCATCCAAATGTTTCTTTGGAGTACAAGAGGTGGAATATCTGGGTCATATTGTATCTCATGAGGGTGTTAAGGTAGACCCTAACAAAATTAAAGCCATTGAGGAATGAAAAATCCCCACAACCATAAAGCAGTTGCGAGGATTTTTCGGGTTAACAGGGTATTATCGGAAGTTTGTTAATAATTATGGGAGAATAGCAGCACCTCTAACAACATTATCGAAGAAAGACGCATTTTCATGGACTCCTGAAGCAACTAAGGCCTTTGAACATCTTAAAGAGGCAATGTGCCTAGCATCGGTCTTAGCTACGCCAGACTTCACAAAAACCTTTATTGTGAAATGTGATGCCTCAGGAAATGGAATTGGTGTTGTTTTAATGCAAGAAGGAAGACCCATTGCTTTTGAAAGTCGTCCAATCAAAGGAAAGTATTTACAGAAACCTATTTATGAGAAGGAAATGCTAGCAATACTGCATGCACTAAAGAAATGGAGAACTTACCTAATGGGAAGACACTTCAAGGTAAAAACTGATCATGATAGTCTTAAACACTTTTTGGAACAAAGACTATCTTCAGAAGAGCAGCAAAAATGGGTCACAAAGATGTTGGGTTATGACTTTGAAATAATCTACAAAAAGGGAAGCTAAATGTTGTTGCAGATGCACTCTCAAGAAAGAATGAAGAGGTGGAAGCATTGCTTTGTGCCATTTCTATTATCCAACCAGATTGGATAACCGAAGCAAGAGATGAATGGAAGAAGGACGAAGAGGTGTGGACACTCATTCAAAATTTGCAACAAGATCCTAGTACATCTGATACATTTAGTTGGAAAAATGATTCCTTATGGTGCAAAGATCGCTTCTATATTTGTAATAATTCCCAACTAAAACAAAAGATTCTTTTGGAATTGCACACTTCTCCCTTAGGACACTCAGGATTCTTAAAAACTTACCACGAGTTGAAGAAAGATTTTTTTTGTGATGGCCTTAAATCTGATATTCAAAAGTTTGTGGTGGAATGTTTGATTTGCCAGCAAAATAAAGTTGAGACAATTAAGACCCCAGGTCTTCTACAACCTTTATCCATTCCAAGTCAACGTTGGGAGGAGATTTCAATGGATTTTATCACAGGTTTACCTAAGTCCGAAGGAAAGAGTGTTATCATGGTGGTAGTTGATAGACTTACCAAGTATGCACACTTTTGTGCATTATCTCATCCATTTAAAGCAAGTATAGTTGCTACTACATTTATGGACAGAATTCAAAAGCTACATGGAAGCCCAAGGGTTATTGTGAGCGACAGAGATCCCATTTTTACCGGAAATTTTTGGACGGAGTTATTTTCTTGTTTGGGTACTCAATTAGCTCATAGCTCATCTTATCATCCTCAATCTGATGGTCAAACTGAGATAGTAAATAAATGTTTGGAAGGATATCTTCGTTGTTTTGTATCTGATAAACAAACACAATGGGTCAAGTGGCTACCTCTCGCTGAATGGTGGTATAACACTTCCTTCCATACTGCAGCAAAAATGACCCCATTTATGGCACTTTATGGATATCATCCACCGTCCATCACATCATCTTTAAGAGAAAATTCTAAGGTTCAAGCAGTGGAAGATCACATCGAGCATCAATAAGAAGTTCTCCAACTCTTAAAGGATAACCTAAATTTGGCACAAAATCGAATGAAACAACAGGCAGATCAACATCGCAGTGAGAGAAGTTTTGATGTAGGAGACTGGGTATTTTTACGGCTACAATCATACAAACAAATGTCCCTCAAGCAAGCTAAGAAGGATAATAAATTATCGTCAAAGTACTATCGTCCTTACAAGGTGTTGCTAAAGATTGGTACTATGGCATACAAATTGGAGCTTCCTGCTTCTTCTTCGCGAGTGCATCCAGTTTTCCATGTTTCATGCTTAACGAAGGTTATAGGTGACAAACTTCCAGTTCAAACAATATTGCTAGAACTTGATGAGGAAGGAAAAATCATATTGGAACCTGAAGCAGTCACGGAAACAAGAACTCGAAAGCTACGAAATCGATCAATTTCAGAGTATCTCATAAAGTGGAAGAACTTACGCACTGAAGATTTTACATGGGAGGATGAGAGTTTTATATGGAAGCATCTGGAGCTACTCAAGCGTTGAGGACAACACTTTTTTGAAGGAGAGGGGCATGTTAGGTCCCTATATTACTAGTATAGTCCCTTATTGTTGTTAATGTAACCCTTATTGTTATTGTTGTACCCCTGTAACCCCAATATTGTTATTATTGTGCCCTTACATTATTATCGTTAGGTCGGCTAGGATTATATTGTGATCCCATGGACTGCTATATATAGTAGGAGGTCTTGTCATTTGTATCATCCAAGAATTGTTCATTTATGTAATGTATTGGAGGTTGCCCCCTCGAAGTGGCTGATTTCTAAGGCGTTGATCTCTCTTTTCTTCTATCTTTGGAGTTGGTTTCATAACAAATTTACTGGACCTTCAAGGCTAATTCCCCTATTTCTCATCCCAACCAACTGAACCTCGAACCCACCGAGCAGAACAATGCCACCAGAACACTTCTCGCAGAACAAAAGACTCTCTAACACCCCAGACTGGTAGAGTGTTGCCACTGCACTTAAACATCAACCTCAGCCGCAGGAACAAAGCCGAGGTTTCCTTAGCCACCCTAGCCAGAGGCTTCATGCTTCTACACAGACCGTTATTCCTTTTATAACCTACAACAATACACCAGCGTAAGTAGAACGACGTCATAGTACCATCTTTGTTTGCATTCCACTGCCCTTCTCTGCTTCTCGTAAATCCCTCTTCAATTTCTTCCCACACTCAACCGTCATCTTCTAGAGCCTAGTGAGTAAATGCATACCGCACGAACTCACCATTCCCACGATCCAAGTACAAAATTGCCAGCGTCTGCAAGTGAGGTCGAAGCAAGATCTCTGTAAACACATGCCTGAGAAGCAACAGGCACTAAGTGGAGGGCAATCATGGTGCATGACGCCACGCTGCAGTGTGAACACACTATATGGTTTGCCATGGGTGGATTGAGCAAGCAGATGAGAGTAAATTCCGATTAGACCGAGGGTGATAATTAAATCAAAAGGTCTATTGAGACGTGGCCGCATATTGGAAGGCGGGAGGATGTGATAGTGAGGCATTTGGGGAGGGATAAGGGGAAGGAGGGGGGAGGGGGGAGGGTATGGGAGGAGAGGGGGGTAGGGGGAAGAGGGTGGAAAACATGGGAGCAATCCAACAATGTGGCCAAGGGTGAGATGAAGGTGGGGCGGGCCAAGCCACCAAGGATGGGGGGAGGATGAGAGGGAAGAGAAGGAAAAGAGGGGTCCAGAAAAATGAGAAGGGAGAGGGATTAATGGGCAATCTTCCTCCCTTAGGATTTCTAAGTTGCAAGTCTTATTCCCATCTGCTTGGTCAGAGAGTAGCTCCACTTTAGGTTTCTTAGTCATAATTATGGTATACATAGGTTGTCTTCAGTACCATTCACCATAGTTGCTTCTTCTTTGATCCTACAAGCCAAGTTGGCTTGTTTGTCAGCCTCTTTGTTGTTTCCTATGAGTATATGGTAGAAAGTTACTTTGTCAAAGAGAGGGATCATTCCTTGGGCCCTCTTTATGACTTGATTAAGAGTAGTGTTTTGAGCAGGGGTATTATTCCTCATATGATTTATTATTATCATGGAATCTCCAAGATTTTGGAGCTCCTTAATGCTTGTTTTGATGGCCACATTCATTCCTAGGAGTAACCCATAGGCCTCAGTTTGATTGTTTGTTCTCCTGCTTAGACTCCAAGCATAACTGTCTTCGATTTTTCCATCGGGATTTATGAGAATCCCTTCCCCTCCTGCCACCCCACGATTTAGTGGGTATTTCCCTAAAGGCTAAATTATATATTTTGTTGTAGTAAGTCTAGGTAACCTTTGAGTTGCACATTCTAGAATCACATACAAAAAACACACACACCTATATATGTTGAAACAAGTGTTAGAAAAAGAATCGAATGGAACCAAAAAAAAATTAAAATTAAAATTCTTCAATAAATAAAAATAAACAACACTAGGGCAACCACGAGAGGTGTATCCTTGGAGAGGGAAATGAACCCTCATGTTACAACAAGATCTAGCACCTTAGTGCAAAGCCTCACTAGGAAACCTAGATCAAGTGCAACAATGGGATTGTCACCACTATCACCTTATTAGCAACAACTTCCCTCATTTTAGTTATATACACAATCCAATGCAAGAGAGTTTTTCCTAGTAGATCTTAGGGATCAAATAACCCAAATAACTCAAGCTACCTGTTCCCTAATTATTTCACAATGATTTCAACCAAGCACAAGGATATGAAATTAGGGTGTAAGGTGGATTAGAGAGTAACTTCTAGATTTGAGTTCAAAAGTTCCTATGGCTCAATCTATACTTTCAGGTCAACCAATAGAGGCTCAAAGAGGTTCCTACACACACAATCGAGATATTACACTTGCATGTCATAAACGGACTCTTTAAATTAGAATTTGCACCAATACAATATTTTAGAACAACAACACATTTAGCCCTAGAACCTATGATAATAAAGTGTAAAATAAGGGTTGAAACTATGAGTAAAAACAAGAATAAATTACAACATTTTTCTATGGTTAAAAAGGCATGTAACAACACTCAAACACTAGATGTCAGCCCTAATTAATGGGTAGAAAATGAACGATAAATGTAACTTTTACTTATCCAGTATATTCTAAGCAATTTCTAACCCTAGGACATCAATGTCTAAGCCAATAAATACCGAAAATAAGTGATTTTGCTATAATTAAACGCTAATTCTACCTTAAAACAAATAATTTTTTTTGATTTTAGGGTTTTAAGGATTGACACAAGAGACGAGACTAGTGTCTTATCAATCTAGGGCTCTAGAGTCTAGGAGTAATAATACTTGGAAGAGAAGAGATGGATGTGGATTCAAAGAAATCAAGGGAGACAAACTAGTGTCCTTTAATCCTTTAACCCTAACATCCTTCTATTTTCTTGGAAAAATAAAGGGAGGGAGCTAAACCTAGGTCGCCTCAAGAGAACTTGATGAAAAACCTTGTGCAAGGAGAATTCAGAGATATAAAATATCAATAAAACCTTGACGAATATTTAATAACCTTAATCCATCAACAAGAAACAAGATTGGAAGAAGTATTTATACGAGCCTTACTCCACTCTCTTTACAAATAAAATTAACCAGAGTTACATGGGTATCGCTCCCAGGCATTGGAGAGCACGTAACCCAAGCTCCCCCATTCCTGGGAGCTTGGGAGCTTGTAGGAAACACTCCAAAACCGCCGAGAGCTTCAACGAGTACTTTGGAGCTTTTCGAGAGCTTCACTGCAACAATTTTTTGACGTTTTGGGAGCTTCACTGCAATGAATAAGTGAAAACTTAGGTTTATTTGACGTTGCTAGCTTGGGTGTTGCTTAAACTCATGGAACTATGCGAATGGAAGGGTATGCCGTTGGGTCTAGATCTGGATATGGGTCTAAAACTAAGTGAAACAACCCGTTTATGGAAAGCCCTTCTATCCAAATGAAGATGAGGCGCCTAGCCAATCCTGATTGGCAAGATTTGGATGGAAATAAATAAATTATTTTATTTTTATTTTTGATATATATTAAATTTTAATATATTATATTATTGTCGCTCCCAACTTGACGTTTCCTGTAAATTTGGGCAAAACTTCTACCCGTGTCGGAAACTTGTTTTCGCGTACTGGAAGTACCCGCGTACCAAAAACTCGTACAACATAGAAATTAACTAATAGCCCTAAAGGAAAATTCAGTTTTGAGTGTTCAATAAGAAATAGGTTACAGGCCCAACCTCATAGCTCAAAAACATGTCAAATATGCCATAAAATCCTACACAAGTGGTAATAAATGCTCCAATGGTGCAACTTCACACTCCAAATGAGCTCAGTACGCCCTAAAAAAATTTGAGGTAAGGGCTAAAAGGTGCTCCATACTCCAAGAAATGCTCAAGGATCATGCATAAGTCATCAAAAGTATCTCCATGCTAAGACGTCATGCCCAAAAGATGCACTACATCATCCTCACAAGAGAAAAAGGGGTGATGTGGCATCATATCTCTCAAGCGTTGGGGCTCCAAGGTGATGCACAAGCCCTCCCTAGTCATCTCAAGGATGATCATCATCATCTAGGCTCTCGATCCGGTGATGCCCATCAAACAGTGTCAAGGCTAATATGGGGGCATCCTGGGTCCACTTGGCACATCATCAATATCTCCAATAATAGGCATCATAGGCTCAAATTTCCTATATTTGGCGGTTCCTTTGGGTGTCAAGCATCATGCAGAAGAAACAAATGGCCCAATGCTTTGCTCTATGTAGGCAATATTGCATCATCAAAGTCAATCTCTCCCTCTACATTGGATGGTACGACTTTTATTGCTCTGCTGAGGAGGTGGGGCAATCACCTTAAGAAACCTCCACTGTTGTGATGTAGACCACATAACAAAAGCTTCTCAAGATCAAGTGCAAATCAGTGAATCATTAGGTAGTTAAGAATGTAGATGCATCATAGTGGACCATACTTAAAGTTAGCGGCACAACCAATACTTCACACAAATATCACCATCAAATATCTAATTAGACCAAGTCCTGTATAGGTGTTTTCTCTCTTATTTTTGGGATGGCTAGGTGGATAACCTTGTTAGGTGTTTCCAACCCCCAAGGGGAAGTGACAAGTCCCGGGTCAACCCATCAATCCATAGGTGTAATGTGATGTTCCCAACCACTTAGGAGGCATATGGGGAACTTTTGCTAGCATAATAAAGTTCTTGTAGGCTAAGGCAGGAAAACAATTAACTAAGGGAACATGATTCGCCTAGGAAAAACATTACAAATTCTAAATTGAAAAAGAGGGGGACATGTCCTAGGCTAATGAAAAGTAATTTATAAAGTGAGAGAACCACCAAAGTGACTTTCTAAAAAATAAAAGGGTAAAAATGTGGCAAAAGTGGGGAACAAGTTATGAAAAAGGGAAATGAGGAGTTTCTCCTCTTTCTATCCTTTTTCCATTTGAGAAAAATAAATTCTAGAGAGCTCTTGGAGAAGACTCTAGGGTTTTGGAAGCCCTACTTGCATATTGCTAGTTTTGGTGTTGAGACCATACACCCTAGTTAGTTGGAGAGTGAAATCACTCAGATTTCACCGTTGAGATTCACTAAAGAAATATATTTGCAAAAGATAAAGAGGTTACTCGTGTTATCAATTGATTTTATCTTCTAATGTGGAAATTTCTATATTTATTTACAAGCTGAGGATATCCATGAAGATGCCAAACTTCCAATCCTCTCTTGTGGGCTGAGTTGTTGAACTTGTGGGTAATTTTGGAGGCCAAGTCTCTTTTCCAAAACACTGAGCATTACAGTGGCTTGAAGGATCGAAGATTCCAGTCAAAAGGAGCCATGTTCTCTTAAAACATATTGTTGGCCGAGTTCCTTACTTACCAGGTCGAAGTTTTCAGAGAAAGGGGTCAAGTTTCTTTTAATCATTCTGTTGGATGAATTTCTCTTGCTGTGGGTCGAAGTCATAATCTTGTTGGTTGTGGTTCCATTTACAACTGGCTAAGAGGTAGCATTTAAGAGACAAAGTATGAGGACAAGTTGAGTTGGCTGAGTGTGTCATGAGTTTCACCATTTGCTAAGCATAGGTTTGTTGTACCCGTACCGTCAATTTTTGAGTGTATTTGCAAGTCTAGAAGTGGCATACGTGTGTCTTTATGATTGCTGGAGATGTGAAGTGACCTTAAAGACACCTTCCCTAGAATAGGATTAAGAATGGAGCTTGCTTTCTCTTTAAGCAAGGTACAAGACGTTCTAGGAGAGGAGGTGAGGACTTGAGGGTTAAGTTGAAGGAATATGCCTTGGGAAGGAGTTTCCCTAATCCCTAAAATCCTTATAGAACTTGGATTCCTGAGTTGTCCTTGATGAATTGTCTTCGATAAGAAATGGGACCACATGGGGCCCAAGTGGACCTAGCTTAGGTTAAGGGGAGGGAGTTTAGCAACTGATGATAATCTCAACCTAAACAAGGCAGGGGAAGGGATCAATACAAGAATTTTCACTTAAAGCTATTAGTTTGATACTGTGAGGTGCTAGCCTTGGGAACACTAGGGCAAGTTTGATCTCTGACCTAGGGCTTGAGATATCTCGCAATCCCATTGTCGAAATTTCTTCAAATTTGGAGGGGACATTGAGGACACACCAGCGCAGTAGGGGCTAGGAGTTCGAACTTTTTCTCAGGCTACTTTGTTAGGAAATTAATGCCCTCAGTGGCCCAACGTGGCTAGACCTAGGAGAGAGAGGAAAAGGTGAAGAGAATAGGTTCAAAGTGACCACCTTTTGATGGTTCAATGCCTAATTCCTCTTGGGGATATGGAGTCAAGGAGAACTATGAAGATGGATTTTGTTTCTCGTTCAAGGAGGCTCTCAAAGTCAACTTCGTCCATTGTTAAGGGCAAGAGAAGAAAAGTGACCTTAAAAGCATTTATACTTCGTTGCAAATGGAGAATGCTTGTCAAGGTAACTTCGACCTCTAGAACAATTCGTTCATCAAACATGCTTTATACATAGACATAAGCTATATAGAAACATAATTCCACATTGATGTCGTAAATGCATGCAACAACTAGCCTTGAAATAGCGAAAATCTCATGATCAATGTATGCAGAAAAGTAAAAGAAAATAACATCAAAATTGCATTTACATGTAAGAGAATATATCCAACCATCAACACATTTGCAATATAAGAAGCTCCAAGATAAGAAGTCCCAATCCACACATCAAAATTCATCCATGATCCAAAAATATCCCCTAAGGAAAAATGTGAAGTTCTCAAGAGAGAGAATGATCTAAGTCAAGTGATGATACAAAATGAATTCATCCAACTCCTATTTATACACTCATTAGGAGTTTGAATAACCTATTTGGGCTTACAGTAGCCCCTAAACTAAAATAATGTGCAAATTAACTAATTTTTGGTGACAAACGCAACAAACTAGCTCACAAAAAAATAATAAGCCTCTCAAGAGGTCAAATGATAATCTATGCATGTCATAGGGCTCTCCAAGAGACCTGATGAGGTCCATAAGTTCCATAATGATGAATAGGACCCTCAAAAGTGATGGGCAAGGGGGTGGCCCCTTGTTCTCCAAACAATAAACTTGTGGTGCTCCCAGTGGGTGAGGGGGCACACCAATGACCTCATTGGTCTCCAAGTAAGTCGAGGATGCCTGTAGACCATTTGTAAGGGCTCAGATGGTGGAATGAATGATGCCATGTCAACGTACAAGTCTTGAGACACCTACCAAGTGTGTGGTGCACCTATGGGGCTAGATGGGCATCTCGAGCAATCTCTGAACATTTTTTGGGATCCATGGTGTGTTGTCTACTGCTGTGTAGGCCCATGGCTCTACACCCACCCTACATGTGCCAATGTAGCCCTCTGGAGGTATAGGACTCTGTATAGGGAGACCAAACCCAAAATGGACACCATCTGCAATCCTACATAAGTTCCAATGCGTCCCCTAGCCCTCCAACACAATAATTCATTAAATTAATCGGGTAAAAGAGCTTACAAACCATGGACAATAAGTGGACACTTCATAATGGCATGCCCTTCCATAGTGGGATTTGGCATGTGCTAATGTCTCCAAGCTCCAAAGAGGGTTAGCCAAGTACCTTATTATGTGGTTTCTACCTTTAGAGTGGATAATATGTCTAAGGTACATCCCTCAAATGGTGGTGGCTTGTGATAAAGAGGTGAATGGAATAGGGAATGAGAGGGGCAAAACCTCGGCCACACATCGAGGTACAAGGGTAGCTAGAATAAAGGAAGCCCGCACCTGGGTTTATAATGTATAGGAGGGAGTAATCATGGTACACGAGTGACCTTGATTTTCCCACCCTTCTTTATATTCCTTTTTCCTTTTATGATTTTTCTTTGATTAACTACTCGGGGCTCAAAGGATAAGAGCATGATGTGTATGATATAGCAGTGGATACCCCCGTTGAGGTGGGGCGGTTCATTTCTCACCAGGGGTTGGGACAATCATGGATTCCAGAATGAATAAGGAGGCTCATCTAGGGCTTATGGAACCAGGGTGATGGCCATGGGTATGGGGTAGAGTTGATGCATTGGCTTTTGCCCACGTGCTAAATATGTTTGTCCCGACCATCTTTTGCATCTTGTGGTACGTTTTCCTGTTGAATGTGGCCATTTATGCTTTTTCTTTTTCTTTTCAGCTGCCTCAACCTCTGGGGCATCGTTCCAAGTTTGACCCAAGGTGGGAGGCCAACCTTATCTGGACCCAGTGAAGAAATGTGGACCCAGGTGGGAAAGATGATGAATGGGGTTATAATAAGTGGAAGGGTAGTGATATATGTGGATGAGGAGCAGGACCACACAACCAAAATCAAGGATTCCCATGTAGTACCACCCTAAAACCAAATGGTCGATAAAGGAGATACCACAGGACTAAGATCCAAGGGTAACATCCAAAAGAGGTCTAGGGGACATAAGCACAGACTTAACCCACTCTTTCTGCCGAATCCCCCCATTATTCCATGCCAAGAAGTGTCTATGATAAGAAAACTCAATACTCAATTACCAAATGACAAGACATACCTTTAGGTTCGGGAGGTCTACCTTCAAACATACAATCATGACAGATGGGTGAGGGACCACATGGCTGGCTTAGGTGGCGGAGAAATGGTACAACGAGCTAGTTGGTGGCTGCAAGGGGCTGCTGGCTCAAGACCATCTTGGAGAAATTTTTTTCTCCTAGGGATATCACCCACAAAGTGGTGGGTAACATCTGGCTCCAACTGGGACGTGATCCCTCGAAGAAGTGGGCGAAGCTACTCGAATGGGAGGTCATGAGAACTCCAACAATCTCTTGGTCACCATAGACATGTTACCTGCACATATCAAAGACTAAAACCACATGGCAACATGCTTTTCACGGTGTCTTATGATCATCCATGCTTATTGTTAAGCCGTAAAATCAACAAAAAATAAAATATGCAAAATTTTATCTAAACACATCTAGTCTATCATGGGAAATATCATATGACATTAATTCTAATGCAAAAATCAACATGCAATGCATCCTACTCTAACATGCATATGGTGCGAAACTAATACTAAGTGTAATCATAAAGCCAATGTAACCAACATATCATCATATCAATACAAATCTGCCTACCAGTATGATTACTCATGTAGCAAATCCCAAAGAGAATGCGGATACAATTATATGGAGGATGAAGCAGGTGGGAGGTGGGAAAATATGATGCCCACACATGGATGACCACGTGACAAGAGGTAAGGAAAGGATGTAATCTAGTCCATGAGATCCTCTCTTCTAACCAAAATATAGAGATGTCGGTGATTAGACTCATAAATTTTTGATGGATGGCAACCTTGGGCATTTTATTTCTATTATCATTTATGTCACATTTTATTGCCTCAATAGGGTTATGATTAGTAGGAAAGGGAGACTGATGAGATGGAAAAACACAAGTAGGTCACCCATGATGATCATACCAAAAAGGGGAGATCATAGATTGATCATGATCCCGAGGGGGTGCCCAAGAAGATAAGGTATATTCAATGAGGGGCTCTTCCTTGACACCATACTCAGAAGAGGGAAAGGGCTCATGGTCACTTGAGATCATTTGAAAAGGGGTGAGGGAATCACTTGAGGATAACTTGAGGTGATGAACAAGAGGATGAGGCAAAGGGGAGGGTGAAGTATTATATTCAACGGATTTTCCCTCCTCAAAATCATCCTTTTCATGTAAGGGAAAATAATGATCCTTCTTCTCAAGGGTATCGATGGATATGTCATCATAATTAATGCATGAGAGAAAGGGGATACCACTCTCAACCTCATCTTTCTTGGCAGTGTCATAAATGGGAACACATTCAAATTGAGGACCAACAATTTTCCATTTACCCCTTTCAATGTGGAAGTAAAATCTTCAATGTCATCTTCCAAGGGGCTAATGGGATCACCTTCCTCAAGGTTCTCAAAAAGAGATTCATTGAGAGTAATATCCTTGAGAAAGGTAAGGTTAGTCTCAACTTCACTTTCCATGGACTCATCCTTCCAAACACGTGTTCTCAAAATCACCCTTTTCATCATGTGGACCCAAGGAGGACTCATCTTCCCATTTATCACTTAGGTTCTCAAGGTCTTGATGATGCTCGATGAAGGCTTCTTCTTAAATGCTCAATGTAGGGCATACTTGAAAATGTCTAAGAAATCCATCAACGAACTCAATAGATGAGATGCTCCTAGGTTCGTGCTTTTGAAACCATGAGTTATGACCATAGACGGAGCTAAAGAATAACAACATAAGGAAATCCTGGTGGCTCAATTTCTCCTTTGAAGTATGTGCATTAAATCTCTCCAAATGGTTGATTGCGGAGCTTGGGTCACCATCAAACATGGGTACTTGTTAAATTTAGATAACCATGGTGTTCTATGTTTGATGCACTTTTACTTCAATCTTTCTTAGGCCCGATACAAAATAGCAATCACATAAACATGAAAGTAAAATGTTGATAGAACACAATAATACATCAATAGAAGACAAGCCAAATATAGATCAGATTTACAATTCCTTTTGTCCAACAACGATATGAGATATTGTTGCGTTACGATAGTCAGCGAGATGCTTCAACCAACAAAGTCTTTCCGTCAGCGAATCTTCCATGTCTCACACCCACAACCCTCAAAGACAACTCATCACTAGTCAACACTAGTCAACTCAAAGATAATGCAGAAAAGTCAACGCAGGCAACAATAGAAAAGTCAACGCAGCAAATTAGGGCTTCGGTCAAACAACCCGGAATTCCTCGATTTTAGTGCCTAGCTGTACAGCCTCCTAAAATCGGATTTTTGGTAGAAGTTGGAGGTCAAACAACCAAGGGTTGACCACGGTCAATGTTGGTCAACGCTGCAGCAAAAAAACCCTAGACAGATCCACAGAAAACAACAACTTCGCTCCACATGTGTGAGGGAAAAGGCCTCCAAAGGCTATCGAACCAATCAGATCACAATGAGAGAATGTGTGATGACTGATGATGAAATGACCTCCAAGTCTCTCCAATTTATATCCATCAATGAGGGTGTGTGACACATCTATTAGGCATGTGAGCCTACATTACAAATCTCGTCGACCTTGCACAGGTCGACCTTGCACATGTGGAAAATAAATTCAAAATAAATGTTCTGCTCATCCGATCAAGATGATCTTTAGATCAATCTTGCACCTCTCTGAAAGAGGAATCCAACAAAAATATGACCATCGTCATATGAGCAATGCAACATGGAGTTTGGACCTGGTTGCGTAAAATTAACACTCCCTCTCAACTAGGGAGAACTCCATCTCTCCACAAGGGGCATCCATCAGTACCATCATGTACTTTCACCAAACATTGTGCGTCATCCTGTTGTAACTTGCTTTGCTAGCTCTTTATTCCAGATAGAACAAAAAGTGTCACAAAGACATCACACACAGCTGACTCGAAGTCAGCTTAGAGGTAAAAACCTCTCTTGGACTCAAAAGAGTCTCCTACTAACCCGAAATTAGTTTACTGACCCGAAGTCAGTTTAGAGGTAAAAACCTCATCATACTTGATCCCAGATCAAGGTGTTGGACATGTGCCATCCTAGACATAGAGAGTACGACAATCTCTGATGCGTCTATCGGTCTTGCTATTGGTCCCTATCTACATTTCCCACCTCATTGGCCAAATGAGAGGTACTTCCCATGACTCCGAAACTCCATGGGTAGGATGTGTGTGGGGCACAGATCAGAGAGAGGCGAACCAATGCAATATCATAACGGTGGGGCAGAAGCACAACAAGGTTCGACAAGCCTAGCCCCGCATGTGCTTATAGCTCCAAGAATCTATCCCCAAGCCCCCTGGAGCTCCCAGAGCTCATAGTCCAACTCAAGTAGGACCCTCAGAATAGAGTCTTTCCACGATTCCAAGCTTCTCACGGAAGGTTAGCAACTTGACCTTTCCCAGGGGCTTCATGAGAATATCTGCGACCTCATCATTTCCTATATGATCGAGCCTTACGGCGCCTCGTTGTACCATATCTTGGATAAAGTGGTACCTGATATCAATATGTTTGGATTGATCGTGGAACACGAGATTCTCAGAAAGACGAATCCCACTCTGGTTATCAAAAAGGATAACGGTGGTATCTAGCACATGCCCAAACAACTCATTGAAGAGTTTTCACAACCAAACAACTTCACAATAGGCCATACTCACTGCAATGTATTCGGCCTCAGCGGTGCTCAAAGTCTCCGACTTTTGCTTCCTGCTCATCCAAGATATCGAAGCAGAACCCAAGGTGAAGCAACATCCAGATGTGCTCTTGCGATCCACCACACTTCCAGCCCAATCGACATCAGTATATCCATGGAGTCTCAAACTCCCGACAGTGTATCTCAGCCCATGGTTGATTGTGCCCCGAAGATATCTCAATAGATTCTTGACACCAATCCAGTGAATGTGATGAGGATCAACCATATGTTGACTCAAAGTTTTCACGGCAAACATACGTCCGGACAGGAGTTCACTAAGAACATCAGGGCCCCCACAAGTTGTCGATACTCAGTGAGATTTCCCAGCGCGTGCCCAACAACGTTTCCACACAATTTTTTAAAGTTGAGTTCCATCAGCGTCGACACAAACTTACAGTCCACCATACCAAATCTCTCCAGCAGCTTCACGACATATTTTTCTTGAGAAAGGAAAATCTCGCCTGGCCTCTGCCAGACCTCCAAGCCTAGGAAGTAGTGCATCAGTCCTAGGTCTTTCATCTCAAACGCGGAGGCTAGCTCCCTCTTACACTGATGAATGAGAGGGTCAACACTTGTCAGGAAGAGATCGTCCACATAGAGAACCAAAATGAGAGGCCTTTCTCTATCAACCTTAAAATAAAGGTTCGGATCAACATTACTTCGAGTGAAGCCCAGCTTCTTCAAGTAGCTATCTATCCTCTCGTACCAAGCCCTAGGGGCTTGCTTCAACCCATAACGGGCTTTCTTCAACCTGCATACATGGGTGTCTCTATCTCGGACTTCGAACCCCAGAGGTTGCTCCACATACACCTCTTCCTTTATAGATCCATGCAAAAAAGCGTTCTTCACATCCATCTGATGTAGACTCCATCATTGCGTAGCAGCAAGGGCAATAATAGATCGGATGGTGGTATAGCGGGCCACAGGTGCAAATATATCATCATAATCTATGCCTTCCTTTTGAGAGAAGCCTCGGGCAACATGCCTTGTACTTTTCAGCACTTCCATCAGATCCATGCTTGATCTTATAGAGCCATTTTGAGGTGACAAAAGATTTGTCTTCTGGTCTCAGGACCACTTCCTAGACATCATTTTTCATAATGGACTCATACTGTTCGTGCATAGCATCCTTCCAAACTTGATGCTTTACGGTTTCTGCAAATGTTCCAGGCTTAGATTGTATTATCATACTCATGGCTGCTAGATACCCTTGGTATCTCTTTGGCTTCTTGCTTTCACGGAACGTGCCCCTTGGGGCAATATGTCATCTTTGAGAGTATCCCTAAGCCATGAGGGTCTTCTCTTATTTGAAGGAGGCGGATTAATGGGATGCATAGGTCTTTCAACATCGGGCATCAGATCATCCTTAAGCTCTTCGAACTTCCCTGCTTCTTCATCTTCTTTGTGTTCCTTGGAGCTAGGAAGATTTCTCACTTTCTTGAGGGTGTTACACATCAATTTGTCACCGTCCCTGCAATTCCCCATCCCGTAAAATTGGAGGGCTCATTCCGTGACCTGTGAGCAGTGACATGGCTTGAAACCACTTTCATGACATCCCTCTGAACATGAGTCTTCATTGCCCTGAAGACAACTCCTTGTGAAAAACCCTAAAAACACCCCTTTTTGCATTGGCGCGGGAAGCCAGTTCAGTACCCGCGCCAATGGGGGAAATCATTCAAATAGGGCGCGCCAATTGGCGCTCTGTCTCAGAGTCGTACTCGCGCCAGCCATTTTAAGGAGTGTTTTTAAAAAATAAATGGCGGAAGTTTCGTCCTAACCAATCCATAAACTGGTATCTAATTTGAGTTGGGAGGTTTGGCTCCGGATCTCCATGTAGAGGAAGTGGTTTGCCATCCACTGTGAGATATGCTCCTCAGCTTAGAGGTAAAAACCTCTCTTGGACTCAAAAGAGTCTCCTACTAACCCGAAATTAGTTTACTGACCCGAAGTCAGTTTAGAGGTAAAAACCTCATCATACTTGATCCTAGATCAAGGTGTTGGACATGTGCCATCCTAGACATAGAGAGTACGACAATCTCTGATGCGTTTATCGGTCTTGCTATTGGTCCCTATCTACATTTCCCACCTCATTGGCCAAATGAGAGGTACTTCCCATGACTCCGAAACTCCATGGGTAGGATGTGTGTGGGGCACAGATCAGAGAGAGGCGAACCAATGCAATATCATAACGGTGGGGCAGAAGCACAACAAGGTTCGACAAGCCTAGCCCCGCATGTGCTTATAGCTCCAAGAATCTATCCCCAAGCCCCCTGGAGCTCCCAGAGCTCATAGTCCAACTCAAGCAGGACCCTCAGAATAGAGTCTTTCCACGATTCCAAGCTTCTCACGGAAGGTTAGGAACTTGACCTTTCCCAGGGGCTTCGTGAGAATATCTGCGACCTTCTCATCATTTCCTATATGATCGAGCCTTACGGCGCCTCGTTGTACCATATCTTGGATAAAGTGGTACCTGATATCAATATGTTTGGATCGATCGTGGAACACGAGATTCTCAGAAATACGAATCCCACTCTGGTTATCAAAAAGGATAACGGTGGTATCTAGCACATGCCCAAACAACTCATTGAAGAGATTTCACAACCAAACAACTTCACAATAGGCCATACTCACTGCAATGTATTCGGCCTCAGCGGTGCTCAAAGTCTCCGACTTTTGCTTCCTGCTCATCCAAGATATCGAAGCAGAACCCAAGGTGAAGCAACATCCAGATGTGCTCTTGCGATCCACCACACTTCCAGCCCAATCGACATCAGTATATCCATGGAGTCTCAAACTCCCGACTGTGTATCTCAGCCCATGGTTGATTGTGCCCTGAAGATATCTCAATAGATTCTTGACACCAATCCAGTGAATGTGATGAGGATCAACCATATGTTGACTCAAAGTGTTCATTGCAAAACATACGTCCAAACAAGAGTTTACTAAGAACATCAGGGCCCCCACAAGTTGTCGATACTCTGTAGGATTTGCTAGCACGGGCCCAACAGCGTTTCCACTCAACTTCTTAAAGTTGAGTTCCATCGGTGTTGACACAAACTTACAATCCACTATACCAAATCTCTCCAGCAGCTTCACGACATATTTCCTTGAGAAAGGAAAATCCCCGTCTCTGCGCGACCTCCAAGCCTAGGAAGTAGCATCGCTCCCAGGTCTTCTTCATCCTTGCCCCAGGCCAGCTCCCTCTTTACACCGATGAATGACAAAATGCGCACTGGCTGTGAAGAGATCGTCCACATAGAAAACGAAAATGAGAGGCCTTTCTCTATCAACCTTAAAATAAAGGTTCGGATCAACATTACTTCGAGTGAAGCCCAGCTTCATCTATAGCTATCTATCCTCTCGTACCAAGCCTTGGGGGCTTGCTTCAACCCATAGAGGGCTTTCTTCAACCTGCATACATGGGTGTCTCTATCTCGGACTTCGAACCCCAGAGGTTGCTCTAGATACACCTCTTCCTTTATAGATCCATGCAGAAAAGCAGTCTTCACATCCATCTGATCTAGACTCCATCCTTGCGTAGCAGCAAGGGCAATAATAGATCGGATGGTGGTATAGCGGGCCACAGGTGCAAATATATCATCATAATCTATGCATTCTTTTTGAGGGAAGCCTAGGGCAACGGATATCGCCTTGTACTTTTCAACACTTCCATCAGATCCATGCTTAATCTTATAGAGCCATTTGGATGTGACAATAGATTTGTCCTCCGGTCTTGGGACCACTTCCCAGACATCATTCTTCATAATGGACTCATATTCTTCGTGCATAGCACATATTCTTCGTGCATAGCATCCTTCCAAACTTGGTGCTTTACAACTTCTTCAAATGTTCCAGGCTCAGATTGTACTATCGTACTCATGGTCGTTGGGATACCCTCTTGGCATCTCTTTATTTCTTGCTTTCACGGAATGTCCCCCTTGGGGCCATATGGCTGTCTGAGAGGAAAGTATCCCAAGCCATGAGGGTCTTCTCTTATTTGGAAGAGGCGGATTGAATACGCGTAGGTCTTTCAAACATCGGCATCGTGTCATCTTAAGCTCTTCCAACTTCCCCGTTTCTTCTCATCTTCGTGTTCCTTGGAGCCAGGAAGATTTCTCACTTTGAGGGTGTTACACAAGAATTTGTCACCATCCCCTCGCAATTCCATCCCGCACAATCGGAGGGCTCATTCCGTGACTCCGTGAGCAAGTGACATGGCTTGAAACCATTTTCATGACATCCCTCTCGAACATGAGTCTTCATTGCCCCGAAGACAACTCCTCAGAAAACCCAAAAGCACCCCTTTTTGCATCGGCGCTTTAGCCGCCCGCATCTGCCAAGGCCCAATGGGGGAAATCATCCAAATAGGGCGTGCCATCTGGCACCTCTCGTCTCGCAGTCGTACTCGCCAACCATTTTAAGGAGTGTTTAAAAAAAATAAATGGCGGAAGTTTCGTCCTAACCAATTCATAAACTGGTATCTAATTTGAGTTGGGAGGTTTGGCTCCGGATCTCCATGTAGAGGAGGTGGTTTGCCACCTCTCATGGAAGCTTCCTTGAGGATAGGGCCAATCCCATGATTATAGGGATCCCAACTCCCCTTCCTCCATCTATTAAAGCTTGCTCATTTCCTTTGCAAGCTAGTTCCCAAGAGCCATCAGAGCCTAATGCTGCAAGAGCCTTGATTCATTCCCTTAAGGCCAAATCCAAGCAAGGAGATTATTGTCGAGACATCCGAAGAGAGAGGCTTGTCCCATCCCCGACAGGCTTTTTCGTGACGTGTTCCGCTGGCGACCCTCCGAAGGAGAATTCAGCGTCAGAGCCAGGTTGTATCCTCCTTTGATTGATTAATGATAAACGACTATTAGTTATGGTTCCACTCCTGTTGTTGATTATGATGATGAGTTATGTCTTCTCTGACTGACATATAGTTGCATATACTGGATTTTACGCTTGCGTTTGTTTTGTTTCTTGCGTGTGTAGGTGTCCGATCACGGAGATCGTGAGGATCGTGATCTGCTGGAGCTAAGGAACGGGAGTGCTACTTTCTCTACAAGCGACAGTGTTCGATTCAAGGTAAGCCTTCTTCGCAAGCTAGTTTATTGCAATTAGGAACCTGCACCATTGCGTGTTATGATTGTTGCTAGACCCCATCTGGGCTAGTAGGGATCGCCTCTGTCCGCAGAGGGGATTTACCTCTTCAACACCATGGTTTTGATTTCTTGGGCCACCATGGTTCTTCTTCTTTGCATGAGCGGTGAAGGCAGTAGAGTCACTTCCATTACCATTAGAGGCATACTCCATCATTCTTGTTTCCTCTTGAGCGCATCTCATCAATATTTCATCAAAATCAGGAATCACATTATTATTGAGAATAGTGGTATTGAATACATGCCAATCATGGGGGAGACCTCCAAGTGCAATAAGAACCATCTCTCGATTAGATATTGCTTCCTCAATAGCTAGGAGGTTATTCCTGATTTCAGTGAGCCTCATAAAATAGGATTGAATAGATTCATCCTTACCCTTCTTGATATTCTTCAATTGATTCTTGAAGAAGAGGATTTGATTAGTATTGCTAGCCCTAAACATGCTCACCAACTTATCATACATCTTCTTAGATGTCTTCAGCTCAGAAATGTAAGCAACCAAGTGCTTATGCATAGAATCTCAAATAATCATCTTTGCTTTGATTTCCCCTTTTCTATACTTCGTCTTCGTGGCAGCAACTGCATTTGATGGAGGCTTTTGAATCTTCCCCTGCACATAGTCCATGACATCTTGATCTTCTAGCATGAAATCCAAAGACATCTTCTATGCATGATAATCAAACTTATCAGTCAATTTATCATCAGCCTTGAAACCCTTGTAGGTTGAGGAGGCCATTTGTCCTTGATAGGATTTCTTCCTTCAGAGATTGCTTCTAACACCAGCTTGGACTCTTGGACTTTGTCTTCACCTCACCTTTGATACCATGTTAAATTTAGATAACCATGGTGTTCTATGCTTGATGCACTTTTACTTCAATCTTTCTTAGGCCCAATACAAAATAGCAATCACATAAACATGAAAGTAAATATCGATAGAACACAATAATAGATCAATAGAAGACAAGCCAAATATAGATTAGATTTACAATTCCTTTTGTCCAGCATAGATATGAGATATTGTTGCGTTACGGTAGTCAACAGGATGCTTCAACCAACAAAGTCTTTCCCGGTCAGCTAATCTTCCATGTGTCACACCCACAACCCTCAAAGACAGCTCATCACAAGTCAACACTAGTCAACTCAAAGACAACGCAAAAAAGTCAATGCAGGCAACAATAGAAAATTCAACGCAACAAATTAGGGCTTCAGTCAAATAGCCTGAAATTCCTCGATTTTAGTGCCCAACTGTACGGCCTCCTAAAATTGGATTTTTGGCAGAAGTTGGAAGTCAAACGACCAAGGGTTGACCACAGTCAACATTGGTTAATGCTGTAGCAAAAAGGCCCTAGACAGATCCGTAGAAAACAACAGCTTCGCTCCACACGTGTGAGGGAAAACGCCTCCAAAGGCTATTGAACCAATCAGATCACAATGAGAGAATGTGTGATGATTGATGATGAAATGACCTCCAAGTCTCTCCAATTTATATCCATCAATGAGGGTGTGTGACACATCTATTAGGAATGTGAGCCTACATTACAAATCTAGCCGACCTTGCACATGTGGAAAATAAATTCAAAATAAATGTTCTGCTCATTCGATCAAGATGATCTTTAGGTCAATCTTGCACCTCTCCGAAAGAGGAATCCAACAAAAATATGACCATCGTCATATGAGCAGTGCAACATGGAGTTTGGACCTAGTTGCCCAAAAGTAACAGGTACCCCACGTACCATCCTTCCTGTGACATGACTGGGGTGCCCAGGGATGCTAGTAATGTCCAAAGTGGGAAATTTGTCAAAGAAAGACAACTTATTTGAGATATACATGAAAAATGTGTAGGAGTCGTCAGGGTGAATTTGAAGATGCCTAGAAAAATGGTTGCTTCACCCTACAAGCATCAACCTTAAAGTTCAATGAAGAACTAGGGCTTCGTTCTTCCATTAGAGTCGCTAATAATGATATGTCGCATGGGGAACAAAACACACGTCTCCTGCCCCGGGCAACAATGCCATAAATGTTACCACTCAAACTAGCAAGGGACCTAAAAGGGACTCCTAAGAGGGAAACTGCTAGGTCAAAGGCAACGAGAGAGACTTAGCCCACTGTCAGGACTGCTAATACTCCCTGCTCTTTACGGACTTTCACCGATGGGAGGAGACCCGGTATTTAGGAAGTCATTTATAAAGGATGGATCAATAAATAATGTGAAATGACCTTAAAGACACCTTCCCTAGAATAAGATTAAGAATGGAGCTTGCTTGCTCTTTAAGCAAGGTACCAAACGTTCTAGGAGAGGAGGTGAGGATTTGAGGGCTAGGTTAAAGGAATATGCCTTGAGAAGGAGTTTTCCTAATCCTTAAAATCCTTATAGAACTTGGATTCCCTAGTTGTCCTCTAAGTCACCGAGTTTGGCGAACTTAATCGATTAAGTTCGAAATTCGCCAAACTTTAACCCCACCCGAATTTAATAAAAAAAATTCGCCAAATTTAATCGCGAACACCAAAGTCGAATTCGAACTCGAATTTAAATGTGAATATAAACGATTTTTTTTAAAAAGTTAGGCAATTTTTCAAAAAGTTCGGCAAAATTCGTTTTAAAAATTCGGCGGCAGGTTTCATTTTGTTTTTTTGGCTAAAAAGCCATCACGATTTTCCGCCTTCACGATTTTCTGATTGACCGCTCCTCTGCTCAAGCCTAGCTCCTCCGCGACTGCTCGAAGTCGCTACCAGTG
This sequence comes from Pinus albicaulis, assembly GCA_034641835.2. Classification (NCBI taxonomy): domain Eukaryota; kingdom Viridiplantae; phylum Streptophyta; class Pinopsida; order Pinales; family Pinaceae; genus Pinus; species Pinus albicaulis. The sequence goes on from CM076578.1 coordinate 1,911,986,056, forward strand.
CCTCGACCCTGCTCCTCTATTCGAACTTCGAAGACGACGCCACCATGCTCACCGCTCAACATTGCTCATCGGAGTCACAGCCATGGTGCCACCGGCCCACTGTGCGCACAGCTACCGGCCCACCGGCCCACCGTGCTCACTGCACTGCTCACTGGAGTCACTGACGATCGGCCCTCGGCTTGCCGCCTCAGCACTGACTCCCGCACAGCTCTCAACCCTCGGCCCTCCACTGCTCTAGCTTCGAGCCCTCGGCTCCTCTCGAGCGGCCTCCTTTCCACTGCACAGTGCAGATTGCAGTCTGCTGCGGGCCTCCTCTCCACTGCACAGTGCAGACTGCAGTCTGTCGCAGGCCTCCTCTCCACTGTCATGACCAGCTCCGGAGTCCAGTGGCCCACAGTGCCACACTGCAGCCTCGACCCTCTAGGTAAGTGAGTTTAATTTTTTTACTGCGATTTTTTTTTTTAAATTAATTTTTACAAAAAAATTAAAAAACTAGTGCTTACTGTGAGTCTGTGACAAAAAAAAAAGTGGCAGTTCACTATTTATACACATTTTTAAATGAAATTCCAGTTTACAAAAAATTAAACAGTTTTAAAAAAAATGTTTACAAAAAATTTCATGCTGCAAAAAATTAGAACTAACTCAAATGTAAATTTTTTAAAAAATGCAGACATTTCAACCTTTACTTCAGCAATCAAAACCTTCAGATTCCAATGGCACCCCCAAAATCAACTGCTGTAGCATGGAATTTTGTCAATAAAGAAGGGAAAAATCTTTTGTGTCAGCTTTGTGGACATCGATTCACTAGCTCTTTAACTAGAGAAGTGGATCACCTTCTCAGTATTAGCAATGGAAGTGGAGGTGGTGTTGAACGCTGCACTAAGATCTCAGATGAACAAAAAACCGCAGTGGAAAAAAGCTATTTCACTTCAAAGATAGAAAAGGAAAAAAGGGAGCAAAAGAGGCAGCGAATTGAGAGGGAGATTGCCATGTCTTCCTCAAACACCATTAATTCAATCTCAACCATTGGTGGATCAAGTTCTACTGCAATAAAAACAAGTGGAACCAAAACATTAAATCAATTCTGGAAACCTGTGGAGAGACAAGAAGTTGATGATGTTGTTGCAGAATTCTTTTATGCATGTGCAATTCCCTTTAATGTTGCCAGGAGTCCATATTTTAAAAATGTAATTAAAAAGGCCATTGATTTTGGGAAGGGCTATGTTCCTCCCGTATCTGAAGCTTTAAGGACCACTTTGCTAAAGAAAACAAGAGACAGAGTGACAGAAAAATTGTCTGAGATTAAAGAGCCTTGGAAGTATACAGGATGCACAATTTTGAGTGATGGTTGGTCAGATTTGTGTCATCGCCCATTGATCAATGTGCTCGTTTACAGTCTTCAGGGGGTACTTTTCTTGAAGGTAGTTAATGCAATGGATCAGGTGAAGACATCAGAATTTATTTTTGGAATTTTGGATGAAGTAATTCAAGAGGTTGGGGAGAAAAACGTGGTCCATGTTATTACAGATAATGCATCAAATTGTGTTGGTGCAGGGAAGCTGATTATGGAAAAGTATAATCATATTTACTAGACCCCTTGTGCAGCTCATTGCTTGGATTTGATGTTGCATGATTTAGCCAAATTTCCTTGGGTCAATGAGACAGTATGAAGAGCCAAAACAATTGCAAACTTCATCATCAACTATCGTCTCATTTTAAGCATATATAGGAAGAATGCATCTAAAGAGTTGTTGAGGCCTTGTGATACAAGGTTTGCTGCTTTTTATATTACTCTGAAAAGAGTTGTTGAGGAAAAAGCAAGCCTTAGAGCTGTTTTCTACAATACAGAGTGGGAGAGATCTCTCCTTTCAAAAAAAAACAAAGGGGAAACACATTGAACAAATAATGTTCAATAATGGCTTTTGGGAAAATGCAGACAAGGTTTTAAAAATATGTGGCCCAATTGTTAATGTGCTCCGCATGGTTGATGGTGATAAACCTTGTATGGGTTTTGTTTATGAAAGCATTGATCGTTGCAAAGAGGACATTGCAAGTGCTTTTAATAATGTCGAAGCTAATTACCAAGAGATATGGGAAGTAATTGATCAAAGATGGAAAATGATGCATAGTCCATTACATGCAGCAACATGTTATTTGGACCCTAGATTGTTTGGGTTATCAAGACATAGGGATGAAGAAGTCATCAATGGACTTATCCAGGCTATTGAGAAGCTAAATCCAGATCTAACAATTGCAGGTTTGGTCAGATCTCAGTTGAGGGCATATAGGTTAGAAGAAGGGCTATTTTGTACACAATCAACAAAGTATGATAGGAGTAGAAGTGATCCAGCAGTATGGTGGGAGTTTTATGGTCCAAGGGCACCAGAATTGCAAAATTTTTCAATTTGTATCTTAAGTCAAGGATCAAGTGCATCAGCATGTAAAAGGAATTGGAGTTCCTTTGACTACATTCATTCCAAGAAAAGAAATAGATTGTTATCTGGAAGATTAAAAGATCTTGTGTATGTTCATAGTTACTTGCAGTTGGCTTTGAAAAATGTGTCTAAAGAGTCATCCAATTCCTCTACTCCGTGGATCGATCTTGTTCCTAATGCATCAAGGGATGAAGCTGATTTTTACAGTGATAGTGACATTGATAGGGAATTCAGTGATGAATCTGATGTTGAGGCATTTAGCGGATTCACAACCCCTACTGTTCTTGATGATATAGAACTTTTTGATATCACAAGTGGGCCACGAGAACATAAAGAATAAAACTTGTGTTCTCGTTTTAGACTTCTAGTTTACTTTTTGCTAGACTTTGAGTTTACTTTTTGCATGAACAATATTCTAAAACTGCCAAACTACTTTAAAGTTTATATATTTTGAATACTTTTTTATCAGATTGTTTTCAATATATGAAATCTGATATGGCCCATGGATTTGTTGAATATGATATTTGAAGATGGCCTACTGTTAGTGTCTATGATGAATTTCTCACCTTGTGTACTATGTATGGAATACTGAAGTTGGTTTTTTATTGGCAATGTAGCACTCGCTTTCGTGGTTTATATGTGGAAATGATGTAAATGTTTGAGCAATAATCCTATCATCTATGTGTTTGCGATGTGCATTATGCACTTTGAAAATTGACATGCTTATTTATTTATGTGCATCATATTTATCTTTTAACATGCTTAAAATTGTTTATATATATATATATATATATATATATATATATCTTTTTTTTTTTTCAAATTTCTATATGTCGAATTTTACGTTGAACTTTATCGACAAAATTTTAGGTGCCGAATTTTATTTGAATTTCAATGTCGCCAAATTCGAACACGAACACGAACCTGGTGACTTAGGTTGTCCTTGATGAATTGTCTTTGATAAGAAACGGGACCACACGGGGCCAAGTGGACCCATCTCAGGTTAAGGGGAGGTAATTTAGCAACCAATGATAATCTCAACCTAAACAAGGCAGGGGAAAGGATCAATGCAAGAATTTTCACTTAAAACTATTAGTTTGATCCTGTGAGGTGCTAGCCTTGGAAACACTAGGGAAAAGTTTGGTCTCTGACCTAGGGCTTGAGATATCTTGCAGTCCCATCGTCAGAATTTCTTCAAATTTGGAGGGGACCTTGAGGACACACTGATGCAATAGGGGCTAGGAGATCGAACTTTTTTTAGGGCTACTTTGTCAGGAAATTGATGCCCTAGGTGGCCCAACATGGCTAGACCTAGGAGAGAGAGGAAAAGGCGAAGATAATAGGTTCAAAGTGACCAGCTTTTGATGGATCAATGCCTAATTCCTCTTGGGGATATGGAGTCAAGGAGAACTATGAAGATGGATTTCGTTTCTCATTCAAGGAGGCTCTTGAAGTCATCTTCGTCCAATGTCGGGGGCAAGAAGAGCAAAGTGACCTTAAAAGCAATTATACTTCGTTGCAAATTGAGAAGGCTTGTCAAGGTGATTTCGACCTCTAGGACAATTTGTTCATCAAACATGGCCTATACATAGAGATAAGCTATATAGAAACATAATTCCACATTGATGACGTAAATGCATACAACAACTAGCCCTAAAATAACGAAAATCTCATGATCAATGTATGCAGCAAAGTAAAAGAAAATAGCATCAAAATTGTACTTACATGTAAGAGAATATATCCAACCATCAACACATTTGCAATATAAGAAGCTCCAAGATAAGAAGACCCAATCAACAGATCAAAATTCATCCATGATCTAAAAATATCCTGCAAGGAAAAATGCGAAGTTTTCAAGGGAGAGAATGATCCAAGTAAAGTGATGATACAAAATGAATTCATCCAACTCCTATTTATACACTCATTAGGAACAACTAGCCCTAAAATAGTGAAAATCTCATGATCAATGTATGTAGTGAAGTAAAAGAAAATACATCAAAATTGTACTTACATGTAAGAGAATATATCCAACCATCAACACATTTGCAATATAAGAAGCTCCAAGATAAGAAGACCCAATCCACAAATCAAAATTCATCCATGATCTAAAAATATCCTTCAAGAAAAAATGTGAAGTTCTCAAGGGAGAGAATGATCCAAGTCAAGTGATGATACAAATGAATTCATCCAACTCCTATTTATACACTCATTAGGAGTTCGAATTACCTATTTGGGCTTACATTAGCCCCTAAACTAAAATAATGTGCAAATTAAATAACTTTTGGTGACAAGCCCAACAAATTAGCTCAAAAATAAAATAATAAGCCTCTCAAGAGCTCAAATGATAATCTATGCATGTCGTATGGCTCTCCAAGAGACCTGATGAGGTCCATAAGAGCCATAATGATGAATAAGACTCTCAAAAGTGATGGGCAAGGGGGTGGCCCCTTGTTCTCCAAACAATAAACCTGTGGTGCTCCCAGTGGGTATGGGGGCACACCAATGACCTCATAGGTCTCCAAGTAAGTCGAAGATGCCTGTAGACCATTTGTAAGGGCTCAGATCATGGAATGAATGATGCCATGTCAATGTACAAGTCCTGAGATACCTGCCAAGTTTGTGGTGCGCCTATGGGGCCAGCTGGGCATAGTATACTAGACGTACCTTCCTTGTCCAAAAGGTGGATCTCGTGCAATCTCTGAACATCTCTGGGGATCCATGGTGTGTTGTCTACTGCTGTGGAGGCCCATGGCTACATGGCCAATGTAGAATCTTCAAATCTCAGAGGCTACCAAACCAAGAATCTCAATGATACTACTTTGCACAACGAGATACCTGTTGATTTCTGGTAGCATCGAATGTACTCTAAGTCTCAAATTTTGCAGGGAGGCTTAGACACAGGTATTCCAAAGAACCCAGAAAACGTTTTGGGAAATTCCACCCGAATTGTGTTTTATTAAAATAATTAATTATTTTTAATGGGACCCTAAGTTTAAACATAGGAAATTAAAATAATTAAAGGGCATTAATAAAACAGGGTGTGAATCTTCTAGAAAAAGAAAGAGATCAAGTCAAGATAATCTTAGTCGTTGATTAGCGATATAATCTCGACCGTGGAAGTCTCAACGATAAGATTATAAGGACTTGATGGGGCATTTGGAAATTACACCGATAGAGTGTAGAGATCGAATTTCTTTAGTGAGTAGTGCTCAAGGAGAAGATCGATCGAGTTGATTCTTGCAGAGAGGGGCAAAGATAAGTTTTCCGGTTGGAGATCTTTCCTGATCCAGAGAGTACAAGGTAGAGAGGGCAAAGAGCAGCCGGAGAGGCAGCGTAGAGCCAGCGACGCAGAGGCTGTGCAGAGTTTCAGAGGGAGTCTGTATTTCTGCTGGGGAACAGTCAGGATCCAGTGCCGGAGCCGGGGTGTGAGACCGAGAGGCCAGAGTGCCGAAGTTTCCAGCTAGCAGAGAGATCAGAGGAGGTGCAACACAGTCCCAACTGTAGTGACGCAGAGATTGCGCAGAGACATCGCAAAGGCTCATCTCCTATGCAGATCAGAGCCAAATCTTCCAGTGAAGGGGTGAGATCATATCACTAGATTTTTGTTCTGCTATATCTTTGTATAGGATGCCAGTCAAGGCCTTTGAAGAATTGTACCCATAAATTACTGCTTAATAATATAAAACCCTCAGCTGCTGCACCGATTTTCCAGCATTGGGTTTTTCTAGGGACTTAGTCCAAAAACAACAGTGTTGTGTGTTATTTCTTTTCTTGCTTAGATCTTGTTTCTGCATTTAATTTCCGCAGTTTATTTTAGTGAGGCTTGCAATGTGATGTATTCAGTATTTGCTGTAGTTAAAATACAAATAAATTGTTAAGTAAAAGTTAACAGTTAGGTGAATATTTTCCAGTTGCTGCAATAGGATTCTAGATCTAGGAATTTCCACAATATAAACAACAATAAATCATATATGCACAAAACATAGACAACTTTTTAAAATTTCAACCCAACTTCGTTATATTAATCCAACTGATATAATACATCAGTCTAGGGCTCCCGTACCAAGGATAATGGCCCTTATACATCCACTAGTACAAGATACAAAACAAGATACTCTGACCATCTAGCTGTAGCATGCTTTCTCAGCTCCTCTCGGTCGTACCCTGTACTTGCCCGGTCCTTCGACTCCCGATCGGCAGCTCTGGCCTCTATCAATGCTCCAAGTCCATCTGACCACTGAACCTCGGCTATCAATCTGCTCACTAGTTGATCGTTCGTCCACCAATGCATCAACACATCGAGACTCCTGTCGAGTTGTTCACAACTCTACTTGTGAACAACTCTCAATCTGCCCACTGTTGCTCCTCAACTACTTAGGGACTTCAACCCACTATGGTCTTCTTCCTGCGTTGCTCCGATGAAGACTAACATAGGGCATGGACGATTGCCACCTATCACTGCAAGATTTCCCATAATTTGCTGTAGAAGTCCTTCTCCACACGCAAGTCTTAGGCTCCACAAATTGCTCCTGGCTGATCAGACCCTTGAGCTCCAACAACTGCCACTCTAGCAACTACCTCTGTCCATCAAGGTGTTGCACACCGGGCTCCAACTTGGAAACTATGATGCTGTCCTCCAACAGAACATAAGTGCCCAATCTCGTTCACACTTGGTCCACTCTCACGCTGCCCTCCAACAGTCCACGAGTGACCAAGTCCACGCTGTGGCATTTGCACCTAGGTAGGGCATCCTCACACCTAGGAGACCCTTCTATTGGCTTCCAACAGAATACTCCACTTGTCCTTTTCTAGGACATCCATCCACTGTGAGATATGCTCCTAGTTGGGGTTTCTTAACATCTAAGACAACCCCAACACATTGCTCCCACAGACTGCTAATCAAACTAATTCAATCATTGAGTTTCACTGTGGAATCTGCCCACTAGTAAGGGATGCTAACCAACATGTTAACCCTTCCTCCTTTTGGCTTCCACAGGCTGTACTAGGCTTTGTTCCAAAATTGGTCTTAATTTAGACCCATTACAACTCAAATCTGTCTTCAATCTACAACCCACGTCTAGTATATTCAACCTATTTTGATGCTACACAGACCTGCGGATTTGTCTTCTTGACCTCGGCCCAATCAAAAGATAAAATAACCCTTCAACGAGTCTAAAAGAGGTTCCAAACTGCCTTCCTTTCCTCGCTGAACTGCCCTTCTTTCTGCGGCCAAACACAGAATTATCCTCTCTCCCCTAGCTGAGTTCCTCTCTTCTTCTTTTCTGCCTTGTATTGCATCTATGGATGAGGAAATAACCTCCTCTCACCTCCAACATATACGCATAGAAGGGGCTTCACCAAAACGCCATCTTAGGGCTTGTACAACTATCTCATGGCTTAATATCATCAAGCCGGCCTAGACATACATGTGCAAACCCACACTTAGAATTCAAAAATACATAACTTCATTTCTAGAGCTCTGATTTGAGTGATCTTCGAAGCGTTGGAATCGCCACGCCAAACTCTATCAACTCAAATTTTCTCATGCTCATATTCATCATGGTTTTGGCCCAAATCCCGATGGGTGCAAAACCCCATGGTTGGGTTCCAAGCCCACAATTAACTCTTGTGGCGTTTTGCCCTCCAAAACCCGAACCCTAGGGCTTGGAGTACCTCCCAAGCTACACAAAATCAACAGTTACTTGTTCTTGGAGAGGCAAATAGGTTAAGGGTCTTGGTCTTGGTATTCGTCAACTGAAGTCTATATAAGAAGAATTTGTTTGGGTTTTCCTTTCAAGTGGGAGAGGTTTTGGCGCTGGCTGATAGCCTATATTTTGTGTCACTTGTCTCTTTATGGTTTATGCATTGATAGTTGTTTGATGAAGAATAACACTATAAGAACGTAAGTAAAAGAAGATCTTAATCTAAGAAGTAAAATGCATTCACAAGCAGTTATCAATAGAAGAGAAATCTCTTAATCTCGATGCCCTAGATTTCTCAACACTGTGCAACGATTGAGCAGGCAGAGGATCGATCAACTCTAATACCAATTTAAGGAACAAAGTTCGTATATGCAACAAAATACTCAGAATATCTGGTATATAAGAATGTCCATCATGGGACAGATAATATATTATAGAGAAATGCACAAAAGGTATGAGATGATTGTTACAAATGAGGCCTGCTTACATACCTAGGCAGGTGCCTCTTCATGGAAGGTCAAGTCTATTTAGACATGCCTCTTCAGTACTAATTACTAATTAATGTTCACTAATTAATCATTACTATATTTACATTATTTTAATATAAATTATATTCATAACAGAGGTAGCCTGCGGCTGCCTTACCAGACTAATACAGACTTCTTTTCAAGCTCGTGGATGGCCTTACCAGGCCTCTTTCTTCAATGCCTGCATAGAAAAAAAGAAGCCAGCCCTCAAATCTAGCCTTCCTCTGTGACAAAATCATTACTTGGACAGAATTGTGGTCCTCTAGAACCTTCATCCTTTCTTGGACAGACAAACTCGGTCTTCAACGAATCCTTCTCTTGACTACTCTGACTTGCAGGACTAAAATATATTAGTCTTGACTTTGGACTTTGGCACTTCAATTTTTGACAATCTCTGTGTAAAATCTATTCACTGAGATATCAGAATGTGTCATGATGATGTTGAAACAACCAGTGAGATATCTAAGTTTCTTTAGAGTATTCGTGTAATGTCCCGTGTGCAGGTAGCGCCCGCAGCCACGTGTCTAGGGTCTGCATAATGAGGGGTATTGCCCAAGGGTCCCCACCCTCGGATGCTCCCGTGGGGTTAGGCCCACCCTTAACACTCTGGGTTGCTCCCTCATTACTAGGCCGATCTTTTGGTGTAGTGGTTGGGCCATAGTGGTATCAGAGCCGAGGTCTCAAGGTCGAGACTCACGGAGCGTGGTGGGTTGTACTTTTGTAGCTGGTGGTGAATGTAGTGACTCTTTGTCCAGGGTGACAAGAATGACAGCCTCCTTTGATTTCTCAGGAAATGTCTCTGTGTGAAATATCTCTGGTCTTCTTCTATCAAACTTCTTTCTTAACCTTGAAAAGGAATCTGAATATTTAGTCACCTTTGCATGCTCCATGTGACCAAAGCACCAATCATTGGCTTCATCATGAAGATGAAGTGCTGCAATCTGAACAACCTCTTTTTCAGCTACAAGATGTAGCCTGAAAAATGCATCTAACTCTTTCCTCCAAGCCTTTACAGTGCTTGAGGAAGGCCCATCAAATGTAAGCAAATAGAATCTGTTGTGCCTCTTTCTTCTGTTGCTGCTACAGGATCTTATTTCTTCTTTGAGTTTGAAGAATTGCTAGAGAGTTAGATTCTCCTTGAATGCTCTAGCCTGTGCTTTGTACTCTTCAAGATATAAACTGAGAGTCTCATGAGTTTCAGGTTCCATGTTTCTCCTTTCTTCATCTCTATACCAGTCACTTTCTTCAAAGAAAGTGGGCATAGTAGGTCTTTGAGGAGATCTATGCTTCTCCGGTCTTCTTTGCTGCTGATAAGAAGTACTGGGACCTTTTTCATTCTGAAACCTTCTTGAGGTTTCTCTTTGCCTTTCTCTTCTTGTTTCATTGATCTCTTTGGAGAGATCCTTCATAGCTCTAAAGAAAGATGAGGCAAAACTTAATCCCTCCATAGTATTAGATCTCTACTATCTGCTTTTCATATGTTGTCAATAATGTCCACAAGTTGAGCCAAAGATCATGCTCTGATACCACAAAGGCCCAACCATTACACCAAAAGCCCGGACTATTAGTGAGGGCAGCAACCCAGCGCGTTAAGGGTGGGCTAAACAGCCACCGGAGCATATGAGGGCGGCAGCTAAACAGCCCCTCATTACGCAGACCCCGGACACGTGGCAGGGCCCACCCTAAACAGGGATATTACAATTTGGATCCACTGATTCCAAATTACATGCTCAAGGGAGATTTCTCAAAACTTGGCTTCTTCAATTCTCTTTAATGGCTGCTCCTTCACCTAGCCTCTGATACCATGCTGATTTTTCTTAAGAGAAATTGATCTTCTAATCTGATAATTACACTTTCCAATGATTTCTTACACAAGTTAAGTTATGTCACATACATCATTAAAAAATTTTACATAGAAAATCTCAACAGTAATGCAATAATGACAGTAGGATCATAAAGAGACAGCCAAGCACAAAAGAGACACAAATTTACCCTGGGAAAACCCAAACTTGAGAAAAACCCAGCAACCTTTTCTTAGGAGAAATTATTCAATTCAACAAAAGTACAATCTGGATTTCCAGTCAAACTTGGTCAAACCTGGTCAAACATGCTGAAATTCAGTGTTCCTGCAGCTGCCCAGAAATCAGTCAACCTGTTCAGAAATTTGTTCTGCTCAGAACTGCGGCCTACATGTGCAAGGTCAACACTAGTCAAATGCTGGTCAAGCTCGGCTGTTCAGAAGTTTTGTCTTCCTCATAAATCTCGGCTTTTTCCTCAGTTTTGTTCGCATGCGTGACAGAGAGAAAGTGTGTTGTTCAGTGAGTGAGTAAATGAGGTGATTGAATGCCCATTTATAGTGATTTAGGGTGCTCCAAGTGGTGTGACTATTTCTGGCCCGACTTGTACTTTTGGAGGCAAATTTGAATTTAAGATTAAATTTAAAATTTCTTCTTTCAAATTTTCTTTTAGGGCCAACTTGTGTAGATGGGGATGTTAATACCTCCTACAGCTACCCAAAAATCAACATAGGGTCCATGGCATCATGTCAAGTGCTGATCGATAGGGATGCTGACTGGCTGGCTGTCCAAGGAGGAGAAAAATTTCTCCTATGGGTTACCCACTTTTTGGTGGGTAACATGTAGCTTGCTTGACAGTTTCCTTAGATTTTCCCCTTGATGAGGTTAGGACTTTTCCTCCAGGGAGAGTCTGAGAGATAACAGGCCTATTGAGGCACAACTTGTGTAGTTAGTGTGCTATTGATTATATTCTCAAGAAGGCAAATGATTCTGATTTAGATAGCGACACTCCCATGGTTTGTCCTTCATGCAGTGGCTGGCAGAGATAAGTGGGGGATTGCCTTAAGTAGTGATGTTCATTTGTCTTTGATCTGTTCTTAGATCATTATGTTAAGATATAGATCTATATCTTGTAAATTTCTAAATATAATGAGATATACAATGGGGATAGATGATTTATGAATTGTAATTATTATGTTTTGTTACATAGTTACATGTATCATTTATGATTTATTATGTTAAATGTAATGCTGTATATTACGCACATTGTGATGTATAAGATTTCAACGACTCATGTTTCAGGTTTAATTTTGCATATATTTTAATTTCATTTGTTTTGTATATCAGTTGGGTCCCCTATGTTGGAGACCTCAACATCCTGTATGACAATCCTTAGAATTTAGGTGGTGCTTCGAGACGTCCCATAGATGCATTTCCCTTTTCCCATATCCTGGAAACTTTGTGGAACACTGGTTTTATCTTGTTACATTTTGGCAGGAAAGAACTGGAAATACTCTGCTGCATTAGCAAGAGGAAAGCACACTGTCTAGCTCAATTCCTTTCAGACAAGCTGCTGTGATTGAGGGACATCGATGCTGTAACAAATCACCCAGGACTTGAACCTGGCCTCATCCACTTTCCCTATACTGACACGGGCTTATATTTTAATAAATGTGATCATGCCTAGTTGGGTTTGAGTCCAGAATATGTTGGGTAGAAAAGAACTGGAAATACTCTCCTGCATGAACATGAGGAAAGCACACTATCAAGCTCATAATTTCTTTCGGATAAACTGCCATGTTTGAGTGGTATCCATGCTGTAAAAAGTCACCCAGTGTGAAAGTTCCTAGATCCTAGATCTGGAATCCCTACTGCAACAAGCTGAACTACTTCTCCTACTTGCAAATCTGATTTAACAAGTTATTAAAAGATTACTTCTTAAAATATCGAAGTAGTCACTGAAGTAGCCTTCACCCATCAAAATACATTTGTGAAAACAGAAACTGAGCAAGAAAAATAACACATACACATGACACTGTTGTTTTTGGACAAACGCCCCCGGAAAAACCCAATGCGGGAAACTGGTGCAACAGATCTGAGGGTTTATATATTATGCAGTAATTTTCTGAATACAATCTGGGATGCCTTTCTGGCTATCCCTGCAGAGAATATGACTGACAAAGAGCTTGGTGAGATTACCTCACACAATGATATTGGAAGTCAACTGATCAACAAACCTCAGATGGCAAGCCCTCCACTGCTCTGCGGAATCTCTGCGTCACTCAGCGCGGGGACTGCGTGGCTTTTGCACTGCTGAACTTCTGCTTGCTGGATTTGACCCTCTGGCCTCTTCCGGTCTCACACCTCGGCTTTCTGGCACTGGATCTGACTGATCTTCAGGTGAAACTCGATCCTCCTTTGGGCTACTAAGCTGCCACTGCTGGCTCTGCACAGTCTCTGTGTAGCTGCTACGCTGCCATTGCTGATGCTGCTCTCTGTCTTCTCCGGGATGTATTCTCCAACTCAGGAAGATCTCCAACCAGAATTACTCTACCCCTCAACCGCAATCAAGAATCACCTAGATCTGATTTTCATTCGAGCACTGCTCTGTCAGAAAAATTTGATCTCTAGATCCTCTCGATGTATCTTACAAATGACCCCCAAGTCTTCCTTTATAGTCTTCTCGTTGACAAATCAACGACCGACATTAGATCTCCTATCAATGACTAAGATTATATTAGACTTGATCTGCTTTATCTAGAAGTTTCACCCATAGTTTACATTAATACCGATTAATTATTTTAATTTCCTAAGTTAAGCTTAGGGTCTTCATTAAAATTAATTATTTTTTCTTATAAAACTGTTTCTAGGTGGAATTTCCCAAAACAATTTATGGGTTATTTGTAATGCACATGTCTAAGTCTCTCGACAAAATTTGAGCCTTAGAGCACATCCGATGCTATCAAAAATCAACACTCCCTCTTAGCGAGGAATGTGCTCTAACAGATATGCCTTGCGGCATACTGCTTTGACTTTGAAGCATCTCCCTTTGCGCTGCGGATGCTGCCCATCAACCACTGCGATGCTGCTGCACTGTACTGTTGCTGACCCTGCCACGACCAACACTGCATCCGTACTGCAACTCCCTCTCAAATGTTGCATTCCCTGATAGCACTGCCACTGCTAACACTGCACTGCAACTCAGCTGCTGAGAGAAGCAACTGAAAATCATCCAAAATCTGAACTAGTGTTCAGGATGCATCTCGATGCTGAAACAATGACTGCTGCTAGCCCTTGCATTGTCCCTCTAAAGCACTGTTGCTGCTCTGCACTACGTCCCTCTGCGATGCTGCAAATTTGCTTTGCGCTGCTCAGATGTTACGCTGCTAACTACTGCATCTCTCGTATCTGCACTCCTCTACACCGACTTAAAACTCCTCCAACCTGCTACTATTGATCATGGGCACCCGTAGCAAGGTTGTGATCCGAGGGGTGGACTTCTCCAGGATCCTTCCCAACTGAGGTTCTTGCGAACTTACAACTCAATGTATCCCCATCTCCCTCCTAGAGATGTGTGGGCACTCATGGCGTACTCATCCTCATTGATCTTTGCGACTGCAACCTTCAGATCGTGCTTCTCATCCTTCCCCTTTTGCCTCAAGGGAAACTGGGAAGCGTGTTGATTTATGGAAGCATCGGATGTGCTCTAGCCTTGTAACTTTGTATATAGGCTAAAACACATGTATTCCATAATACCTAGAAATGGTTTTGGAAAATTCCACTTAGAGATGGTTTAATTAAATTAATTAATAATTTTTTAATGTTTTCCTAAGTTTAAACTTAGGGAAACTGATTAATTAAAGGGTATTAATTAAACTAAGTGTGAATCTTCAAGATAAAGTCATGGATCACCTCCAAGTTAATCTTAGCCCTTGATTATGTTTTAATTTTGGCCGTTGAATTGTCAACAGAAGAATATAAGGAGGGAGAGGGGCCTATGGAAAACACATTGAGCATTTGGCATTTTTGAGCTTGTGAGAGAGACACAGCTTTTTGATCAAGATCGAATCACTAGGGCTGGGTTTGCTAAGTGATTTGATTTAGTGATCAGTTTCACAGAGGGGCAGATGCAGTAACTGGTCAAGAGGACTAGGAGTACATTTTAGAGAGAGGCAGCAGTGACGCAGAGAGAGGCAGTATAGTCACCTAGAGGGGTGACACAGTTCCTGAAGGGAACCACGCAAAAGTGACGCAGTGCCTTTTGTGATCAGTCCGGAGATAGCTGGAAGTTGGGGTTTCTGAGCCAGGAGGGCCAAAACTTAGTTTCTGATCGGCTTGATCATTTGCAGAGGAGAGGTGACGCAGTTCCAGAGTTTGCCCACGCAGGCTTATGCAGTTGTAGCGTAGGCATCACGCAGAGGCAGAGAGGGGCTTCACCAACGCTATTTAGATCAGTCGGGGATTTGCAGAGTGAGGTATATCTCACATTTCTTCTGGTGCCTAGATTTTCTCTAAAGGGTGAGCTAGATATTGACACCCTAGTTGTACTCAAGATTCTGCTTCTTAATAATATAAAACCCTCAGATCTGCTGCACTAGTTTTCCCAA
Organism: Pinus albicaulis; assembly: GCA_034641835.2. Classification (NCBI taxonomy): domain Eukaryota; kingdom Viridiplantae; phylum Streptophyta; class Pinopsida; order Pinales; family Pinaceae; genus Pinus; species Pinus albicaulis. Next base: position 1,912,001,123 of record CM076578.1, read on the forward strand.
GTTGGGTTTTTCTGGCGACTTCGTCCAAAAATAACTGTGTCAAATATGGATGTTTTTCATTGTATTTTGTTCAGTTGTTTCAACACTTAGATTTATTCCGCAGCATTATTTGTGTAGACTGCTTCAGTAATTACTTCGATATTTCACTGTAATGAAACAATTATGAAAAATAATAGAAGTAATTCAGATTTGTTGCAGTAGGAATCCAGATTTAGGATTTTTCACAAAGCGTAGTGACCAAGTTCACCACACTTGAAGCACTTGATCTTCGAGATGTCTTCCTTAACGTCTCCGTTGCTCCTATTGTCCCTTGGATGTAAGGGTTGCATCTTCCTCCTCCTGCTTCACCTTCGTTCCACTGCCACTGCTACCGTCAAGTTTGCACTTGACCAAGTCTCTCCTTATGTCTTCTTGTTGAACAACAACCCACATCTCTTCCCAGCCTGGCAAGGTTGTTCTGCCCAGGATACTTTGGACAAATACTTGCCAATCTCCGGTGAATACGTTAAGAGCCAGTCTCACCATCGTTGAAGAAGAAGGGGTAGACCCCACGATTGCAAGTTGGTCATGAATTTCCTGAAGTTTAGTCAGGAACGGAATCATGTGTTCCCCTCTCCGCATCTGTGCCATCCTCCGTTGTTGCGAGTACATCTTCCGCTGCTCGGAAGATCCCTCGTATAGCATGGCCAAGGCTTCCCACATCTGCCTGGCAATATCTTTTCCAATAATATGGGACACAACATGATATTTGATTCCATCCAGGAGTAGCTTTTCGCCTTTGCCATATCAGCCTTGTACGTTTTCAACGGATCTGGATCTACTGGGACAACTATCGTGCTCTCCACGAAAAGCTTCAGATCGTAATAATCTAGAAGACAAGGGATCCTTGCCTACCATATCACGTAGTTGGAGGCTCCCTCCAACCGGTCCTGATCTCTAAGCCCAGGAACTGCCATGGCTGTCAAATCTGTCGAATTTGGTCCTCTTCTTCCTCTTCTGTGCAGCGCTGGATAGGTCTACACACTCCTTGTGGATCTCGTAGATCTGCTGCCTGGATCTGCTGCTCAGATCTTGGAAAAACTGAAATTCCCTGACTAGGAACTTCCCGAGAGAGAAAATTCCGTCACTGTGCTGCTTCTTCTTCTGAAACTTTCTGCCTGGCAAAATCAAGATCTGCCTGCAGAAACTGCGTCCCACCAGCTTTGCGCTGCTCCATTTGGCTCGATAAAATTTCGATCCGGAGATCTTACCTCTTTGTCGACTCACTTATAGAGAGATTGTCCCAGAAACTTCAGCCCTCCTGGCCTGGACTGCGCAATCCCTCTTGGGATTTGAATTGCTACTTTCTGCAGCTCTTCGGCCTCCGACTTAGCGCTAGATATACTCTTCTTGTTTCACAATACACGCTCTGATACCATGTGAAAATTCTTAGATCCTAGATCTAGAATCCCTACTGCAACAAGCTGAACTACTTGTCGTACTTGCAAATCTGATTTAACAAGTTATTAAAAGATTACTTCTTCAAATATCGAAGCAGTCATTGAAGCAACCTTCAACCATTAAAATACATTTGTGAAAACATAAATTGAGCAAGAAAAATAACACATCCACAGGATACCGTTGTTTTTGGACAAACATCCCTGGAATAACCCAATTCGAGAAAACCGATGCAGCAAATCTGAGGGTTTATATATTATGCAGTAATTTTTGAATACAATCTGGGATGCCTTTCTGGCTATCCCTGCAGAGAATATGACTGACAAAGAGCCTGGTGAGATTACGTCACACACTAATACTTGGAAGTCTGACTGATTAGCAAACCTCGGATGACAAGCCCTCCACTGTTCTGCGCAATCTTTGCGTCACTCTGCGTGGGGACTGCGTGGCTTCTGCGCTGTTGATCTTCTGCTGGCTAGATTTGACCCTTTGGCCTCTTCCGGTCTCACACCCTGGCTTTCCGGCACTGGATCTGACTGATCCTCAGCTGAAACTCGATCCTCCTCTGGGCTACTACGCTGCCACTGCTGGCTCTGTGACGCTGCTATGCTGCCAATGTTGATGCTGCTCTCTGTCTTCTCCGCGATTTATTCTCTGGCTCAGGAAGATCTCCATCGGAATTACTTTGCTCCTCAACTACAATCAAGAATCACTTAGATCTGATTTTCATCCGAGCAGTGCTTCGTCAGAAAAATTCGATCTCTAGATCTTCTCAGTGTATCTTACAAATGACCCTCAAGTCTTCCTTTATAGTTTTCTCGTTGACAAATCAACGGTCGAGATTAGATCTCCAATCAACGGCTAAGATTATATTAGACTTGATCTGCTTTATCTAGAAGTTTCACCCACAATTTACATTAATACTGATTAATTATTTTAATTTCCTAAGTTAGACTTAGGGTCCTCATTAAAAATAATTAATTTTTCTTATAAAACTGTTTCTGGGCGGAATTTCCCAAAACAATTTCTGGGTTATCTGTATTATGTAATACATGTGTCTAAGCCTCTCCACAAAATTTGAGACTTAGAGCACATCCGATGCTACCAAAAATCAAAACCCAGGACTTGAACCTGGCCTCGTCCACTTGCCCTATGATAACATGGGCTTGTATTAATGCCGGGGAGCATGTCTTGTTGGGTTTTAATCCAGGTCATCATTATGGCAAGTGTTCCACCTTACTGCTAGACCATGGCGCAACGGAACTCTTTTGACTGAGATAATAGATAGTGCAATCTAAGTTGCCTTTGTAGTTATCCTACTCTTGATATCTATTATCATTTTGTTATTTTTAGTAGGAGGAAACTAGAAACACTTTCCTGCAAGAACAAGGGGCAATCACACTATCCTCCTCAAAATTCTTTATGGATAAGCAGCTGTATCTGAGAGGCATTTACGCTATAAAAAATCAACCAGGGCTTGTATCTGGCATTGTCCTCTTGGCCCTTACTAACATAATGCCCATATTAATACAGGAGAGCATGCCTGGCAGGGTTTGTACCCTAGGCAAACAATACACTTTACAGCTAGACCATGGCCCCATTGTGTGCATCTTTTTAGCCAATGAAGAAGCTTTTTGTCAAATTATATATAATTCAGTTGATAAATGTTTCGAAAATTGCTTTTCACAGGGTTTCTTTACACTTGCATTTTAGAAATATTGCAAGCTTAAAATATTAGACAGCTCCGTTTGGCAAAGTGATGGGTTTGATCTTCGTTTTGCTGGCTACTCATTCCTAAATCCAGAGTTGCATTTTTCATTTTTTTGGAATCAGAGTAATATTTTTAACAAGACTTAAATCAGAAATTACAAGGTTGGCTTCATAAATGCTCTAACAACTTGTGAATGATACACACTTTTGTTTCAGATATCAACAGTCCTTATCCTTGTTCTGATGTTGAACAAAAGTCAAATTTGGAGTTGTATTTTTTTGTTTTTTGGAGTCGTAATTGTTTCAATAACACTTAAATCAGAAATTAAAATGTTGGCTGCATAAGTGTTGAAACAGCTTGTGAATGATCCACACTTTTGTTTGGATATCAATAGTTCTTACTCTTGTTCTGATGTTGAGCAGAAGTCAAACTGTTGAAAATCTGCCATGAAAGGAAGAACAAGCTATTATCAGGTGGTGTCGGCATGCTAAAAGGTGGCTCCAATAATTAAAATGCATATCAATAGCATTTTTGTAGCAAGATAGCAGGTGATTTACTTGTTAAATGCCACAAGTGGGAGTCTTATCGACTCAAGTTCCAGTTCTTCTTGGACATGGCATATTTATTCTGATAAGTTATTCCAGAAATTGTTTTGTTTTGAATATTTGTGAAGTGGATTGTTGTACTGTTTATATAATATAGTGATTTTTTAAAATCTGCATCCATGGTCCAGTGTCATGATGCCTTGCATCTATGTCATCAATGCAATTAAAACCTTACTGCATTTCAGAAATGTCTCTTCCTGAAATTTCTGACGATCACTTGTTTTGAGGCCACAGAAGAAGGAAAAAAATAAGGATGTATTGTTTCCTCAACTTTACCTTTCTGATGCAACTAAAGGGACCATAAAAATGTGAGGAAGAGGGCTGAAGAAAGCAAATAAAAACAATTTTGTTTGCCAATGGCTCTGACAGACCACTAGATATGATGAAATCATACATGTATTAGCAACAACTGAAACTCTTATTCTTTATCACAGAAAAATAGGTTCTTATGTATTAAGAATAAATCTGACATTGCATGGTGAGCTGTTTACCCATATCTTCAGCTTCTCAACAGGGTTGAATTCTGAAACTGGACTTCCCTCTCTAATTCACAACCCATTCTGTAGGTTCCCCACTCATTACATAGAAATACCTGTCCCTGACCTAATCTCCCTATACTAACCAACCTTCAGAAAGCAGAGAAAGAACTCGGTCTTTGGCCAACTAGGCAACCACATTTTCCTTCAAAACCATACTTGCTGTTAATCAGTCTCATTGGTGCTCTATCTTTCAATGCCAGTTTCTCTTAGTCCGCATAATGTGCTTTCGGATGGTCTGCTGTTCTTTCTAAATACTTTGACACCCTACATCATTCTGATTCTATTCAAGTCATTCTCATCAGTCTTTACCTCCAACTAAGGCCAATTTATCACCTTGATTTTCATCTAGTTGCTGCTTGGCAGTTGTTATTACCTTTCTGAGCCTGTTATCACCCTGTTGAACCTAGAGCACTTAGCTGGCCAACTACATTCAAAACCAAGCCTTGCCTTATCTTTCACATATTCAAGGGTCCCTTCACACTTAGCCAAATTTCGCTTAGCCTTTGTCTTTGGAATCCTTTACAAATATCTAAAAGCTTGGATTTTTCCTTTTTGTTCGAACTTTGCTTTCAACCTGATTTCCCGATGAGGCCCCCTTTGCACCTATTCGAGTGTTGACCTTTCCTGATTTCCTAGTTCGGCCACCCTTTATCTTGTTTGAGTGTTGCCTTGGATGATTTCCAGATTGGGCCCAATGTCCCTATTGGACCCCATGACCACCATTCAAAATGTTTGACTTGGCCATTTTTTACATCAGGCTCGATGCCCCCACAAGGTCCCTTGCTCAGTGTTCAAACTATTTTTACGGCTGACCTCTAGAGCATTGTGTCCCTTGGTCATTCTTTGAACTCTTTGCTTGGTTCAATTTCAGAGTTCGCATGTATTCAAAGGTTATCAATTTCAAAGACAAGATGAGATAATATAATTTTGTAATGTCCAATGACCACAAAATTAGGTCAATGGGATTGAAGTCTTGAAATGTAACTAGTGTTTGTCTTCATAATTTATACTTGAATCACGACTTGATGTTATTATTGATGTACTTGTCAAAAGAAAAAGAAAAGAAAAATTATTTGTAAAAGAAAAATATTATTATTGAAATGGGTTTCTTGCCCATCATGTTGTGGTCCTAGGTCAAAGCACCAATTGAGTGCTCTAGGGGTCTTGTTGACAGTCAAAAGGTCAAGGTCACGATGTACTAACCCTTGGAGGGCTCATGTAACAAGAAAGAAAATAATAAATGTAAATTGTATTGTCTAGAAGCCTCCAAGTGATGAGTCGACGAACCCTCTTCAAGTCGGCCCAAGGTGGCCCAATTCATCCTCAAGCAAAGCCTATATAAAGTAACTCGCTCTCCTCATTTGTACACATCCATAAGTAATATATCTCTGATACAACGAGGGAATTAGAGGAGATTTGATCCAGCGAATAAAGGAATGAAGATTGAATTTCAGTGGAAGCCAGTGAAGGAGGAAAGGAAGCAATTTTGTATTTGCCTGATTCACACGTGCTAGTTTTGAAGGAGGAACTAGGGTTTCCTCAGTCTTGTTGTGTAGAGATATTCTTTGGGATTTGGTTGGCTCATCACTTGGGGTTTTGGTCTTGGGTCTTGGTCTTGGAAGTCTTCATTGAACAGATTCTATAAGAAGAGATATTTGTGGGTTTTCCTCTCTAGGTGAGGTTTTGACCTTGGCTAGTGTTGAGAATTAGGTAGGGCTAAGTTTAATTCAAATTCTCTACTTGATAATTACTTGTGAACTTACTAATGTTACTTATGTCTTCTCTTCTTAGCTTATTATGTCTTTCATCAAGTCAATTACCAAAACACAAGAGACACAAATTTAGGCTCTTCGAGCTAGGGTCAAAATCTCTCCCTCTTGGAGAGGAAAACCCACAAGAAATTCTTCTTATAGACTTTTAATTGAAAAGTACTATGACTATGACATAGACCCTTGACCTTTGTATGCCTCCAAGACCTTGTCTCTGCTTATTCCTTGACTCCTTGAGCCGATCCTTCTTTTTTGCACCTATCTTCTCGCTACCCACAAGTCTGAAATCCTTGCTGCACACAAGTTCGAGATTATTGCTGCACACAGGTCTGAGTTGATCTTCTATACTTCGAGCTGAACCTTATACTGCCCTTTCACATTTATTACAGACTTTCCCAATATACAAGTTCTTCACTGAATTGTCCCGTCTTTCCTCCTTTACTCGCACTTCATTACAGTCTTGAAACTTTGCATTTATATCACAGATCTACCCTTGATTACTTCGCTATTTCATCTCTTAATTACACACTTTATTGTTGTCTTGATCCTCGTATTACATCACTGGATTGTTCCTTAAGTCACCGTATGCTTGTCACTAAGATTAGGTCCGAAAATTACAGAGGAATCTGAGCTTTGTTATCACTCTGTTCTGCGCAACATAGTTGGGTATATATCATTGTCTGAGCCTATAAATAAGCCGACCTGACCAGTGAAAGGGTGCGACGGTTCATGAGCCGACATGTGCATTGCTTGTAAGCCGACGTTGATTGTTGTTTATAAGACAACTTGTAGAGGAGATATTCCAGTGTATTGTAGGTTGTCTTGAAGAGTATTTACATCAAGTATTATGTTGATCTGAGCAATAGTATTATCACCATTCATGAACCATGTCTTCAAGCTTATTTGACAAGGTCTTTGAGGCATACATCACTAACTTTGAAACTTCATATACATGACTCTTAATTAATACATTTATGACAAGATAACAAATCTTAGAAGACATCAAGAAGAAGTCTTTGGCCTATAATAAAATTCCTTGCTCATGAAGCCCATGAAGCAAGCTTAACAAAAATACATTTTATTATCTTTGTCTTCTTCATTACATAAATACATAATTACATAGTCAATATGAAGACCAAACCTAGTTACACTTTCCAACACTCCCTCTTAACGAGGGAGGTATTCATAATGGTACATGGTTACTTTCAATCTGAAGAATCTCATAAGAAGAATCAGATTGTTAATCGCATTTGTATGCATCATATCAACCAACATTGTCCTAGTGCAAGGCCTTGATCAACAGCTCCATCTCTCCACGAGATCTTTTAGCTCCAATGTTGGCGAGACCAATGGTGAATAGACACCTACATCATCGTCTCTCTTGGATCATATCTCACCGGGGTTCACTCAGGATATGTCCACTAGGACTATTCTTATCTTGGATTCCCAGTCCTCAAAGAATATCGGTCCTTCCACGACTACTCTTATCTTGGATGCACTAATACATTCCCTAAAGAGAGTATCACATGCTAGATGATTACCCAATCCTCCATTTTGTCTTCCCAGGTGAAGACCGGAATGACGTGCCTATCTCTCCCTCTCAACTGGGGAGGACATATTCCACAAAAGAATGTACTCATTCCTATACAAGGAATGTTCCTAAGTTTCCTCTGAGCTTAGGAATTACCAAGTTTCTTCCAAGTAAGAAACTTATTTCCAAGCTCTCTCTTAATCAAGGTCCTGAAATAACAATGATGAAAACACCCATCTGCTCATGAAGAACTCCTTTCTTCGATGTCATGAATTTCTTTGTAGTTGACGAGTCTTCATCTTTGGGATCTCTTCATAGGGCACAGATCATCCATCACTTTCATCCAAGAGTCACGTCTTCTATCAGAAAGTGATCCTTCAATCTTCTCATCTGGTCTAGCTTCATGCCATGCTGCTTTCCTTCGAACCATACTTCTTTCAAGGATCTTTCATCTTGCCATATTGTAATCAAATTGTGGAAGATATATGCTTCCCTTTGGCAACCCTGCATAAACTCATAGATATTATTTAATTATAAATATGAACTTTTAAATCAAAAGTTACCTTAGTGATTATCTTTCATCATGACATCATCTTGTAGGCATCAACATCCTTTATTCAGATTGACACATCTCCTAAAGATATGTATTGTCAAGGGTCTTCTTCTTTACTAGACTTCTAGCAGATTCTACATATCTTCCCAGGAGATCTCCTAGTCACATCTTCTTGGCTTCTAGATGATAATCGCCTCTTGACATGGTTGCACTTCATGATCTCTTCCTTTCTTTCTCCACACAACTTCATTCATTCCCAGGAACTTCCAGCATACAGTTCCTTGTTTGTATACAACCACCTCATATTCCATATGAGGATATATATTTGATTTCATCTGTTAATGACAACCTGTGTACCGGAAGAGATCCTCTTTTCTTTGATCATACTTCTAAAGATAGAGGTCTATTACCTGCAACCATATGACATGACTTCACAACATCCAGTGTTAGCATATATGCACCTTATCTTATCCATTTGAGTCATTGTGCAACAATTTCCTTAGAATGAAGAACTTCATTCCCTTGACCTGTTTCATTAATATGTCATCATATCTTAATCCCAGAATTCTGCAAGATAGAATTCCTGATGAAACCTTTTGCTTTCTTTCTAACCAGTGAATCTAGAGAGGACTCCATTAGAAAATGTCAGCACCTGTTTCCATATTGATTATTGAATGATGGCCCTTGATCTTGATGACTTCCTTCCATCAATGTTGTTATTAGTGAGGTTTCTAGGAGCTACTTCTTTCATAGCTGTATTGCGGACAACTTCCTATGACAAGTGTTCCTTACATGATGCCATTAATGTATACTGCTTCCTAACATACTATTTTACAATCGACATAAATCACTTAGAGAGGAAGATGATTGTGGAAATTTCTTAATCTAAGAAACCCTACTGCTAACTATTGATTTACTTCTCCTACTTGATGATTTATACAAGTTATTAATTTGAATATTCAGAAAAACAACGAAGTAAACACAAATAACAACCTACACATACAAATCATTTACTAAATATAACACACATATGACAAAGTGACAGATTTTTCGGACAAATGTCCCCAGAAAAACCCAATGCGGGAAAACCGGTGCAGCTAGCTTTGGAGGTTTTATTATTATGCACAATCTGAATACAACAATTTCTGGGCACTAGACTGTGAAAATTTCCGAATGTTACTAATGCAGAAATATACTGTTAGATCTGGGTATGCTCCTCCTACTTAATTAAGTTATTAACGGAAAAAATTCAGATTAATATCGAAGCAAAACACATAACAGACTTTCACCAATTCAGATCTAGAAAAAGTGCATGCACACATAAACAAAGTGACAGTTATTTTCTGGACAAATAGTCCCCGGAAAAACCCAATGTGGGAAAACCGGTCTGCTAGCTGCTGTAGGGTTTTATTATTAAGAGTTTTCTGAATACAACAAATCTGGGTTCTAGATTTGGAAAATCCGACAGAGATAAAATAGATCTGCAGCTCACCGGCTATTCTGAAGCCAAAATAATCACTGATCCACACCCTCAAACAAGATTTACAGAACTCAGCCAAAATTAGACCCTAGATACCCCAGCGCTGCCCCTGAAGCCCCCTGCATCCCTCAACGCCGGTCTAGAAAGGGCTGTGTTACCCCAGACTAGGTGACGCAGTCCCTACGCTGCCCCTAAGGGTCTCTGCGTAACCATTGAGGGTTTCCAGCTGAATTACGCTGCCCTGGAAGGGACTGTGCAACACCTGCATAGCTGAAGTTGCCTCTGCGCTGCGCAGCTGCTGCCCTCTCTGTCGCTGCCTCTCTGAGCTGATCTCTGTCTCTTGCTGATTCTAAACACTGGGATCAGATCATCCCCTTTGTCTAAACTCCCCTCTCTGCAGCTGAAACACTTCTGAGAATTCTTAGCAAACCTGCCCTAGAATCTCAACTTAGCTTCAGTGCTTTGTCTCTGTGTGTCTTTAGAAATGACCCAAAGCTTTTCCTTTATACTTTTCTCGTTGGGAAACCAATGACCATGATCAGATCTTGAATCAATGGCTAAGATTAAACGAAAGCTTGATCTGTGTGACTTAAGACAATTTCATCACATGTTTAATTTAATTAACTTTAATTATTTCATTTTCCTAAGTTTAGATTTAGGAAGTACATTAAAATAATTAATTAATAAAATATCTTTCAAACCAGATGAAATTTCCCAAATCACTTTCTGGGTCTTGTAGATGAAGTGTACTCTAGTCCCTCCACAAAATTTGGGAGCTAGAGCACATCTGATGCTACCCCAAATACACAAAATCTCAACATAGACATGGTTGGCCCTACAGAGAAAATCACGACAACAATAGCTCTTTCACTCGGAGACAGAAAATATGGCTAATTCACACCCTCAAACGAGATTTACAGAACTCGACCCTTTCTAGCCCACCGAAAACCCTAGCGTTGCTCCTTAGCCCTCTGCGTCAACCTCTCTGGGCTTACGATGCCCCTGCGCTGCCATGACTGGGTTTGCGTCAGCCCTAAAGGGCTCCTGCTGCCTCTGCGCTGCCCCTGACTGGGCTCTGGCTGGATTGCGTAGCATTGGCTGCCCTCTGTGCTGCTAGATATGCTACCTCTCTGCCGCTGTTGTATTCTTGGCCTTAGATCAGAATCCCTCGCTAATACTGCCCCTCCTGCACTGCAAACTCTCTCTGAAATTCTTAGCAAACCACGCCCTTGAATTTCAGCTTAGCTTTAGTGCTCTGCCAACATGTGTGTTCTCCAACTGACCCCAAGCCCTTCTCTTATACTTTTCTCGTTGGCAAACCAACAACCGTGATCTAATCTCTACTCAACGGCTAAGATTCGAAGTTGCTTGATCCACATCACTTAGAACATTCTCATCACATGTTTAATTTAATTCACTTTAATCTTTTAATTTTCCTAAGTTAGACTCAGGGTCCTTAATTAAAAAGATTAATTATTTGAATAACTATCAAACCAGATGGAATTTCTCCAAACACTTTTTGGGTCTTGGAGATCTCTTGTACTATAGCTCCTCCACAAAATTTCGGAGCTAGGGCACATCCGATGCCAACCCAAAATCTCAACACTCCCTCTTAGCGAGGAGTGTGCTCTAGCAATACAACCACACTGAAGTATTGCCCTGATCTCTGGCATCGGTCTTCACATTGATGCTTGGCCTACTGCCCTCCATCACTGCGCTGTTGCTGCTCTCTGCACTGCTTCCCATGGCTTTGCCATAGTCACTGCTACATCTGTACTGCATCCACCTCTCAAATTGTTGCATTGTGCTACCAACTGCTGAACTACAACTCAGCTGCTGAGAAGTAAGCAGCTGAAGGACCCCTGCCCAAACACTGACAGACAAGTTATTCGTGTTGCATCTCATCACTGAAGCTCCCTTGGCTGCTGCGCTGCGCTGTCCCCCTGAAGCCACTGCGCTGCTGCAGCTCTGCACTGCGTTAGCATTGCATCTTCTGCGCTACTGAAGTCCCATCGGACCCTCTGCGTTTTTGCTGCCTTTGCACTGTGTTGCTCCCTCTACAACGTCCCAACTTTGCCCTCTGCTTCACTGTGATCTTCTGCACCCACTACTCCAGTCAACCCCACCATTGTCTTAAGGCTCTCGTAGCACGTATGTGATCTAAGAGACGGGCTACTCAAGGAACTTGCCTCCCATATGTAGTTTCTCTACAGATCAATGTCGCCCCACCTCTTCTCTCGAGGCACATGAACACTCGTGGCCACATCATCATTGGAGCCATCGTCTTCCTTAGCTGCTGCAGCCTTGGAATCATAAGCTTCCTTGTCCTTCTTCCTTAGAGGACAATTGGTGGCGAAGTGTCCAAGTTCACCACATTTAAAACATTTGATCTTTGATAGATCCCGATTCTTTTTCCCTTGTTGCTTCATAGATGCCAGGGCTGCATCTTCCTCTTCCTCCTTCTTCACTTTGCTTGATTCGGTGCTGGCTTGTCTCTTGGTCATCCAATGGATTTCCTATTGTCGGAGGATAGCCCACATGTTGTCACAGCTTGGAAGGTCCTATCTGCTCAAGATGCTTTGGATACATGTTTCCCATTCATCTATGACTTCATTTAGAGCAGTCCTCACCATGACATCATCATCCACTTTAACCCCCATGACATTTAGCTGATCTCAAATCGACTGCAACTTGAAGAGGGAAGGATCGATTTCCTCTCCCTTGGTCATCACAAATAACCTCATCTAGTTCTCCAGAAGCATCTTCTTCTGGACGAATTTCCCTTGATACATTGTGGTTAGCACTTTCCACATATCATTAACCGTCTTTTTCTCGGCTATGTGTGGGACCACATGATCCTTGACCCTGTCCATGACAAAGCGCTTAGCATGCGCTTTAGCTTCATTATGCTTTTTGCGAGAAGAGCAACATCGATTGGTATAGCCAAGACGATTTTTGCATGCTCCCATAATGCGTATGCCTCTAGGACCGTCAGGAATCTAACCTTCTAGATAGAAAAGTTGGACAAGTTGTCCAACCTATCCTGATTTCGAAGTCCGTACGACACCATCTAGCTCAGAAATAATCTGTCAAAATAGATACTCCTCTCCCTGTTGTTGTTGCTTCCTCAACAGTGGCCTGGATCTAGGGTCCTTGGCGAAAAAGGAACCCTCTATAGTAACTGCTCCCTCTAACAACTGATTTCCTCCCTTGGAAATCTGCGAAATCCTCTGAATCAACCCTCTTCGATCACCCTCCTGATCGATCCTCAGATTTCTTTGGCAAAAAATCTGTTGAGCGACTGTTCTCATCCCACTCTTTGTCAACTTAGCTAGGCATGATTCTGAATTGACAAAATCTCCACCACACCAACAACTGCTGAAGATTTGAAGCTCTGATTCTGGACTACAACAAATTTGCACAACAACTCGAAACTGGGCTGCGTCCCTCTGATTGGCCTTTGCGTGAGTAGACTGGCTCAGCACAGCGACTGCGCAGTGCAGGCTGCTCCTGCGTCACCTTGGAAGGCTGTTAATTTTGGAAAACTAGGTCCGCACTCCATGTTGCACCGCTCATATGACGATGGTCATATTTTTGTTGGATTCCTCTTTCAGAGAGGTGCAAGATTGATCTAAAGGTCATCTTGATCAGAGGAGCAGAACATTGATTTTGAATATATTTTCCACATGTGCAAGGTCGACCAGATTTATCCCACATGCCTAAGAGATGTGTCACACACCCTCATTGATAGATATAAATTGGAGGGACTTGGAGGTCATTTTCTCATCATCTCATCACACATTCTCTCTTTGTGATCTGATTGGTTCGATAGTCTTTAGAGGCCTTTTTCTTCTCACACGTGTGGAGCGAAGCTGCTGTTTTCTGCGGTGATTTGTTTAGGGCTTTCTGTTTTATGCGTTGATCTGTTTAAGTCTTTTCTGTTGCAGCGTTGACCATGGTCAACCCTTGGTCGTTTGACCTCAATCATCTGCATAAATTTCGATTTTAGGAGGCGGTACAGTTGGGCACTAAAATCGAGAAATTCCAAGTTGTTTCACTGAAGCTCTAGTTTGTTGCGTTGACTTTTCTGTGCTGTCCCTGGTTTGACTTGCGTTGACTTCTGATGAGCTGTCTTTGAGGGTTGTGGGTGTGACACATGAAAGTGCTGGCTGACCGAGAAAGACTTTGCTGGTTGAAGCATCCTGCTGACTGCCATAACACAACAATATCTCATATCTTTGCTGGACATAAGGAATTTTAAATCAGATCTCTATTTGGCTTGTCTTCTATTGATCTATTATTGTGTTCTATCAACATTTTACTTTCAAGTTTATGTGATTGCTATCTTGTATTGGGCCTATGAAAGAAGTAAAAGTGCATCAAGCATAGAACACAATTGTTATCTAAATTTAACATGGTATCAGAGCTGAGGTGAAGACAAAGTCCAAGAGTCCAAACTGGTGTTAAAAGCTATCTCTGAAGGAAGAAATCCTATCAAGGACAAATGGCCTCCTCAACCTACAAGGGTTTCAAGGCTGATGATAAATTGACTGATAAGTTGGATTATCATGCATGGAAGATGTCCTTGGATTTGGTGCTAGAAGATCAAGATGTCATGGACTATTTTTAATTTAGATAACCATGGTGTTCTATGCTTGATGCACTTTTACTTCAATCTTTCTTAGGCCCCAATACAAAATAGAAATCACATAAAATTGAAAGTAACATGTTGATAGAACACAATAACAAATTAATAGAAGACAAGCCAAATATAGATCAGATTTACAATTCCTTTTGTCCAACAAAGATATGAGATATTGCAGCGTTACGACAATCAGCAAGATGCTTCAACCAGAAAAGTATTTCTCGGTCAGCCAACACTTTCATGTGTCACACCCACAACCCTCAAAGACAGCTCATCAAAAGTCAACGCAAGTCAAACCAGGGACAGTGCAGAAAAGTCAATGCAGGCAACGTCAGAAAAGTCAACGCAACAAACTAGGGCTTCGGTCAAACACCCGAAATTCCTTGATTTTCATGCCTAGCGGTACGACCTCCTAAAATCGGAATTTCTGTAGAAGATTGAGGTCAAACGACCAAGGGTTGACCACAGTCTTCCATCAGATCCATGCTTGATCTTATAGAGCCATTTCGAGGTGACAACAGATTTGTCCGCTGGTCTTGGGACCACTTCCCAGACATCATTCTTCATAATGGACTCATATTCTTCGTGCATAGCATCTTTCCAAAATTGAGGCTTTACAGCTTCAAATGTTTCAGGGTCGGATTGTACTATCATACTCATGGCTGCTAGATACCCTTGGTATCTCTTCGGTGTCTTGCTTTCACGAAATGTCCCCCTTGGGGCAATATGTCTCTCGACATCTTCGAGAGTATCCCTAAGCCATGAGGGTCTTCTCTTATTTGAAGGAGGTGGATCAATGGGATCCATAGGTCCTTCAAAAGGGCATCAGTTCACCCTTCAGCTCTTCCAACTTCCCTGCTTCTTCATCTTTTTTGTCTTCCTTGGAGCTAGGAAGATTTCTTACTTTCTTGAGGGCATCATCTTCATCAAAGGTGACATCGTGGCATATCTCCACTTCTCTTTGACCAGGCACATAGATTCTATATGCCTTCGAATTTTCATTGTAGCCCACAAACATTCCCTTCTTTCCAGAAGCATCCAGCTTGCTTCTCTTTTCTTTTTGCACATGAAAGTAAACAGGACAACCAAAAACTCTAAAATGAGAAACATTAATGAAGACTTCTTCGGGAGTTTTGGAGTCCAGAGTGGAATGCGGGCATCTGTTTTGAACATACACAACAATGTTCGCAGCTTCTCCCCATAGAAACTTCAGAAGACCTTGGTCACATAGCATGGCGCGGGCAACTTCCATAATGGTCTTGTTCTTTCTTTCAGCAACACCATTTTGCTCAGGAGTGTACGCAGTTACTGTCATCCTCTTAATGCTAGCTTCTCTACAAAAGTCATTAAACTCATTTGGCTCATACTTGGTCCCATTGTCGGTCCTCAAAACTTTGATTTTCTTGTCAGTTTGATTTCCCACCAAGGCCTTGACGGTACGGAACCATTTGAATGCTTCGTCCTTCTTCTTCAAAAAATATATCCAGGTCTTGCAGGAGAAGTCATCTGTAAAAGTCATGTAATAGGAACATCCTCCCAAGGATGTCACAGGCAGCATCCCAGATAAGTCAGAATGTATCAACTGCAAGATATCAGTTGTCTTTGTGACACTTGAGGGAAATTGCTTCCCTTTGGCACAACACTGACATATGCCTTCATGATCATCTCTAAATTCGGGCATCCCTGTCACCACCTTCCTTGCTTCGGGAAGGGCTTTGTAATCTTGAAATAGTGATCTTGATATGTTATAGGTTTTCTAAGATAGTTATGTCAGAGGTCTTGTATAATGCAGTATTCAATTGATGCAGGGACCTTGTACTTATGATATATATATAATTAGGATATCGCTCTTATAAGGATAACAAGGATGTATGACAATTCTTTGTGACATGAATGTTTTTCTTATGGCAGCAACTCTCTAGATTGTTCAGTTCACAAACAGAGTTGTGAACTGACTTAGATTGGCTCTAAGTGGCCTAATGTGTTTTGATGTATCTCATTATGGATGTATTTCGTATCTCAGCTGAACAATTGATTAAATCTAATAGAAGAAGAAGAAGAAGAATTGATTTTGATTTCCCCCCCTTACGGGATTTTTTCTTGGTCTACAACCAAATCTTGGTGTCTTTATGTGTACATACTTTTCTTTTGTTGTTCCGTTGCATTGTTGTTGATATTGTTCTTTCTACATAACTGCATATGATGTAATGATGTTATAATGTTGTGGGGTGAATTCAATGTATATGTAAATAAAGAAAAGTTATAATGCAATTATCTAAAGCAAACAACAATATAGCCCTAAGAAAAATTAACACACCTAGTATCAGAGGCCACTCACTTTAACATTCAATCATTCATTCTATCAATATATATATTATTTATAATATTTCGTGTACAAATTCATTTAAAGTACAAACAATAATTATGTATTTGTTATTGTGGTATCAGAGTTGTTCGACCCTATGGTCGTTCAACCATTGCACTAGAGCCACGTTAAGGCTACCATAAACTTAGGTCTTCAAATGATGGACACATATTTCGAGGAATTAAGTGAATCTCATAAATCTAAATTTGAATTGTTAAGTGAAATCTGAGAATCATTATAGCCAATAAAAACATCATTCACGGAATCACTAAAGGCTTTTAAAACAATAGATGCAAAAATAGAAGTTGTCCTTAATGTCATAGAGGATGAAATTATTGTAAATACAACACCTGAAGATGTAGATTCATAGATGGTATTGAATTTGAAGAGATACAGTGTGAGATCACTCTTCAATCAGATGCATGTATCAATTATATTGAAAGTCCAATGTGGACACTGGAAAGTAATAGAGAAGGATACATGGCTAGTTTGCGTGAACAACAAAGGGTGAATAATAATAATTAGTCACAAATGCTTCAACAATTACATCATCAAATAATGCGAGGAGCTTCTCCCAATCAAACCCTTAATGGGCCACCAACATCTCAATAGTCCCACAACCCTTAATGGGTCATGAACAACAAAATATTGGGCAGAGAAAAAATCCCATCCCCTTAATGGGTCATCAATTATTGCCTAATAATCCTACTTTGCCATTAATAGGCCATCAACAGCAACCCAACAATCCAAGTCTCCCCTTCACAAGATGCCCATAACAAGAAGGAGAACATAGTTTATGAGTCTATTCCAGAAGATTGTGCACAAATGTTTTGGATGAATCTTTCTTAGTGTCGAGAAAATCAACAAGCTTGAGGTGATTGAGAGGGCATTTGCTCCAAGATGATATTGTGGAAAAAATTTAAAATCCATTTGGAAAGAAAGGTTTTGTTCGTAACAAGCTATATTCTGGCTACGTAGGTCACCACTTCGTCAAACCAAATGACTAGTATGCAGAGCCTCAACTGTACACTTGAGACGATGCAACTGGATTGTAGAAAAGGACACTTGCAATGTGTTCTTCGACTTCTTCTAATTGCAATGACATAGATATCCAACCACTTGTGTTAGCATTGGATGAATAAGATGGCTCTTTTGATCAAGCTCCCACATTTGAGCAGGAGGAGGAGCTTTACGAGGGAGAGAAAGGCTTAAATAATTCCATGACAAGGTTGCACATGGATTCCAGTTTCAATCATAGATCAGACGGCTATGAAGACATGCAATCCGATTACCATTTGGCTCTCTTCGGAGCATTAGAGTGCTTTCTTTTTCCTAAGCTTTTAAATGCCCCGTGAAAGCTTGAACAAAGTTCGATCTAGATACATACCGCGGGAATATCAAAGTCAGATACAATGTCAGAGAGAGCTTAAGGAGAGAATTTTAAATGACTATCAACCTCTACATAAAAAATTAATACACCTTGAACCCTATCCAAGCGATCAAGTTGTCGCTCAACAACATTGTCAGTCTTGGAAGATTCAAGGAATATGACATCTCTAGATATTGCAAACTTCTTATTGACTTCATCATAGAGACGATATACTTTGGAGGTATTGGAATACCCAAAGAATATACATTTTCGACTTCTAGCACCAAGTTTATTTCTTTGTTCCTTAGGTATCAAAGCATAACAGGTGGATCCAAAGACATTGAAATGCTTTACCGAAGGAATGTGGCCATGCCACATTTCATGAGTTTTATTTTTGAATGTATTATTAGGACACCTATTCTTTATGTACACATCACATAGAACTGCATCAACCCAAAATATCAATTTTACATTCTTGAAAAACATCATGGAGCGAATCATATTTAACATTATCTTGTTCATTCTTTCAGCTACATTGTTCTGTTGGGGATTATAGGGCACGGTTGTTTGATGTTTGATACCATATTGGCGAAGATACTTTCCAAATTCGTTTGAAGTGTATTCTTTTCCATTATCAGTGCGCATGAAAATTCTTAAATGTTTGAAAAGCATCAGATTTGTTCTTCAATAAGTAAACCCAACACATTCTGGTGTAATCATCGATAAATGTCATCATATATTTATTTCCGTTTGCAGAAGCAACAGGCATGGGGCCACATAAATATGAATGAATAAGCTCAAGTTTTCTATGTGCTCTGGAATGTGAATCTTGAAAAGATTGTTTGCTATGTTTTCCTAGAATACAAGCATCACATTGCTTAAGTTTCCTAGGAATTGTAGACAATCCAGTAACACAAATTTTCTTCAACAATCGAAGGCTGTCATAGTTTAAGTGTCCAAATCTAGCATGCCATAAAACACTTGATGGGAATGTACCTTCATCATGATGTGAACTGAATGCAAAGTTTTGTGCATGAGCAGAGGAACCTTGTAGCTTCAGGAGTCTTCCTTCTTCTATTCCCTCCATGACAAGTGAGCGATATGATGCTTTTCTGACCTCAACCTTGCCATCAAACATGTGAATGGAGTGTCCTTGCTGATGGATGTGGAACAAGGACATGAAGTTTCTCCTCAACTCGGGGAGTTGTAGAAACTCATGTAGAAGATGGTTTGGAAGACAAGGCAACTTAAGATTGTGCCAAACCCTGATGGCTTGAGTTTAGATTTGTCTGCAAAGTATACTGCTCCATCAACCTTGTCAGTAAATTCTTCAAAAAAATATTTTCTAAAATTCATTTGACATGTTGCTCTTGAATCTAGCAACCAATAATTTCTCCAAGAAGTGAAGCATTAAATAAGTCTTCAGTTACTCCAATGTTACAATGTGCCACAACATAATGAGCGGATTCAGGTGCTTTACCTTTGTCTCTGTCATGAGTTTTACCTTTTTCTTGATTTCTTTCCTGCTCAATTCTATCCCAAGGCAACGTACATGTAGATGCATCATGCCAATCTCTTTTGCAGTGTATGCAATGAAGATCATATTTTTCACTTTGAGCTTGTCTGCCGCCCCTTCCTCTGAAATTTATTTTTCCTCGTCCTCTTCGGCCACCTCTTCCTCCGAAATAATCTTGAGCATGATTCTTCTCTCTATGTGTGAAACATACAGCTTCTTCAGAAGACAGAGGGGTTGTCTTATTTCCAAAAGCTTTCTCTCTTTCTGCAAACTTTTTCTCAATGGAGTCAAAGGTGATCGTCTTGAGGTTTTCACTTGCTTGCAATGACTCAAGGTAGTGTGAGTAAGTGGGATATAATTCCTTAACATAAGCTATGAGAGGTATGCCAATTTATACACCAATATTTTTAATGTCATGGATGATAGATCTTACTTATGATGCTAAAGCAAGAGGGTCATCATTTTTCAATTCAAGGTCGAATAGCTTAATCATTAATTGAACAACTTCAAGTTCTAAATGTAAGTCATAGAGTTCTTTTAATTTCATCAAGGCTTCATGGGCATTTGAAAATGGTGCAATATGGCGACTCACCTCTTCATTTATAGAAACTGCAATCAAGGCATAGGCCTTGCAATTCTTGTTTTCCCAAATGGAGATATCCTTGTCTGAGATGGGCTTTGCAGGTGCATTATCTCCTTCTCCTTCACAAATTTCTCTCCACCACTCATTACAAATGAGTGTGTTTTATTTTTCGAGACCACTCAGGATAGTTCTCCTTTCCAGAGAGAACTGCTCCCACAATAGATATGAGTGAATACATTGTAAATATGTACTATAAAAAAATGTAGTATGGTGCAAAAAAACTCAATTATGGTGTTTTTTTTGTAAAACAATATTTTTTTTTTTTGAGAGGTGTTATCTGGGGGAGGTCAGACCTAGGGGAGGTTGGACCTGGGGGAAATCGAATGTGGGGAGGGCGGAGTTGGGGGAAGTCAGATGTGGGGAGGGCGGAGCTATGGGAGGTGATGGCAGAGGAAGGATGGGTAGGGGGAGGGAGGAAGGAGCGGGGAGGTGGGATCAGGGAGGAGGGAGGAGCGTTGCAGAGGGAGGGAGGAGGGAGCAACGGGAAGGGAGGGAGGAGGGAGGAGCGCTGCAGAGGGAGGGAGGAGGGAGCAGCGGGAAGGGAGGAGGGAGGAGCGTTGTTGTGGGAGTCGAGATGCGGTGGGAGCCAGCGGGCAGTGGGAGCCGAGAGGTCAGTGGGAGCTGGCGGGCAGTGGGAGTCGAGAGGGTAATGGTGCGAAGTGTGTAGGCCGACGGTGTAGGAAGGCCGACGCGTAGGAGCAAGTATCCATCATTGTATGGAGGGAGCACCGTGCCACGAGAACACGCCACGGGAAGACGAGTCAAACTATGTAGGAAGAGGAGTCCACTGAGGAGGCCGAGAGGCATATTGCTATAAGAGGTAGCCCGAGGTATGTTGGGAGAGTGCAAAGGGACAATCTACAAAAAAAAGTCAAAGACATAAGTGACACTCTGCAAAATGAGCAGAGACAGTTTTGCAGAATGGGGGGAGTTACAAGGGCAAGGAAGCCAAAAATAGAGTTGGCTCTAATACCATGTCAGGCCAGGAGGTAACTCCACAAAATAAATCGTCTGTATTGATTGAAGGTGCTTATGAATATATACATGGAGGTGTGATTATTGGGAGTCATTTCCAAATGTCTCTTAGATTTCCTTATTTACTATTTTACACTAATGTACAATTTCGCCCAATCCCTTACGATTAGGTGTCAACAAATAGTTTTGTTATTATCCAGTTAAATGGATTAATGTCTAAGCACATAAGTATAGTCTTAGTTCCATTATTATGGAAAATACATCTAAGATAAGTCAACAATTTCCATATATATTTTAAAATTTGAAACAAAGTTTATATTATCAAGGGGTGTATGTAGCATGCCACTTTACCTAATTACAATGATAGTTTGAAATTTATTATGTGAGGGCATCTATGCACAGATACACTAGTTATATGTTAATATTTTTTTACGAAAACTAAAGTTTTATTTTATCGACGAGTATTTGATGATGAATTAATGGGTTAATTATAAATTTATGTGATGCTTAAATAATATTTATGTAATAACCTAATGAATTTGAATGATCATAATTTTATTATGTTGATTTTTTTAATGAGACTGATATATTAAATTATAGATATTTAATAGTTTTCCTAATATGACAAGAAGCTATAAGAGTACATTGACATGGAAGTTTATGATGAATTATTAGACTCTTGATTGAGTTAGGGTTAGTGATTACCCTGTTAATATGTTTTGTATATTGATATGAAATATGAAAAGTGTTGATAAATTGATGTAGTGAATGTTAGCACAAGGAACATGCTTATCAATTTGTACACACATGGGTGATAGGGTTGTATGGTGGTATATTGAGCATTATCAAAAGAGGCGGAGAAACATATATGTTTCCACTTGGTCGCACTCCTATCTTGGCTTAGGTTGAAAGTGAAAAACACTTTTACCCTAAGGTTGCACATTTTTGTGAGGGTGGGTCGTGGATTCGGTCATTCATAAGGATTAGTCAAAGGGCATGCAATAAGGTGAAAACCTTAATCCTTAAGCATCTTTAGTCTATCAACAATGTCAACATTGAGGATTAATAATGTCTATATTGTTGCATCGTTTTCTCATCAGCAAAGTCAGGTACTTCAAGGGCATGTAGTCATGACACCCTTGGAATCATTTGTTAAATATGTCATTAAAATAAAATTATAGTTTTTGAAAAATATTCAAAAATATTTACTAGTTATGAGGTTCATTTTAAGAGAAAAAAATAAAATTTTAGCATATGAAACTTATATTTTTTTCTTCTTCTGAAAGAGGCACTTTGTATTACTCCAAAAATTTACATTGTTAGTGATTGTCTTCCTTTGGTATGCCCAATGGAAAACTAGACTAGAGGCTCTTAGAATTAAAGTTTTGAGGTTACAGAGACTTCTCTGGACTATAGCGTCTGATAAACAAAAAAAATAGCAGATATACTAATTGGGCCAACTTATCCAACTTATCACTTGCCATGGCTTGACTAGATAAGAGACATTGCAAAAACTATAAGCAAAAAAATAGAAATGGATAGAGATTACAGTGTTAAGTTGTATGATTTAGGGGCTTGTTGAGAACCAGTCTCATTCCCTGGGAATGGACTATTGGTGCATTTTCTAAGGAGATTATTCATCTTCTGTTCTAGTATGTCTAGTTTCTTCTCCAATTTTGCTAGCTTGAAATCATTTTCATGGAATGCCAAGGTTCCCACCACCAAGTCAGCGACTAGAACACTTAGACGCGCATAATGGAAACCTCCAGTGAGAAAGGAAACAATACTCAAGAAACCCGACATAATCTTGATATAACTATAAGCGTGCCTTAGTATGCTCAATATTTCCAAGTTCAAGGATATTTGTTTTTCCAGGAAGCTGAATGCACCAGTCAATGTATAGGGATGTAGTGTGTTGCTCTAGATTACACCTATGATTGTGTGGCTTGTCATTGAATTTGCGACGAGATAATTCTATGATTATTACCTCCTATAAATATTGCGCAAGAGTACCCTTACTCTTTATATAATCCATCATGCTTAGAGGAGCACATATCAGTGCCACCTTCCACCATAATATCAACATGTGTGACATTATACCAGTACGGTAGCTCAATGTCTTAACATGTTTTGTAAAGTAAGCATTAAGGGAGGGTATTAGGATTTGTTAGGATTATGCTTACTTTAGTATATCTTGGATTGGGTTTGTTGAGGTTGTTGAGAGAATCTCTCAACAGCATAACAAATTAATCCAAGATATAAAAAGTAAGCATAATCCTAACAAATCCTAATACCCTCCCTTAATGCTTACTTTACAAAACATATAATACTTAATCACAATTACAAAAGAATGACAACACTTTGAACTTTCATCGCTTTGTCTGATCTGGTCTTCATCAGCAACTCTATCCACTCTGCAGTCTTCTGGACTCCACTCTTTCTTTCTCCATATCTTCGAGCCTACCTTCCAACTCATTTAAAGGACACCTGCTTCTGACTAGCAATGCTGAATTTGTAAGATTAAAAAATCTTGACACCCCCGAAGAAGAGTCTCGACACTGAGCTACCCTATTGAAATATTTCCATCTGTGAAATAACCCCGAAGAATAAATTTCAACAGTCATATAGGAAAATATTCTAGGTACAGAATATGATCAGCGATCAATCCTACAAAATGACCTTTACACACTTACAAACTCACAAGGTAAAGGTAACCTGTAATTGTTGATCTTGGAGCACCGAAGTACAACAAGAGTCTACAACATATAACAAATTCTCACAATCAAATTAGCGATATGTTCTCTTGGCACCGAAGAACGTCGAGAACCACTATTTTAAATTGTGTAAATCTATTTAATAATTGGTTCTTCTTTACCACTTAAACAATATCAAAATATATACAACATGTGAACTCCACACAATAAACCTAGACATGCATAATGGAAACCTCCAGTGAGAAAGGAAACAATACTCAAGAAACCCGACATAATCTTGATATAACTATAAGCATGCCTTAGTATGCTCAATATTTCCAAGTTCAAGGATATTTGTTTTTCCAGGAAGCTGAATGCACCAGTCAATGTATAGGGATGTAGTGTGTTGCTCTAGATTACACCTATGATTGTGCGGCTTGTCATTGAATTTGCGACAAGAGAATTCTATGATTATTACCTCCTATAAATATTGCGCAAGAGTACCCTTACTCTTTATATAATCCATCATGCTTAGAGGAGCACATATCAGTGCCACCTTCCACCATAATATCAACATGTGTGACATTATACCAGTAGGGTAGCTCAGTGTCGAGACAACGAAGATGATAATGAGGACTATTAAGGGAGTCCAGAAGACTCTTCAATAGGGTAGCTCAGTGTCGAGACAGCGAAGATGATAATGAGGACTATTAAGGGAGTCCAGAAGACTCTTCAATAGGGTAGCTCAGTGTCGAGACTCTTCTTCGGGGGTGTCAAGATTTTTTAATCTTACAAATTCAGCATTGCTGGTCAGAAGCAGGTGTACTTTAAATGAGTTGGAAGGTAGGCTCGAAGATATGGAGAAAGAAAGAGCAGAGTCCAGAAGACTGCAGAGTGGGTAGAGTTGCTGATGAAGACCAGATCAGACAAAGCGATGAAAGTTCAAAGTGTTGTCATTCTTTTGTAATTGTGATTAAGTATTATATGTTTTGTAAAGTAAGCATTAAGGGATGGTATTAGGATTTGTTAGGATTGTGCTTACTTTAGTATATCTTGGATTGGGTTTGTTGAGGTTGTTGAGAGATTCTCTCAACCTCTCTTTCCAAGATTAGAATTAGTTGGATCTCACTCCAACTATATGTATCTCTTGTGTATGTGTGTAATACATTCAATTATTGTGTGTTAATATTGTGCAATGGCTACTCTCTCTATTTTTAATTCTAGTGTATATCATGACGTAGGGTTCTTAATTCTATCATTGTGTGAGCAACCAAAGTGACTTGCGAGCATTCAACTGTTAAAGAATTAATCATTCGGTTAGTTTAGAAGTAGTTCTAGATTAGTTAGCAGTCAGTTTCCAGATTCAGTTTATGCATAACTGTTTCTGACTTGTATAAATATACATTTCTCCTTCAATAAATATATGGATGTAGTTCCGTTGTGCTTTGCCATTCTCTGCTGTCTCCTTTGTTAATTTGACATGGTATCAGAGGTTAGAGTCGATCTTATCGATCTTTTTGTGAATTTGTTTTCTGTTTGATTGTTGGAGTAGCAGAGACAGAGATCAGGGCACAAGACTTTCCAGAGCGTTGGGGTTCTACGCATTCGAACTTGCTAGAGCGGCTTAATGCTGGGCATTCGAAGGAGCGGAGAAGAAAGAGCCGCCTATTTGTTGTAGAATCAAGGACTTACGGTTGTCTGTTGTATGTCGCTGCTGCGTTCGAGTGTGAGGGGACTCTGTTCCTCTTCTTGCTGCGTTCGAGAGTGATCGAACTCCATTAGCCTGGATCGAATCAGTTATGATTCTGGATCGAATTAGTTAGGGTTCAAAATTGTGCGCCGTCTGTGTTCATCCAAAACTATGCGTGAAATTTACTGTGGACTATCATCGTTGAACGAATGCCTATGCGTGACACTTTCTGGTGACTGCCACTACTGAACGAATACCTGTAGGTGACATTTTCTGTCGACTGACGAGTTTTTGACAGTAAAAGCGTGGCATTTAGAGTGAGAAAAACTGTTTCAATCTGAGTTGTTTGCATACAGTGAGACTGTCGAGCATTTGAATGTCTATGTGTGACATTTGGAGTGGAGATGACTCTGATTCAATCGAAGTCTGGGTGCAGCAGTAGTTCGGTGCAGTGATGGACTAAGGCGATTGGTGCTGTGAAGACCCCGAGAACTCCTTGCCAAAGAAGACATCTACGGAGCTTCATTGCTGATGATCATATTAATTCGAGGTCAAATTTACTCTTGTTTTCTTCTCATAAGCGTGAAGAGATCTGTTATTGTTGCAGTCTGTTATTGAGCTCGTTTCGAATATCCTTGATCTTTATAGCAAAAAGAGTTGTGGTGTGTTCTCATAAATTCGTGTTTCGCTTACTAGTTAAAATCCGAACAATTCCTGTTATTACATAAGCAGTAACCTTTGTTGCTTCAATCTGGAATATTCCAAGTGGATGTGATCTCTATTGCAGCTTGATAATGTATTTAGATATGTTGAAAAGGGAGAGAATAAACTGCTACTTAGGTGCAAAATTGGCAACGAGAATGTAATTTATTCTCTGGGATTTCGTTTTAGAAGATTCAAGCATATTGGTTAGTGGATGAACAGCCTTATCATCGTTCTAAGCAGTTGCAGCAACTATCACTGTTATTTTGCCCAGTCCTCTCTTTTCAAATAAAAGACAATAATAAGGTCATTCATGCTAATCTAGTCTGGAAGTGTACTGATCCTTGGTTCTCCAGATTTAATGTCATTCTCAGCAGCTGCAGCAGCTGCCTGTGCTGCTTTCCCCAAAAGTTTCAACACTAGATTGGTCAATTCGATTATGTGAAGAAAGTTCTTTTTATTAAAGGTTTTTTATTTAAAACAAAACCTTAAGTTCTTTAAAAGGGGGATTTCTTTTAGAAAAGGAGATTTAAATCAAGGCTGTAATTTTTTAAAAGATATTTTAAAGTTTTTGGAGGACTTAATTGAATTTGAATACGGTTGAGGAATGAAATTTAAAATTTGAAGAGTGAAAAAGTGAGTGAGAAAGGGAAAGTGTGAAAGTCTTCTCAAAGTATTGTCTTAGTACATAAATTTTGGAAGTTTTTGGAAGCAAGGTATTTGATGCATATGTAGACTCATTTGTTTGTGGAAGTCAAGCAAAGAGTTTGTTGAATCCCACTGTGCTCAGTCACGGGTGGATGAAGAATGTGAAGAAAGTGCAGAAGCAGCAGAGAGAGAGCACGAAGATGTTTGTGAACCCCACTGTACACAGTTACAAGTGGACGAAGATGTTTGTGAACCCCACTGTACACAGTTACAAGTGGACGAAGATTTGTTGATACCAGCAACATGGATTGCTGACGAAAGTTTGGTGATTCCAGCAACAGAGCTTGCTGACGAAAGTTTGATGAAA
Organism: Pinus albicaulis; assembly: GCA_034641835.2. Classification (NCBI taxonomy): domain Eukaryota; kingdom Viridiplantae; phylum Streptophyta; class Pinopsida; order Pinales; family Pinaceae; genus Pinus; species Pinus albicaulis. The sequence continues at coordinate 1,912,028,361 of CM076578.1, forward strand.
CCAGCAACACAGTGTGCTGATGATGACTTGTTGATTCCAGCAACACAGCTTGCTGATGATGAGATGGTGAATCCAGCAATGCAACTTGCTGATGAAAATTTGATGGTTGATGTTAACTTTGATCATGAATTTTTTACTAATGATGACTGGTTGCAGATGATGCAACAAAAATATGATATTGACATGATGTTATTTGGTGAGATTTCCTCACTGCAGTTAGTGGAAGACAATTTGTTCGCAGCATTACAGGTTAGTGGAAAAGAGACAGAGACAGAAGTAAAGAAAGAAGTTTGCAAAGTAAAAGCAGAAACAGAGAAAGATGCAGAGGCAGAGAAGGAAGTGCAACATCAGAAAGTTCTCACTGCAGAGCAGAGGGAAATAGAGATAGAGGCAGAAATAGAGAAAGAATCACAACAGGAGAAAGCTCTCATTGCAGAGCAGAAAGACCAGAACCAATGTCGTTCTGAAAATATTTTGGATTCTGATATTGATTTCCAATGTGCAGGTACACAAAATGATTATGAAGAAGAGTTAAAGTTTATTGAAACATGGCTTGCAACACCATGTCTGGATGAGATTTACACAGAAGATGTAGAAATGAATGTTGAAGATGACATGCATGATGAACATGTCAATGAAATTTTCACGCATTGGAGTTTTGAAGAAATAAAACATTATTCTAATATTATGTTGCAGCAGATTGATCATGAAAACCATAATATGGAAGACAGTATGTGGCAGCAACCCACATTTCTTGAAGATGTCCAGGACATGCTTAGACAACCTGGAATTGTAAAAGACAAAGACCTGCACCAGCAAATGAAAAGTCTGAAGTTTGAACAATACAATAAGACGAATATGCGGAAACAATTTAGAGGCTACAGAATTTGGAAGAAAAGAAGAAGAAAACCAAATCTAGTTGAAAGTCAAGAGACTTCTCTCTGACTTCGGAAATATAGAATGAATTTCAATGTCAAAAGTTAGGAATAAAATAATGTAACCCTCAAGATTAAGAGGGGGTGTTAAAGAATTAATCATTCGGTTAGTTTAGAAGTAGTTCTAGATTAGTTAGCAGTCAGTTTCCAGATTCAGTTTATGCATAATTGTCTCTGACTTGTATAAATATACATTTATCCTTCAATAAATATATGGATGTAGTTCCGTTGTGCTCTGCCATTCTCTGCTGTCTCCTTTGTTAATTTGACATCAACGTGCAGATTTCCTATATGTTGTGGAGTTTGCATAGTTGTGCTAACATTATGTCAGAGTGGGGGGTGCTATTACACCCTTTGTGGGGAGAAAAAGAAATTAATTGATTAATTTGAAATAGTATATTAAACCTTTAACAAATATTTACTTAAATAAATAAAAAGGCAGTGTCATATTAAGAAAACATAAATAGAAAAGTTGCACTTAAAATTAACTTAAATCAATTAACAAAGAAATTAATTGATTAAATTGAAATAGTATATTAAACTTTTATAAATATTTACTTGAAATAAAAAAACAGTGCCATATTAAGAAAACATAAATAGAAAAGTTATTCTTAAATCATTTATTTATTTTTCCAAAACAAAACAAATATACTTTAAATAAATTATTTATTGTAGAAAATTCAATTCAAGAGTACTTATAAGTCATGAAAAAAAAAGGAATTCTAACTATATTTAAATTTAAGATAAGAAGTAAATTAAAGTCTAAATAATGAGGTCCGTGAAGTCACTGATTCAATTCCCCACCCTGATCAGAGTGATATATTGAATATGATGAAAATAAAGATGACCATAGTAAAATATTTTATTTTTAAAATGGGTAATTAGATGTGTATATGTGCATGTGAATGATATATATAATAAAAAAATTAGTAATTAATAAAGTATAATTTTGTATGAATGAGGCAAGTAGCATAAAATACTTGTTTTATTAGGAAAATGTTTGAGATGATAAAACACTTTTGAAACACTTTAATGTTGGATGAATATTGTAATAAAGTGTTTTTTTCTTTAGAGGAAAGATATCAATCTCTCTCTCATCACCCGGGCTAGAGTGAGGTTGCTAGTATCAAGTGAGCCTACCGGTATACTCAATTAAGAATTCACAAGGCATGAAGCAAATACAACAATATTCATGGGAATGAAGTCATTACAACAATGCTCATTATGTCACTAACAAAGATTTGAACCTGGACAGGGAAGATAATAACCATACCACTTAACCACCTAAAATAACCCCAATTAACAATTTATATTGTTATTATTTGAGAATTTGGTTATTGAAAATTGTATAGGTATGATAATATTCTTAAAATTTTAAATTTCAATTATGTGTCTCATTAGAGAGAATATCCTTTATACAACCATGTAGATCAACGGAGAAGAAGAGCCCTCACAAAAATGGATGGTAGAAAGATCAACTAATAAATCCTTAACAATCGACAAAGTCATATAAATAAAGTTTGACACAAATTTTAACGATTAATGCAAACGATTGATAAAGTTAATGAAGAGACTTTAACAAAATGATGCAAATTTTGAAATCAATTTCAAAATTGAAACCATCTTTAGTGAACAATAAATTATGGTATTTATTTTGATATATTGTTAATCATTTCATTATATATATAATTGGGTATCATATATTGAATATGAATAATGCTTAGCTTGTAACTGAATCATCATTTAGTTAGATTAATATATTTAGTATTTTCAAGCCAAAAAAAACTTGGTGTACTAGTGCATATGAAAATATCTGATATAACATACCAAAATAATTCTGACAATGTGGAAATGTAGAAGCATAAGTACAAAATATATAGACATATGCAGTGCATCAGCATATCAAGATCTGGAAATATTTTCAACATGAAATGTCAAAAGTCCAAAAATGTATGTCCAAATAGAGTGAAACAGAATAGAGAAATAAAATTTCAAATGCGTCAGGAGAGAGATGTAAAATAGATAATGGAATAGGGATGGAGCCCTTGGCACAGATTTTTTCTACTTCCATAACTGAGTAGTATATCTTTCCATATGCATTAGAGATGCCAATCTTTGACAAGGAGTTTGTGACCCTGTTTCTTTCCCTGAAGATGTGTAAGAAGCTTATGGAATTGAAAGTCCTCATGAGAATCGAGATCCGAGTCATCCAAACCTGTAGTTGTGGTTGTGAGAAGTTTAAGCCCCTGGATAAATTATGAATAAGAACATGTGAGTCCTCGAAGACATGTAAAGCGTCAATGGACAGATGGTATGTGAACCAGAGTAGGCCCCATGGTGCGAGGACCTTTTCCTTGTGTTAGTACTCGAGCCACTGTTCCAATGAATTCTGTAACGAGTAGTGTGATCCAGACGAAGCCATACCCCACACCCACATTATTGTTGTTGAGCAATGCCATTAAAAAACTTTGCAGGAAATTGTATGGGATGTGCAATAGATCTGAGAGACAAATCCTTAATGGGCCGAGTATGTGAACCGGTCCCCTCCAGCTAATGGTTGATGTTGAGGATAATACAATGTATACATATAGGGATAATACAGAATGGGGCAGCCTTGTATTTACCCCCCACTCCAACCACCAATTGAGACATTCCTGGATGTGTGTAAATCCCCTGTAAGAAATGTTTATAGAGTGGAATATGCCCATACATACCGAGATAGAGATAGGGAAATCAATAAAAAGATGAGTGTTATGTTCTGCAACTTCACAACATAGTGGGCATCTCCCAAGACCCAATATTCCTGTCTTTCACATATTTTCCTATGTGATATTTTTATTACGTCAAACTAACCAATTAAAAAGTGTGATTTTGATAGGAATATGAAGTTTCCATACCTTGTGGTACTAGCACGCCTGCAAGTCACGAGATGTACAGATGAGATCTTTTTATATATTCGCTACCACCACGCCATTTGAGAGCAGTGTGCCTGCCCATGTAATATGATCCTCCTCCCCCCCCGTCGCACAAACCCGCCTGTCTTAGTGTACAAATGTAGGTATCCCATTCCAGTGCCCTATCATCCAGTATACCTAAATCCACTGCCTGCCTCCAGATTGGAGTGTTACTAGTCCAGCCCCAATGCCTGATTCATAAATAATATACCTCGTGTGTGTAAACTGTGCAGTAGGTTCTCTGTTAATTGTTGTGTACCAAAAACATCCTTGATCACATCAACGCCAATAATAATATTAGTGTCTTGGCCAAGTTCCATCAAAGTCTCTGTAGAAATTGCCCCTTCACCTTTTGAAAGCTTCTCCAGATATATGAACCATTGTCCCTTCCAAAATCTCTCGTCTGAACCCACTCCACCAGGTCCTGTCTATTCATATATTTAGTGTAGATGATATCCCGCCACAAAACCTCCATGTATAGTCTGCGCCATAGGGACTTCATGAGAAGTGCCCAACCAAATACCTTTACGTCCAGAAGGCCCCATCCACCCAATACCTTCAAAACAATTATCCACCCACTTCCTTTGGAACAATTATATTTTCCAGTTTAGTAAGATGGTAGTTTCCCTTAGTATTTCGGCCAACCCATATGAAGTGAACAATGATCGATTTGATTTGTTGGATGATGGCACCAGGAAGAATGAATAAGTGTGCCCAGTATGATTGTAGTACCGCTTGTACTAGTATAAATCTTCCTCTGAGTGATAGCCATCTATGATTACATCCATTTATCCTCTTTTTGAATTTATCTATAATCCAGTACCAATCCTCATTTCTGTATTTGGCAGGCCTTAACTTACAACCAAGATATGTGAGGCCCTCAGTCAATAGCCTTCTGTTGAAGTTGAATATGTTGGCAATATCATTGATTTCCCCAATATCACCTCGCAGAGTACAAGATGTAAGACTTACCCTCATTTGTTGTTAATTTCGTAGCCATTCCAAAGCGAACCAGTATGTTGTGGAAATTTCTCCATAGGTTTCTGAACATCATACCAAATACCAATATATCATCGACAGAGAAATTGTGTGAAGTCGATATACCTATACATATGCGGACACCCTTAAAAATATCATCTGCAATTGTCACTTTAATCTTTAGACTTAAACAATCCATGACCAAAATAAATAAAAGTGAGGATAGGGAACATCCCTGGTGAAGTCCCCTGCCAGCATCGAAGAAGTCCGAAGGGTAACCATTTATCAGAACAACAAAGTGTGCACTGGATAAACACGCCATGATCCATTCTATAATGGGATTAGATAGGCCAATCTTCAGTAAGATTAATATATTTTGTGAATATGGTTGGAGAGTGATGTTCATTTGTGTTGAATAATAAATTTAAAGAGATTCAGTTTCTTATTTCAACTTGAATAAAAAAATAATCTCGAGTAAACAAATATTTCTCTATATATTCAGGAAACTTCGGTTTGTTGGTTATTTCAAGTGAAAATGATTAAATTTATGTACCAAATTGCCGTCATAGCCTTCCCGAACATTATTGTATTTAGAAATTTCTTAGGATTTGATCAGGTTCGAGAAGAAAATTTTAAGTTTAATAAAATTAAAAGAACGTTGCTTGAAATCTAACCTTTCCCAACTGTCTTAACCATTTACACGTCTCTGAGAAAACAGAAATATTGATCTTTGTATGATCACTATTAAAACCAAGGACTCGTATTTATTCCAAAAATACCTATCGATTTTGTTATCAAGAAAAACCCAATACACAATAAACCGTACAAGTATCTTGGCACTGGAGAATGCTGAAGAATTCTTTAAACTATGTAAGATTGAAGACCGAAGAATTATTTAAACTATGTAAGGTTGAAGAATTTTTTAAGGTGTGCAAGTTAATTGGGGATGAATTTTTATCACGTTGCAGATTTCAAAATATAATGGATAAAAGTGATATCAATCACCAAATCTATTTGGATAATAGTTAATTCAAAAAAGCCCCTATCATAAAGGAAGCATGGTTAAGCTTTAATTTGAAAATCAATTTATCCATTTTTAAAATGACTATCATGAGAATTTTAACTAGAACCGATCAGTGGCACGTTGGAACACCTTCTCTGTCTCGGCGTCTGCACTTTTCATTCTCCTTCCATGTAACCGACCTATAACACCCTTGTTTCAATTTATAATATAAAATTAATTTATAATAATTTATAGCATAATAGTGCAAATTAATATTATTAATTGCTCAAAGTTTATGTGTATATTATGTGAGTCAAAGTTTATGTGTATATTATGTGAGTCAAATAAGAAATTTCATTGGAACATACTAGTTTAATTAAGAAAAGTTTATTAAACAAAATAATTTAGAAAAGGGATATCTAAACTTTAGAACAACAAATTCAAGAATTATGACAATATTTAAGAATTATGGAAACTAAGTTGTTTTTAAGTTTAAATTTGAAGGGATTTACAATTAAAAGGAACAATCAACAATATTTATATAATTTATTATAAAATTTTCACATGGTATCATCACAATCATCATAGAAAATAGATTTATAATCTATTAGATTACTTATTTTTATGATAAGTTTCACATATGGGATCATTTCTCAAGTGTTATTCCACCCAATCAAAAGCATCAACTATGTATGCCACATTTTAGTTAGGCTACGAGGTAAGAAGGGTGATTTTTTTCTCATTTTATCTTTCTTGATATATACATACATGACAAAGCCATATGCCCTAAGTCAACCAACAACGACACATAACACAATTTTTATCTCACTTGTGTATATTCACATAGCAACACATGATTCAAGCCAACCAATTTATAATCCAGGAATTGAACTATTAATCTCACTAGTATGGATTCATATAACACCCTCCACTAGGGCACACTTGTGCATCTCCTCATTACCAACAGTCACACTAGCTTGATCATTCCACTGTTATATTTCTCACTATGTTGGGAACCCTTCATCACTAAGCTACAATTCTAACATGGAAATATTGACCAAGCTACAAGTCAATAAGAACTATGCTAAAGTAGATATACACATCTACACCAAATCTCTTGTTGGGAAAATTAAACATGATAGCATAGAGGCATCTAGACTCAACATGGGTTAACATTTTATAATAAACGCATCCCTCCTAGACTCTCACATGCATACCAGCCAACTCCATCTTTGAAAAATAAGGTTCATACAACATATAAATGCTAGCATTTTAATGACAAAGCACGATTGTGGATAGAATCCAAAAGTGACAAAAGAAGAAAAACTAGCAAAGGACATGATTAAACATCAAGGTTAAATATTTGATATATAATCACGTGTCAAAAAAGTGAGGTTAAATATTGTTGTTTGTTCCTTTTAATTGTAAATCCCTTTAAATTTAACCTTAAAAACAACTTAGTTTCCATAATTCTTGAATATGTTGTTCTAAGACATTCCTTTTCTAAATTATTTTTGTTTAATAAACTTTTCATAATTAAACTGATATGTTCCAATATTTAACCTCATGATTGTGATGATACCATGTGTCAGAAAACTGAGGTTAAATTCTCATCTTGATACATGTCATTATTATTCCCTTTTCACCCGACTTCACCTCTTGTCATATCATAGACACCCTCTTGCCCTTCCTCTCCAAAAGTTTGCCCCCACGACTAGCAAGTTATTTCATAGTGCATATTCATATTAATATGACTTTACACCATGGTGGTATCATCACTTTTGTACCAAAATTGACATATTAAACTCGTAAGTGGGTAATAATTCTCTAATAATCAATGATGGTTTGCAAGTCTATGAAAGAAAAACATTGACATTTCTCCCACCAGAGTTCAAGTATGACCAACGAAAAGCTTTTTTCTGTGCTTATCGATGTGCCAACATTCAAAGAATTTTGAATTGAATGGTGTTACTTGTGATTTCTTCTTGGTAGGGCTAAGTTGCACTAGCGACATTATGATGAAGAGGAAGCCAAATTAAAGCCAAGAAATCACTCAAATAGGCCCTTCCTTCCATTTTTCAATTAAAATTGTACAAAAAATGCACACCATACGTCATGGATACCTTTCATACAAAGAAAAACTTGCTTTGCATCCAAAGAAGACACCCATAAATGAATAAGATTTGCATATCATACTATATGCAAAACATGGGTAAAATTGATTTTGGTTCATGGATAAAATGTTCTACTCTCAAAGATCCTCCAATTGCAGTATCTTAAAACAAGGATTCTTAAATGGTATTAGTTGCACTTCGTTATAGATAGTAAGGACATGCTACATCATGATAAGAGGAAATTAGTTTTTATAATATTGAAATTTAAATAAATCAAATATTTTGTAGACCCTGGTTTTTTAGTAAGAATTGTACAACTTATGCACACATATACATCATAGATATAATTGTGATTTTAATGAAGTGACTCAAAAATCAATCCTATAAAGTAGATTGGAATATTAGACATTTACAAGTCAAGGGTTTGGGGTTTTTTGGATGGGCCCTTTATTGGGAATCCCTAAGGGAAACTGAGTGTTATACTCATATGAAGTTTGCAAAATCACCTTTTAAGATTTTTAAGGTAGGCTTAGGTTGAGGGACTAACAATTGGGCGAGATATGAGCAGCTCACATTATTCAACATTGCAATAGAAAGAAATATAACTCCTTTCACGGTTGGTGATTGATGGTCATGGTGTTTGAGATAATAACTTAAAATTACAAATTTTCCATTTGAAAATTTATGATCAAGCAACGTTGTTGATGAAGAAACATGGAAATTTCTTACAAACATATTTTCAAATAACATAATGTGCTCGCAGATGGATTGTCAAATCAATATGTGGAGCTCAAATTGGGTCATTAGAGATGTTGAAAACAAAGGATGGTGAAATTGTTTGTAAGTTTCGCATTCCATCTATCACTGAAAAATGTGATCATTTTGTATTAGGCCTAACATTTAAGAACATGTGTTTCCTCCTTGAAGGTCATATGTTTGAATTCAAGGGGGATAGGATATGTACACCTTTGTATACTAAGCAATGAAATCATTATATGGAGGGGATTTCGTCCCATAAAAAGGGATCTTCTATGTCATGATTTTTTCCTATGCTATGAAATTAAATTAGATTGTGTTATATTTTATTTTATTTTTCTTTCTTTTTTGTTGAAATTGACAACTAGGTAGATAGTATTATCATTATTATCATGTAGAAAGACATGTTTATGATAAGAGGATTTTTTCAATTAACTAATAAATATGAGGATTGTAGTTGAGTATAAAAGTTTGTGTTGAGATATAGGTGACAATTTTTGGGCTTGTCACTATTTTATGTGCTTATAGCTCTTCATAATGTAACATTTTAAAGGTTATAAAGACCATGTGAATTAATGTCAAAACAAAACATCCCTAAAACAATAATTACATATCATATTATGCAATGTGCATGAGCAAAACATAAGCATCAAGTAAATCCTAATTATATTCATTTTCAAATCAAATTCAATTTGGACTCTAGGATAAAAGGTTATGTTAACCAAGTTGGTTTTTTTCCCAAAGAATTTCACAAATCCTAATCACACTCGTTATGTGGATCAAGTTGGGTTTTTTATCCATAGTATTTTATAAATTTTAATTACACATTTTTAAAATCAATTTCCCTTCATGGATAAAAAATTCGTTGATCAAATAAGTTTTTAAAAACATTAATGCTACCAATAAATATTCATGGATAATGCAAATGAAAATTGTTTTAAGATAACAGTGATAAAAATAATGAAAATATGAAATCTGTCTAAATAACCTCAAATAATCTATAGAAAAGTAATTAATTGGATGTAGCTTGGGTGGTTGGAAGAAATGTTATTATTCTTCCTCCATTGGGGTTCAACTTTCACATGTAACATGGTTGAACTCATAATGAGTGTATCTTTATAATGGCTTCAAGCCTTGTTGTGTGAGAGACTCTCAAGGACCTAAACATAAATATTTTCAATGACCAAAACATGTATATTCCTTACATAAAATATAAAATATTTCATCTAAAAGAAAAAAAAAATTTAAAATAATAAATTAATATTTTAAGAGAAAAAAATTACCCTTCAATAAAAATAAATTATATTTATTTTATTTTTGATATTTTATAAAAAATATTATTTATTTATTATTAAGCATTAACAAATGTTTTTGCTAATTAGGAACAATTATCACCCTCAATCAAATTTTAGTTTTAATTCTAACATTCATAAGAATTGAACTTGAAAATACATCTATCATATACACAAATAATATATTTCTTTTCTTATTAATATTAAATGATAATCATTAACATGTAAATGTGATTAAACGGCTTATTTGCATATATTAAATTTTATTGAAACATTACTTTGTTTATAACAATTAGTTTTACTGAATTACAATTTTGTTTCTTAAAAAAAATAACATTTACAAGTTAGAAAAGTAATTTATTGAAAACTTATATATAGTAGTTGTTGTAGTAGTAATAGTAAAATCTTATTTAGTCTAAAACTAACACAACCACATTACTAAAATACTAAGAACTATATCCCTACCATCAATCTAATTAAACATCTCTTACTGCCTCAAAGTCACTAAAAGTTCAATGATTTCCCAAGTAAAGTATGCTACCATTGCCTTGCATTTTGGGGCATTGACCTCTCACTATGTGGAAATTTGGTGGAAGAACTCCTCGAAACCACATACACATCTAAGAGTGTGGCACTATGAACCTCTCTATGTTGTGTCTAACTTCATCTCTCTGGTCCAACTTCATCTCTCTGGCCCACCTGGCACCAATCTTTGAAAGGTTGTTGCATATCCAACAATCTGCAACTACCATAAATGCACCAATTCTTGGTGAACAAATTTAGCAATCCTCTGCATTGCTTGTGTAAAATTAGAAGCATCATCTCATATAATCTTGTCACTAGAGAGTTACAAAATCATAGCCTTCGGTGTCTTCTGCACCCAAAAGAATTGTAATCTCTATACCATTTTCCATAGAAGATTGCTTGGGTACTCTGATAAAAACCTTACATGATAAATGGATTTAAATACGTAAGGGTTCGAGGAAAACTGACAAGAGCCCCTCATGGGATGATTGGTAACAGAGAGCCAAACAGGAGGAACTTCACCACGTCAACATGAGTGAGGATAAATCTGATACGAGATCAGGAAAATACAAATGTACTTATAATGATGGCTAATAGTAGGAAAATACAAATGTACTTATAATGATGGCTAATCGTAAATGAGCCTACTCCTAAAGTTATGGTAGTGTTCAAACTGAACCCAGCAGATTACATTAGCAATTGTTTATGCGTGCATTCCTGCAAATTCTTCACCTTGGATATAGAACTCTCCAAAGGAACAACATTTATGGTCTAACACCATGTGTTAATTGTTGCATTCACGATGAAGATATTTGAGAGTATCGAGTAGAAAAGCCCCGTAGCTCGAGCTGTATGCGAAGCCATTAGCTATCATTGTGAGCTAATGGAGAGAAGATGGGCCCAATGTGATTACGAAAAAAGTTGCTTGCTAGAAGAACAACGAGAAGGGCATTGCCAAAGCTAAGTATAGTGTTCCGAATTGGACTGCGAGGCAGAATTCTTGGAAAGAGAAGTTTACCAACCAACTTTGGTTAGAAAGTTCGATGAAGAATATGACACATCAACTGCAGGAAGAATAAATGGTAGAGACATATATCTCGATTTTCGTTTCTCCCGAAGGCAACGAAGACCATTTGAAATGATGGATGCAACGAAGGCCATTTGAAAGAATGGATGTTTTAGCAAGGATAAGGAAACTAAGACACGAATTCTTGATTAGAGCATTGGTAATATTGTCTTGAATTTATTGAACTTTGATATTAATCCTAGATAACTCAATATGTAGGTGTAGTTATTTTGTTAGAATTGGCTATAACAAACAGGTAAAGTAAGGGCATCCAACACAAAGATTGAAGCAAGATGCTATAAAGAGTATGTGAGCTATATAGTAAGAAGAGGATTTTCTTGTCACTATGTCATGTATCTCTCGTTGACTTGTTGATGTGATGTTGCAATATTTTTATAATGTAAATATCATTATTGAGCCTAAATAGTGAGAAGTGTTGTAGCTAAAAATGATTTGTTTGTCGAGTGGTGCACTATAAATCTACTTTGGTGTGTATATAGAGAATGTAAGACTGAGGTGGATACATCTTGTATACAAACTACTTTCCTACATAACTTGTGACTACAACAGATGGCACCCATGTATCTTAGTGGATGAAAGTAGAACCATAAAATGATCAATTACTTAATCTTCATAGCCAGATTGATGTTAGGCCCTTAAGTACGACATGTTCTTGATTAATCAGAGGTACCAATGGTATGTTTGTTTTCTAGCGGATATGTGATGACAGTTCTTTAGGGGCAAGGAGGAGCATGCACACTTTTTGTGGTGGAAGCATGTTGCGTTGTTCTCGCTTAAGAAAATCAAGTATTGAATGCAAGCTAAATTTTTAGATTGAAATGATAAGTTTGCAACAAGGACAAAGAGGTCATGGATATCACAAAGAGATATTTAGAGTTCGGTCAAAGCAAAGCAGGTGAGAGTTCATGTGGAAGCGTAATGGCAACAAAGTATATTGGATGTGGTAGCAAAGGTTAGATGACAATGAACAAATTAAAGGTAAAATTGTGTGTGTTGAATAAAGCAGACTCGTGACCATATTGTAATATGATATACACTTTGTAGTTGCAGCAAGTCTATGTTATGTCTTAACTAGTGGTCCTTATGAGTTTGAGTATGTACTTGTGTTACTTTTAGTTAACAATGGTATGTTACATGCTTAGCACAATTTACTTCAATGTTTCTTTAGAGCCCAATGACAATTTCCAATTATTTCCAATAGAAATCGCATTAACTTAATCACATTGACAATAAATGTAGATTAAAAAAAAAAATGCAGAAGACAAGCCAAGACAAGAGAACACCATATTTGGTGGATGCCAAGGAAAAACCCCAATGTGGGGAAAACCCTTTTATCAATTCTTCCTATTATTATTCAATAGTTCAGCACAGAGAGAGAGTACATTAATCAAATTCACTTGCCCAATACACAGTCAAATCAACCCTATCAAATTTTGCAGTCAGTTGCAGTCAAACTTCAGCCTTAACCAAAAAGTCAACATTGGTCAAAACAACAACAATCCTTCCTTAATGCAGCTCGGTCTTCCTTGGTCAAACTCGAGTTGAACAGGAGGTCAAATGCAACTCAAAACAACTCGGTCAAAGGAGGGAGAAAATTTGTTGTACTTTTCTGCAGTCAAACAGGAGTCAACGCAAGTCAACATGCCCAAAATTTATCGGTTTTCGTGCCAGTCAATGCGGCCTAGAGAAATCAGAAATTTTCCCTCAAAACAACAGTCAAACTTGGTCAAAACAACCTTAGTTAACGCTGGTCAAAACGCCCGAAATTCGATTATGTGATTTAGCCTAGAAATTTGTCCTCGTAGTCGCACATGTGAGAGAGAGAGAGAGAGAGAGATATTGTCCCAAGCTGTATGAACCAATCTGATGAAGAGAGAGAGAAGAATGTGTGAGTGATTGATGTCGAAATGAGGTGAGAGGTCACTCCTATTTATACAATTTGTTGAGGGTGAAGAGACACATCCATTGGGCTCCTTGAGCCTACATTAAGCTAAGGTCGACCTAAACAATTTGCATATGTGAAAGAATAATTCAAAATATCACTTCTTCTTGTTCGAATGAGACGATCTTTAGATCAATCTTGGACCTCTCAAAATGAGGAATCAAATGCAATCATCATCTCCATCAAATGAGTTGTCCAAAGGTGGAATTTTGCCCTAGTTTCCAAAGTTAAAACTCCCTTTCAACTAAGGAGAATTCCACCTGCCAATCCCACTGTTGTCATCGTGTCATCCTATCATCATGTACCATCTCTATCATCTATGCTCTGCTCTGCTCTGTTGAACCATGAATTAATAATGAAGAAGAATTGATTGAGAGTGAGTTACAAGACCTTGCCACTCTCCACTGACAAAAATCAATCTAGAGGTAGAACCTCAATTGATCCCAGATCAAGTTGTTGAACACCATGCATCCTATACATAGGGAGTACGATAGTAGACGTTGCATCCATCAGTAGTGCTATGGTCCCTATCCTCGTTTCCCAACTCATTGGTAAGATGAGAGATACTTCCCATGAGTCTCAGACTACATGGGTAGGATGTAGGTAAGGTGAATCACTCATCCTGCTCATATGTCATAGGAGAAGGTGAACCACTGATACTATGCATATTTCAATCTTAGGGGAAGGTGAACCACTCACCCTACATACATGTGTCCGCAATCGTAGGGGAAGGTGAACAACTCACCCTATACACATGTCAACCATCATGGGGTATCACAGGGGACGGTGAACCACTCATCCTGTACATAGCACACCACTAGGGGAAGGTGAACCACTCACCCTATGGTCTCTCATAGGTCCAAGAAGTACCCCAAGCCCCGAGAAGCTCCCAGAGCTCAATGTCTGTTTAGTCAATTTAATGTCTTAAATTGCTATCATAAATCATCACTGAGGTTAGTAATCTGATGAAGTGTGGTGCACTATATATGCTTAGTTAACCTTCTTTCTTACTTCGTTGTGTATGTTTTTATATTGTTTTTGGGGGGGGGTTTGTTTCTTTATGTTTTAAAATAATTAATCTAAGAAATGAAAACTATGAAATCTTTAAATTTTTAATGATCAACTAAATCTAATGAATTTTAATGTTGAAAACTAATTTTGAAAGAATGAAGAAAATGAAATGTTCTTTAACTATTTTAAATTACATAAAAACAGAGCATTTATTCTAATGACTTTGATCTTATGGAATTAAAGCTAAATTCTATTCCATCTTAATCTATTTCTACTCCATGGATTGAAAGCATAAATCCTGTGATTTAAGAATTGAAATGACAATGATAATTTAAATGGAAAGCAAATTCAAAGCAATTGAAAGACAACTATGATTCACTGCATGACCAAATAAGTCAAATATCGTTCAATTGAAAGATGATTAAATCACCTTCTTGAGATGATTAATCAAGCACATGATTATACATTAAATTGTAAATTTAATTTAAGAAAGCAGTTAAAAAGCATGTAAAAAGGAAACTAAACTACTGTATGACCAAATACTCAAATATCATTCAATTTTGGAAAATGACAAAGTCATCTTCTTGAGATGATTTAACAAGCATCTGATTATACAAAATTGTGAACTTAATCTAAGAAAGCAATTAAAAAGCATAAAAAGTAAACTAAACTACTTTGTAACTGAATACTCAAATATCATTCAATTTTGGAAAATGACAAAGTCATCTTCTTGAGATGATTTAACAAGCATCTAATTATACATTTAATTTAAAATTTAATCTAGGAAAGATTATAAAAACATGTTAAAGAAAACTAAGATAACTATATGCTCCAATGCTTCAAACACAATCCAATTTGGAAAATATAAAAAACTATTTTCTTGAGATGCTTTGATAAGCATAAGATTACATAGTTAATTTAAAACTAATTCTAAGAAAGCATTCATGAATTTAATCTATGAAATAGTTAGCGATTTAATCTAAGAATCAACTGCAAGTTAACTATAAAAGCAATGCAAATCTAACTACAAATTGAAAAAACATAGCTAATAAAATTAAAACTAAAAACAACTAATGAAACCTCCTTTTTGTGCAAGGGCCCTCTGCAACAGAATGAGTTGAAATTCTAGCAGACTATGCGCGCATCAAGAAGGATCTGGAACAAATGAACATGGTCGTTTTATTATCAAAATAGAGTTTTAAGGCGTACATAGTATTCACAATAATTAAGACTATCTTCCGGTTTCAAAACGACCGGTATTTAAACAAATTTTAGTGTTTCTGTCTTGAGGTATTTCCGCCTACAAATGGCAATTATAACTGAAATACAAAAGAAAAATCTAAGTAGCTAACTCTCAATTTGCTATGTTAGAGCAAATCGAGAGTCTTTCGTTCTTGGATCACGTCCTTTGACTGAACTTTGACCGTGAGCATAGGCACCTTTTTTTGTCGAATTCAAACAGGGGGATAGGATGGGATCTATGTGTGGATCATTCCAAAAACGCCCATGTGACTCATTCCTTCATTCGCTTCTCAAAAGCTGTCAAACCATCATAGTAGTTGCGGAAACAACAATTAGCTGCAAAATAGCACACGTTCTGTAGTTGAGTTACAAAAATTCATTTAAATAATAAGATATATCAAAATATAAAATAGAGACCATTCAAATGCATTCTATGAGATAGAATGTCATTTATCATTGATTGGAATTATGGATTTATGAAAAGGTAGGAAGAAGTGATGAAAAAGGGTGTCATAGAAAGAACAATTTTGAGGTTCAACAGTGTCCAACTCATGCAGGACCCTCATAAGAGGGTCTTTCCATGACTCCAGGTCTCTCACAGAAGGCTAAGAATTTGACCTTCCCCAAGGGCTTCGTGAGAATGTTTGTGACCTTCTAATTAGTCCTGATGTGATGGAGCCTTATTGCTCCCAGTTGTACCATATCCCAGATAAATTGGTACATGATATCAATATGCTTGGAGCAGTCATGGAACATGGGATTATCTGAAAGGAAAATATCACTTTGGTTGTCACAGTAGATCATGCTAGTATCCATCACATGTTCAAATAGCTCGCTAAAAAAATTCCTCAACCAAACAGCTTCACAACGGGCCATACTCGCAGTAATGGCAATGTAATTGGCCTCGATGGTGCTTAAAGTAATTGATTTTGGCTTCCTACTCATCCAAGATATCGAAGTAGATCCCAATGAGAAGCAACTTTCATATGTGATATTACAATCCACCACACTGCCATCCTAGTCAACATCAGTATATCTGTGTAGCCTCAAATTTTCGGCAGTGTATATCAAACCATAGTTGATTTTTCTAAGGATATATCTCAAGATATTCTTGGCAGCAATCCAGTGAATATGATGAGGCTCAACCATAAATTGACTCAATGTATTCACAGCGAAGCATATGTACGAACGAGATTTCACCAAGAACATCAGGGCCCCCACAAGTTGTCGATACTCAGAAGGATTTACCAAATCAGGCCCAGCAACACTTCCGCATAGCTTCTTAAAGTTAAGTTCCATTGCAATAGACACGATTAGAGAAATTTTGAGGTCTAAAATGGGCCTCCTAAGAAAAATGTACAACTAAAATAAACTTTATAAGAACCAATAGGATTCAAGTTGATGATGTCAACCATGGGGGATGATTCACAATTTTTGGGATAAAAAAAAAAATAAATAAATAAAATTAAAAGATTAAAAAATAATAAAATAATAAACTACTTTTTCAACTTGTATTTTCAACTTATCTCCCTAAGGTTTTACTCAAATTTCGAGCAGGAGTACTCGTTGGATGAAAAATTTAATTCCTCATCCAAGTATGCAACATGGGTACTCCTTGGATGAGGAATCGAATTCTACATCCAACGAGTGTTCATACTCTAAATTTGAGAAAACCCATAGGGAAATAAGTTGAAAAAGTAGTTTTTTCTTTTTTTCCCTCTGAAATTTGATTATGTAATCTAACCTTATTTTATTATTTCCACTATTATTTTATAATTTCCTTGGGAGGCCCATTTTAGACCTAAAAATTCCCTTAATGATACTTGCAATCCACCATCCCACATCTCTCTAGTAGCTTCACAATGTATTTTCCTTGAGAAAGAAAATTCTCACCTGGCTTTTGCCAGACCTCCAAGCCTAGGAAGTAGTGCATCAACCCTAGGTCCTTTATCTCGAATTCGGAAGCCAACTCCCTCTTGCATTGATAAATGAGATGATTTTCACTTGTTAGAAATAGATCATCCACATAAAGTACTAGAATGAGGTGCATGTCCTTTTCAACCTTGAAGTATAGGTTTAGGTCAACTTCGCTTCTTGTAAAATCTAGCTTCATAAGATAGCTATCAATCCTCTCATACCAAGCCCTACAGTCTTTCTTCAACCCATAGAGACATTTCTTCAACCTGCATACATGTGTCTTACGATATTGAACTTCGAACCCCTTTGGTTGTTCTACATAGACTTCCTCCTTAAGTGATCCAATGCAAGAAAGCAGTTTTGACATCCATTTGGTGTAGGCTCCATCCTTGAGAGGCAGTAAAAGTGATGATAGATTGGATAGTGGTGTATCACGCAACTGGTGCAAATATCTCGTCATAGTCTACTCCTCCCTTTTGAGAGAAACCTCGAGCACTCCCATCAGCTCCATGTTTGATTTTGTAAATCCATTTTGAAGTGACCACGAACTTGTCCTTGGGGTCTAGGAACCACATCGTAGACATCATTCTTCATGATCGATTCATATTTCTCATTCATTGCATCCTTGTATAGGAACCACATCCTAGACATCATTCTTCATGATCGATTCATACTCCTCATTCATTGCCTCTTCCATACTTGGTTCTTCACAGCGTCTTTGAACGGTACATGGCTCAGATTGAACAATGGTACTCATAGCAGCTAAGTACCCTTGGTACCTGTTCAGTTTCTTACTTTCACGAAATGTCCCCCTTAGTGCAACATGTCATTCAGCATCTTCGAGAGTGTCTTTGAGCCACAAGATATTTTTCTTGAGGTAGAGGGCTCACTAAGAGGTGGATCAATGGGATCCATCAAACCTTCAATATCAGGCATCGTTTTCCCTGTCAAGATTCATCCTTCTTTCTTGCATCATCATCATTGTCCTTCCTTGGGAGGAGAATATCTCTTACTTTCCCAAGGGTAGGATCTTCATCAAAGGTGACATCATGACTTATTTCCACTTCCCTTTGACCAGGCACATAGATTTTATATGCTTTTTAAGTTTCATTGTAGCCCATAAATGTTCCTTTCTTCCCATATGCATCTAACTTGTTTCTTTTCTCTTTTGGCACATGAAAATACACAGGGCAACCAAAAATTCTAAAATGAGAAACATCAGTTTTCTTACCAGTGAAAACTTCTTTGGGTCTTTTGAAATCCAATGCTTGATGTGGGCATCATGGTAAAAAAAGAAGCAATCCTTCCTTAATGCAGCTTAGTCTTCCTTGGTCAAACTCGGCCTCAACAAGAGGTCAAATGCATCCCAAAGCAACTCGGTCAAGGGAGAGAGAAAATATGTTGTACTTTTCTGCGGTCAAATAACCCGGAAGTCAACGCAGGTCAACATGCCTAGAATTTCTCAATTTTTGTGCCAGTCAATGTGGCCTAGAGAAATTGGAATTATTCCGTCAAAACCGCAGTCAAACTTGGTCAAAATTTCCTCGGTCAATGTTGGTCAAAATTCCTGAAATTCGATTCTGCAATTTAGCATAGAAATATGTCCTAGCCACATGTGTGAGAGAGAGAAAGACTGCCCTAAGTTGTACGAACCAATCTGATGAATAGAGAGAAGAATGTGTGAGTGATTTATGTCCATATGAGGTGAGAGGTCACTCCTATTTATGCAATTTGTTGAGAATGAAGAGACACGTCCATTGGGCTCCTTGAGCCTACATTAAGCTGCGGCCGACCTGAACAATTTTCATATGTGAAAGAATAAATTCAAAATCTCACTTCTGCTTGTCCGAATGAGATGATATTTAAATCATTCTTGGACCTCTCTAAATGAGGAATCCAATGCAATCATCATCTCCATCAAATGAGTCGTCTGAAGATGGAATTTGGCCCTAGTTTCCAAATTTAACAACTTGATATCTCCGTGGCTTGGAATTTGTGTTCCCACATCAATGTAATATGAAAAGGGCATTTCATTTTAATACCTAAAGAGGCATGCACACCCCTTTATGATGTGTCCTTGATGATGACTTGATATCTTGTCTAGTTTAGTTTAGTAGCCTCTATTTTTGGGAGTTCTTTAACACTTGGACGAGTGCGCCATGTGTTGGTTGGATATGCTAAGTGGACCATGTTGATTGTAGACTCTAGGATGTTAAGTTTTACACTTAAGGGGAGTTCATCAAGAAGTTGAATGAACTATGTACATGAAGGGGCATCCTAATAGACCAACGGTTGTAGCAGTTCGGTACGCATGCATTCTAGTGGATGGTTGTTTCTTTATATGGACGTTTATATTTTGGTGTTGATTGCATGATTGAGGTCTGAGGTGATAGTACTAGGTTGGACCATAGGTAGACTTTGCTATTGAATGGGTTATTCAACTCATCATGAAGTATTTGATTGAAGACCTCAACAAATGAAGATTAAGACAAGTAATCGTTAAGGGAGAGCGTTGGAGTATGTACATCCTTGTCTTATGTGTGTGTGTGTGTGTGATCATATTTAATTTTTGAGAGTATTGGTTATTATTTGGTAGAGTTATATAGTTTTTATGAGAAACGGTGTGTTCCTATTATTTACGAGGTTGTTGAAGCCTAGTTGGTTGAAGTTTCTCTCCACTTAGTTAGCTTCCTAGATTGGTGTGTAGTTGAGATAGTCCAAGATAGTTTGTCACATCTTGAGATATCATTGTTATATTTATATTTGTACTATTGCATTGACATCAATGTTGTATTTATATTTGTACTATTGCATTGTTTAAAAGAGCTCTCAACATATTTGTGTGTAATAAGAATATACTCGCCCAACTTAACAGATTACATGTTTTTTTAAGATTTCTTGCTTATTCATATTATTTCATTGTTGAAAAGTGTAACTAGGTTCAATCTTCATAATGACATATCACCAAAGGACATGTCATCTCACCCTCACTCAATTTAGCTTATTATGAAGGCTCCAATCACTATAAATAGAGAATCTCGACCTCATTTCAGAAAAAGAATTTTGGTCAAGGTCTGAAGTTAGTAAGTAGTACGAAGGTCGTAAAGAAGAAGCCTTATAACCATCGAGGAGAAGAGAAGGAACATCGAGGTCCTTGGCATGCTTTTTGGCATGTTTTTTGGGCCATATAAACTCCACACATGGGAGTAGATTGCAGGAAGAAGGCCGAAATATTACAGTCACAATGAAAGAGAATTTTGGGTGAAGAACAAGGAAGATGTCAAGCCGAAGTGTCAAGAAGAAGTCTCCTTCTAGAGTGAGGAAGATAAAGGATCAAAGTTGGTCAAACACATGTGCTAGGGTTATTGAAATAAGAGTTGTGGAGCGCAGTGTGAACCAAGGACCGGAAATCTAAAGTATAACCATGGTACAAAGGAATTCAAGTAGTTGGATCAAGTGTTGACTTGGGTATGAAAGAGAAGCAGTGAAAGAAAACTTGTGTCTTGGTCTTGGAGTGGAAAATAGGTCAAGGGCCTTGGTCTTGGTATTCGCCAATTGAAGTCTCTATAAGAAGAAGAATTTGTTTGAGTTTTCCTCTCAAGTGAGGGAGGTTTTGGCCCTGGCTGATCGCCTATATTAAGTCTCTTGTCTCTTTATAGATTATGCATTGGTAGTTGTTTGATGAAGAAGAACACTATAATAAAATAAGTAAAAGAAGATCATAATCTAAAAGTAAAAATAATTCACAAGTAGTTATCATCAATAGAGAAATCACCTAATTCTTGATGCCCTAGATTTATCAACATGGTATCAGAGCTATGGTGACAAAGTCAAGGAGGGGCATCTTATCAAGGGACACTCAAGGAAGACATCAAAGCAAAGATCATATTGAAGTCAAGATCTACAAAAGAATCATTATAACCCTTGATCAAAGAAGTCTACACCAAAAGGAAATTTTGGGATTGTCATCAAGAAAAGGAAGGCCAAAAACCCTACATCTACTGAAGGTGAAGAAATCTACAAATCAAAGAAACTAGAATTCTATTCATTCAAGAAAGGCACTTCAAGGAAAAAGGTCATGTCATCATCTTGTAGAAATTCAAAACCCTATTTTAATCAACCAGGCATTTATGGGATCCACTGAAGTCGAAGTATCTTGAAGGCTAGAGATCCAAAGGAGGCTAGATCAAGGGGTGTTGTCATCATCTTCTAAAGGGTTATAAGGAATTTTCCTCTCATTAAAGCAAGGATCTTCCCATTAAAGGACATCGTCAAGAAGTCATCATTGATCTTCATCAACAAAGACTCCACCATCAAAGGATCCAAAGGGATCTCCCTCTCTGTGGGATCAAGGATCATTAGTTGAAGAAATATATCTTCATCAAGGAGGAGTTTTATATTTTCTATATCATCATCAATATCAAGAAAGTAGAAATGAGAAGAAGCATCCTATCAAGTAAGTATATTTATGTCCACATGTGAATCTATCAAAATGTATTTTTGCAAGGAAATTAAAATTGGAAACTAGGGCCAAACTCCACCTTGTACAACTCATATGACGGAGTTGATATTTTTATTGGATTCCCTCTTTTCTAGAGTTGTGATATTGATCTAAAGATCGTCTTGTTCGAACAAGCAGAAGTGTGATTTTGAATTTATTATTCACACGTGAAAATTGTCAAGGTCAGCCATAGTCGAATGTAGGCTCATGAATCCCAACAGTTGTGTCTCCACACCCTCAACGAATTGTATAAATAGTAGTGACCTTCTCCTCATTTGGACATCAGTGATCTCATCACACATCCTTCTCCCTCCTCTCTTGATTGCTTCGTACAACATTGGAGCAGGTCTCTTTCACTCCACACATGTGGCAAGAGGGAAAATATTTTTGGGAAAATTGTAGGACGAATTATAGGAAAACATGTTAGCGTTGACCGAGGGTCAACTCACCTCCTTTGACTGCGTTGTCAAGGTAGAAAATCGGACTTTTGAAGGTTGCATTTATTGGCACTGTTTTCGAGGCATTTGGAGCAGTTTGACCAATGTTGACTTTAGTGTTAACTTCAGGTTTGACTGTAGTTTTTACAACAGCATTTGACTAGGTTTGACTTGACTATTTTGGGTTGACTTTGACCCTCTTGGAAGGCTGAATTGGATTTTGTTGACCAAATTGCTTGGAGGACATTTTGGAGCCGCTTTGACTAGCATTGACTTTCTGGTTAGGGCTGCAATTGACTGTTGATTTTGACATTACTATTTTAGGCAAGTTATTTTGATATTTGTACTCTCTCTCTCTCTACTGAACTATTGAAGAATAATAAGAAGAATTTGATCAAAGGGTTTTCCCCACATTGGGGTTTTTCCCTAGCATCTGCCAAATATTGAGTCCCCTTGTCTTGGCTTGTCTTTTGCTTATTGTTTATTTTATATTTGCATATAATATCAATGTATTGAGGTTAATGTGATTGCTAATCTGGAAATTGATATTGGGCTAATTAGGAACATAGAAGTAAATTGTGCTTAAGCATAGAACATACCATTGTTAGCCCCAATGGTTAGCTCAATTGGTTGAGTCCCCGCTTGGAAGTACTCCCAAATTGAGAGGTCACAGGATCAAATCTCCTAGATGCCCGCAGGGTTAGGCCGAAAGTAGATCCCTTCGGGAGGATTTACTACGATTCATTCAGACCGTGGATGTAGCTAGTACATGTGTGCGGGCACATAGAAACGTGAACCACTACGAACAACCAAAAAAAAACATACCATTGTTATCTAAAATTAACAAAAGGCAACAAATTGGTTGGGGCTTCAAACTATATTTCATGGAAGAAAAGGACAGATCTTAATCTCATTGAAAATGAGGTTATGGAACATGTCAAAGGATCTATCACCAAACCAGCGAAATAAGATGCTCAAGAACTTGCAAATTTTATAAAGGGGGAAGTTAGGACTCAAAGGATTCTCATTGAATCCATCAAGGATCCTCTCATCCCATATGTATCAAAACTTGAAACTTCAAAAGAAATATATGACAAACTGGTAGAGTTTTATTTCGTAAGCACTGCAGGGGGAAGTTATCTCCCTAAGGCAAGAACTCTACTAGATGAAGATGTCAAAGGGAAGAAGGAATAACCTCATACTTTATGAGGATATATGAGATCAGGGATCAACTTCAAGATCTAGGAGAAGTCATGTCTAATATATGAATGACTACAATAGTACTAAATGCACTACCGGAGGAGTGGGGTAACTTTACTTCAAGTATTTATGGGAAGAAAGAAGCTACTCCATTCCATGAACTATGGTCACTATACAAGACTGAATAATCAAGGCTAAAGGAAAAATCTGATGTGGGATTAGGTATGAGTCACACATTATTGGATGAAATCAACATAATATGTCCTCATATGAAATATGAGGTGGTTGACAATAACTAAAGGAACTATAATCGGAAGTTCCTGGAAGGAATTGTGTGAAGAAAGAAAGAGAGAAGATCTTGAACCATGCAACTACGGAAAAGGAAATCAACATCCAAGGCCTGTAAAATTTGACTATGATATCTCTAGGGAAGATATGAAGACTCTGATGGGAGTCTGAAAGGAGACCCTTGACAATGTATATTTTTTGGAGATGTGTCAATATGTATGCAGGATGTTGATGCAAACTGGAAGATGTCATGATGAAAGACCATCACAAAGGTAATTTTGATTTAATGGTCATTTCCTATTTTTTTAATGATATTTGGATGGGCTTAGGTAGGGTTGCCGATGGAAGAGCTATGGATGTCCTCCACCACTAATGACCATGTAGTAGGATGAAAGATCCTTTTAGGAAACATGGCATGATGAAGGAAACATGGCATGAAGGAAGGCCAGATATGGACTGATGGATCACTTTCTGATAAAATGAATAATGACATGGCTCAAGGATGAAAGTGATGGATGGTTTGTGCCATACAAAGAAGTCCCTATAAATGTAGACTCCATGACAGGGAGAAACTTATGACGTTGAAGGAAGGAGTTCTACAAGCAGTTGGTTGTTCTATCATCTCCACCTGAGGAGTTGTTGTAGGTCCCTAATTAGGAGGGAGCTTGGAAACAATTTTCTTACTTGAAAGAATCTTGGAAGCAAAATTATTAAGCCAATAGGGAGCTTAAGTACATTCCTTCCGTAGGAATGAGTACATTCCTTTATTGGAATAAATATATCCTCCCAAAATTAAGAGGGAGAGATAGAAACATCATTCTTTTCTTCACTTTGGAAGACAGAATAGAGGATTGGGTAAACATCCAGCATTTGATGCTCTTTGAGGATGTGTTAGGGCATCCAAGACAAGAGTAGCCATAGAGGACCGATATTCTTTGAGGATTGGGAATCCAATATAAGAATAGTCATGGTGGAACACACACTAAGAACCCAGGTGGAGTATGTTCCAAGAGAGACAATGATGACTGATCTAAAATAGATCTAAAATAATACTGAAGTAGAACTGAATATTTTCCAAAAGTGAATTGATTGTTAACTCGATCGCTTAGTGTGGAAGACTGAAGGAAAGAAATTGATTTAATGACTTGAACCATAACTTTAAAATCATATTAAACATGAATTTGCAGTAAAGAATAAAGATAGAAGATAGAAAACATTGGAGTTCGTCCCTGGTGGACTATGTCTCCAGGTCCACTTTCAAGATGGGTGTCCGTAAGCCCAAGGATAATATGGCTGATATATTTACTAAGCCCCTTGGTAAAATCAAATTTGAAGTTTTTAGAAGTCAATTAGGTATTGTAGAAAATCCATTTCTCCATTAAGGGAGGATGTGAGAATAATGCAGAAATAGAATTAGTTTTGAGTGGTTGAACGAGAGTGTTTATTTAGGAATTGGTTGCACATATTTAAGTTTGTTTCCTCTTCTTCAGGAAGATTAGGTGAGTGCAATGTCCTATATAAGAGTGATGTAATCGAGCAATTGAATTCATTAATTTGAGTGAGCTTTGTCTCACGTTTTCTGGTGTTTCTAGCTGTGCATTTATTGTTATTTAAAAAAAACTTGGTGTACTAGTGCATATGAAAATATCTGACATAACATACCAAAATAATTCTGACAACGAGGAAATGTAGAAGCATAAGTACAAAATAAATAGACATATGCAGTGCATCAGCATATCAAGATCTTGAAATATTTTCAACATGAAATGTCAAAAGTCCAAAAATATATGTCCAAATAGAGTGAAACAGAATAGAGAAATAAAATTTCAAATGCGTCAGGAGAGAGATGTTTAATAGATAATGGAATAGGGATGGAGCCATTGGCATAGATTTTTTCTACTTCCATAACTGAGTAATATATCTTTCCATATGCATTAGAGATGCCAATCTTTGACAAGGAGTTTGTGACCCTGTTTCTTTCCCTGAAGATGTGTAAGAAGCTTATGGAATTGAAAGTCCTCATGAGAATCGAGATCCGAGTCATCCAAACCTGTAGTTGTGGTTTTGAGAAGTTTAAGCCCCTGGATAAATTATGAATAAGAACATGTGAGTCCTCGAAGACATGTAAAGCGTCAATGGACAGATGGTATGTGAACCAGAGTAGGCCCCATAGTGCGAGGACCTTTTCCTTGTGTTAGTACTCGAGCCACTGTTCCAATGAATTCTGTAACGAGTAGTGTGATCCAGACGAAGCCATACCCCACACCCACATTATTGTTGTTGAGCAATGCCATTAAAAAACTTTGCAGGAAATTGTATGGGATGTGCAATAGATCTGAGAGACAAATCCTTAATGGGCCGAGTATGTGAACCGGTCCCCTCCAGCTAATGGTTGATGTTGAGGATAATACAATGTATACATATAGGGATAATACAGAATGGGGCAGCCTTGTATTTACCCCCCACTCCAACCACCAATTGAGACATTCCTGGATGTGTGTAAATCCCCTGTAAGAAATGTTTATAGAGTGGAATATGCCCATACATACCGAGATAGAGATAGGGAAATCAATAAAAAGATGTGTTATGTTCTGCAACTTCACAACATAGTGGGCATCTCCCAAGACCCAATATTCCTGTCTTTCACATATTTTCCTATGTGATATTTTTATTACGTCAAACTAACCAATTAAAAAGTGTGATTTTGATAGGAATATGAAGTTTCCATACCTTGTGGTACTAGCACGCCTGCAAGTCACGAGATGTACAGATGAGGTCTTTTTATATATTCGCTACCACCACGCCATTTGAGAGCAGTGTGCCTGCCCATGTAATATGATCCTCCTCCCCCCCGTCGCACAAACCCGCCTGTCTTAGTGTACAAATGTAGGTATCCCATTCCAGTGCCATATCATCCAGTATACCTAAATCCACTGCCTGCCTCCAGATTGTAGTGTTGCTAGTCCAGCCCCAATTGCCTGATTCATAAATAATATACCTCGTGTGTGTAAACTGTGCAGTAGGTTCTCTGTTAATTGTTGTGTACCAAAAACATCCTTGATCACATCAACGCCAATAATAATATTAGTGTCTTGGCCAAGTTCCATCAAAGTCTCTGTAGAAATTGCCCCTTCACCTTTTGAAAGCTTCTCCAGATATATGAACCATTGTCCCTCCCAAAATCTCTCGTCTGAACCCACTCCACCAGGTCCTGTCTATTCATATATTTAGTGTAGATGATATCCCGCCACAAAACCTCCATGTATAGTCTGCGCCATAGGGACTTCATGAGAAGTGCCCAACCAAATACCTTTACGTCCAGAAGGCCCCATCCACCCAATACCTTCAAAACAATTATCCACCCACTTCCTTTGGAACAATTATATTTTCCAGTTTAGTAAGATGGTAGTTTCCCTTAGTATTTCGGCCAACCCATATGAAGTGAACAATGATCGATTTGATTTGTTGGATGATGGCACCAGGAAGAATGAATAAGTGTGCCCAGTATGATTGTAGTACCGCTTGTACTAGTATAAATCTTCCTCCGAGTGATAGCCATCTATGATTACATCCATTTATCCTCTTTTTGAATTTATCTATAATCCAGTACCAATCCCCATTTCTGTATTTGGCAGGCCTTAACTTACAACCAAGATATGTGAGGCCCTCAGTCAATAGCCTTCTGTTGAAGTTGAATATGTTGGCAATATCATTGATTTCCCCAATATCACCCGCAGAGTACAAGATGTAAGACTTACCCTCATTTGTTGTTAATTTCGTAGCCATTCCAAAGCGAACCAGTATGTTGTGGAAATTTCTCCATAGGGTTCTGAACATCATACCGAATACCAATATATCATCGACAAAGAAATTGTGTGAAGTCGATATACCTATACATATGCGGACACCCTTAAAAATATCATCTGCAATTGTCACTTTAATCTTTAGACTTAAACAATCCATGACCAAAATAAATAAAAGTGAGGATAGGGAACATCCCTGGTGAAGTCCCCTGCCAGCATCGAAGAAGTCCGAAGGGTAACCATTTATCAGAACAACAAAGTGTGCACTGGATAAACACGCCATGATCCATTCTATAATGGGATTAGATAGGCCAATCTTCAGTAAGATTAATATATTTTGTGAATATGGTTGGAGAGTGATGTTCATTTGTGTTGAATAATAAATTTAAAGAGATTCAGTTTCTTATTTCAACTTGAATAAAAAAATAATCTTGAGTAAAAAAATATTTCTCTATATATTCAGGAAACTTCGGTTTGTTACAGAGCATGTGGTTATTTCAAGCGAAAATGATTAAATTTATTTACCAAATTGCCTTCATAGCCTTCCCGAACATCATTGTATTTAGAAATTTCTTAGGATTTGATCAGGTTCGAGAAGAAAATTTTAAGTTTAATAAAATTAAAAGAACGTTGCTTGAAATCTAACCTTACCCAACTGTCTTAACCATTTACACGTCTCTGAGAAAACAGAGATATTGATCTTTGTATGATCACCATTAAAAGCAAGGACTCGTATTTATTCCAAAAATACCTATCGATTTTGTTATCAAGAAAAACCCAATACACAATAAACCGTACAACTATCTTGGCACTGAAGAATGCTGAAGAATACTTTAAACTATGTAAGATTGAAGACCGAAGAATTATTTAAACTATGTAAGGTTGAAGAATTTTTTAAGGTGTGCAAGTTAATTGGGGATGAATTTTTATCACGTTGCAGATTTCAAGATATAATGCATAAAAGTGATATCAATCACCAAATCTATTTTGATAATAGTTAATTCAACAAAACCCCTAAAGCATGATTAAGCTTTAATTTGAAAATCAATTTATCCATTTTTTAAAATGACTGTCATGAGAATTTTAACTAGAACCGATCAGTGGCACGTTGGAACACCTTCTCTGTCTCGGCGTCTGCACTTTTCATTCTCCTTCCATGCAACCGACCTATAACACCCTTGTTTCAATTTATAATATAAAATTAATTGATAATAATTTATAGCATAATAGTGCAAATTAATATAATTAATTGCTCAAAGTTTAGATGTGTATATTATGTGAGTTAAATAAGAAATTTCATTGGAACATACCAGTTTAATTATGAAAAATTTATTAAACAAAATAATTTAGAAAAGAGATACCCAAACTTTAGAACAACAAATTCAAGAATTATGACAATATTTAAGAATTATGGAAACTAAGTTGTTTTTAAGTTTAAATTTAAAGGGATTTACAATTAAAGGGAACAGTCAACAATATTTATATAATTTATTATAAAACTTTCACATGGTATCTTCACAATCATCATAGAGAATAGATTTATAATCTATTAGATTACTTATTTTTATGATAAGTTTCACATATGGAATAATTTCTCAAGTGTTTTTCCACCCAATCAAAAGCATCAACTGTGTATGCCACATTTTAGTTAGGGTACGAGGTAACAAGGGTGATTTTTTCCTCATTTTATCTTTCTTGATATATACATACATGACAAAGCCATATGCCCTAAGCCAACCAACAACAACACATAACACAATTTTTATCTCACTTGTGTATATTCAAATAGCAACACATGATTCAAGCCAACCAATTTATAATCCAGGAATTGAACTATCAATCTCACTAGTACGGATTCATATAACACCCTCCACTAGGGCACACTTGTTGTGCATCTCCTCATTACCAACAATCACACTAGCTTGATCATTCCACTGTTAGATTTCTCACTAGGTGGGGAACCCTTCATCACTAAGCTACAATTCTAATATGGAAATATTGACCAAGCTACAAGTTAATAAGAACTATGCTAAAGTAGATATACACGTCTACACCAAATCTCTTGTTGGGAAAATTAAACATGATAGCATAGAGGCATCTAGACTCAACATGGGTTAACATTTTATAATAAAAGCATCCCTCCTAGACTCTCACATGCATACCAGCCAACTTCATCTTTGAAAAATAAGGTTCATACAACATAGCAATGCTAGCATTTTAATGACAAAGCACCATTGTGGATAGAATCCAAAAGTGACAAAAGAAGAAAAACTAGCAAAGGACATGATTAAACATCAAGGTTAAATATTTGATATATAATCATGTGTCAAAAAAGTGAGGTTAAATATTGTTGTTTGTTCCTTTTAATTGTAAATCCCTTTAAATTTAACCTTAAAAACAACTTAGTTTCCATAATTCTTGAATATGTTGTTCTAAGACATCCCTTTTCTAAATTATTTTTGTTTAATAAACTTTTCATAATTAAACTTATATGTTCCAATATTTAACCTCATCATTGTGATGATACCATGTGTCAGAAAACTGAGGTTAAATTCTCATCTTGATACATGTCATTATTATTCCCTTTTCACCCCACTTCACCTCTTGTCATATCATAGACACCCTCTTGCCCTTCCTCTCCAAAAGATTGCCCCCACGACTAGCAAGTTATTTCATAGTGCATATTCATATTAATATGACTTTACACAATGGTGGTATCATCACTTTTGTACCAAATTTGACATATTAAACTCGTAAGTGTAATAATTCTCTAATAATCAATGATGGTTTGCAAGTCTATGAAAGAAAAACATTGACATTTCTCCCACCAGAGTTCAAGTATGACCAACGAAAAGCTTTTTTCTTTGTTTATCGATGTGCCAACATTCAAAGAATTTTGAATTGAATGGTGTTACTTGTGATTTCTTCTTGGTAGGGCTAAGTTGCACTAGCGACATTATGATGAAGAGGAAGCCAAATTAAAGCCAAAAAATCACTCGAATAGGCCCTTCCTTCCATTCTTCAATTAAAATTGTACAAAAAATGCACACTATAAGTCATGGATACCTTTCATACAAAGAAAAACTTGCTTTGCATCCAAAGAAGACACCCATAAATGAATAAGATTTGCATATCATACTATATGCAAAACATGGGTAAAATTGATTTTGGTTCATGGATAAAATGTTCTACTCTCAAAGATCCTCCAATTGCAGTATCTTAAAACAAGGATTCTTAAATGGTGTTAGTTGCACTTCATTATAGATAGTAAGGACATGCTACATCATGATAAGAGGAAATTAGTTTTTATAATATTGAAAAATAAATAAAGAAATCAAATATTTTGTAGACCCTGGTATTTTGGTAAGAATTGTACAACTTATGCACACATATACATCATAGATATAATTGTGATTTTAATGAAGTGCCTCAAAAATCAATCCTATAAAGTAGATTGGAATATTAGACATTTACAAGTCAAGGGTTTGGGGTTTTTTGGATGGGCCCTTTATTGGGAATCCAAAGGAAGCGTGTTATACTCATATGAGGGTTGCAAAATCACCTTTTTTAGGTAGGCTTAGGTTGAGGGACTAACAATTGGGTTGAGATGTGAGCTTTGGCTACATTATTCAACATTGCAATAGAAAGAAATATAACTCCTTTTCACACTCTGGAGATTCAAAATTGGTCATCAATTGTTTGAATACGAACTTAAAATTACAAAATTTTCCATTTGAAAGAAATTTATGATCAAGCAACATTGTTGATGGAAAGGGAAACAATAATTTATTACAAACATATTTTCAAATAACATAATGTGCTCGCAGATGGATTGTCAAATCAATATGTGGAGCTCAAATTGGGTCATTAGAGATGTTGAAAACAAAGGATGGTGAAATTCTTTGTAAGTTTCGCATTCCATCTATCACAGAAAAATGTGATCATTTTGTATTAGCCCTGACATTTAAAAACATGTGTTTCCTCCTTGAAGGTCATATGTTTGAATTCAAGGGGGGTAGGATATGTACACCTTTGTATAATGAGTAATGAAATCATTATATGGAGGGGATTTCGTCCCATAAAAAGGGATCTTCTATGTCATGATTTTTTCCTATGCTATGAAATTAAATTAGATTGTGTTATATTTTTTTTTATTTTTTTTTTCTTTCTTTTTTGTCGAAATTGACAACTAGGTAGATAGTATTATCATTATTATCATGTAGAAAGACATGTTTATGATAAGAGGATTTTTTCAATTAACTAATAAATATGAGGATTGTAGTTGAGTATAAAAGTTTGTGTTGAGATATAGGTGACAATTTTTGGGCTTGTCACTATTTTATGTGCTTATAGCTCTTCATAATGTAACATTTTAAAGGTTATAAAGACCACGTGAATTAACGTCGAAACAAAACATCCCTAAAACAGTAATTACATATCATATTATGCAATGTGCATGAGAAAAACATAAGCATCAAGTAAATCCTAATTATATTCATTTTCAAATCAAATTCAATTTGGACTCTAGGATAAAAGGTTATGTTAACCAAGTTGGTTTTTTTCCCAAAGAATTTCACAAATCCTAATCACACTCGTTATGTGGATCAAGTTGGGTTTTTTATCCAAAGTATTTTATAAATTTTAATTACACGTTTTTAAAATCAATTTCCCTTCATGGATAAAAAATTCGTTGATCAAATAAGTTTTTAAAAACATTAATGCTACCAATAAATATTCATGGATAATGCAAATGAAAATTGTTTTAAGACAATAGTCATAAAAATAATGAAAATATGAAATCTGTCTAAATAACCTCAAATAATCTATAGAAAAGTAAATAATTGGATGTAGCTTGGGTGGTTGGAAGAAATGTTATTATTCTTCCTCCGTTGGGGTTCAACTTTCACAGGTAACATGGTTGAGCTCATAATGAGTGTATCTTTATAATGGCTTCAAGCCTTGTTGTGTGAGAGTCTCTCAAGAACCTAAACATAAATATTTTCAATGACCAAAACATGTATATTCCTTATATAAAATATAAAATATTTCATCTAAAAGAAAAAAAAAATAATAATAATAAATTAATATTTTAAGAGAAGAAAATTACCCTTCAATAAAAATAAATTATATTTATTTTATTTTTGATATTTTATAAAAAATATTATTTATTTATTATTAAGCATTAACAAACGTTTTTGCAAATTATGAACAATTATCACCCTCAATCAAATTTTAGTTTTAATTCTAACATTCATAAGAATTGAACTTGAAAATACATCTATCATATACACAAATAATATATTTCTTTTCCTATTAATATTAAATGATAATCATTAATATGTAAATGTGATTAAGCGGCTTATTTGCATATATTAAATTTTATTGAAACATTACTTTGTTTATAACAATTAGTTTTACTGAATTACAATTTTGTTTCTTTAAAAAAAAAAATAACATTTACAAGTTAGAAAAATAAATTTATTGACAGCTTATATATAGTAGTTGTTGTAGTAGTAATAGTAAAATCTTATTCAGTCTAAAACTAACACAACCACATTACTAAAATACTAAGAACTATATCCCTACCATCAATCTAATTAAACATCTCCTACGACCTCAAGTCACTAAAAGTTCAATGATTTCCCAAGTAAAGTATGCTACCATTGCCTTGCATTTTGGGGCATTGACCTCTCAC
This sequence comes from Pinus albicaulis, assembly GCA_034641835.2. NCBI lineage: Eukaryota > Viridiplantae > Streptophyta > Pinopsida > Pinales > Pinaceae > Pinus > Pinus albicaulis. The sequence goes on from CM076578.1 coordinate 1,912,062,041, forward strand.
TATGTGGAAATTTGGTGGAAGAACTCCTCAAAACCACATACACATCTAAGAGTGTGGCACTATGAACCTCTCTATGTTGTGTCTAACTTCATCTCTCTTGCCCACCTGGCACCGATCTTTGGAAGGTTGTTGCATATCCCAACAATCTGCAACTACAATAAATGCACCAATTCTTGGTGAACAAATTTATCAATCCTCTGCATTGCTTGTGTAAAATTAGAAGCATCATCTCATATAATCTTGTCACTAGAGAGTTACAAAATCATAGCCTTCGGTGTCTTCTGCACCCAAAAGAATTGTAATCTCTATACCATTTTCCATAGAAGATTGCTTGGGTACTCTGATAAAAACCTTACATGACAAATGGATTTAAAGACATCTGGAAAGGGTTCGAGGAAAACTGACGAGAGCCCCTCATGGGATGATTGGTAACATACAGCCAAATAGGAGGAACTTCACCATGCCAACATGAGTGACGATAAATCTGATACGAGATCAGGAAAATACAAATGTACTTATAATCATGGCTAATAGTCGGAAAATACGAATGTACTTATAATAATGGCTAATTGTAAATGAGCCTACTCCTAAAAAATGAAAGCATTATATAAATCCTACTTATTTTCAAAATTGATTTTGGTTCATGGATAAAATGTTCTACTCCCAAAGATCCTCCAATTGCAGTATCTTAAAACAAGGATTCTTAAATGGTGTTAGTTGCACTTCGTTATAGATAGTAAGGACATGCTACATCATGATAAGAGGAAATTAGTTTTTATAATATTGAAAAATAAATAAATCAAATATTTTGTAGACCCTAGTTTTTTTAGTAAGAATTGTACAACTTATGCACACATATACATCATAGATATAATTGTGATTTTAATGAAGTGACTCAAAAATCAATCCTATAAAGTAGATTGGAATATTAGACATTTACAAGTCAAGGGTTTGGGGTTTTTTGGATGGGTCCTTTATTGGGAATCCAAAGGAAGCGTGTTATACTCATATGAGGGTTACAAAATCACCTTTTTTAGGTAGGATTAGGTTGAGGGACTACCAATTGGGTTGAGATGTGAGCTTTGGCTACATTATTCAACATTTTAATAGAAAGAAATATAACTCCTTTTCACACTTTGGTGATTCAAAATTGGTCATCAATTGTTTGAATACGAACTTAAAATTACAAAATTTTCCATTTGAAAGAAATTTATGATCAAGCAACATTGTTGATGGAAAGGGAAACAATAATTTCTTACAAACATATTTTCAAATAACATAATGTGCTCACAGATGGATTGCCAAAGCAATATGTGGAGCTCAAATTGGGTCATTAGAGATGTTGAAAACAAAGGATGGCGAAATTGTTTGTAAGTTTCGCATTCCATCTATCACTGAAAAATGTGATCATTTTGTATTAGGCCTAACATTTAAGCACATGTGTTTCCTCCTTGAAGGTCATATGTTTGAATTCAAGGGGGGTAGGATACGTACACCTTTGTATACTAAGCAATGAAATCATTATATGGAGGGGATTTCGTCCCATAAAAAAGGGATCTTCTATGTCATGATTTTTTCCTATGCTATGAAATTAAATTAGATTGTGTTATATTTTTCTTTCTTCTTCTTTTTTGTGACTAGCAATTTCTTTCTTTTCTTTTTTTTTAGAGGGAGGGTTGTGGGGGAGGGGGGTTGCGGGTTTGTGATTGGTGAAATTGACAACTAGGTAGATAATATTATCATTATTATCATGTAGAAAGACATGTTTGTGATAAGAGGATTTTTCAATTAACTAATATATATGAGGACTGTAGTTGAGTATAAAAGTTTGTGTTGAGATATAGGTGACAATTTTTGGGCTTGTCACTATTTTATGTGCTTATAGCTCTTCATAATGTAACATTTTAAAGGTTATAAAGACCACGTGAATTAACATCGAAACAAAACATCCCTAAAACAATAATTACATATCATATTATGCAATGTGCATGAGCAAAACATAAGCATCAAGTAAATCCTAATTATATTCATTTTCAAATCAAATTCAATTTGGACTCTAGGATAAAAGGTTATGTGAACCAAGTTGGTTTTTTTCCCAAAGAATTTCACAAATCCTAATCACACTCATTGTTATGTGGATCAAGTTGGGTTTTTTATCCAAAGTATTTTATAAATTTTAATTACACTCACTTTTAAAATCAATTTCCCTTCATGGATAAAAAATTCATTGATCAAATAAGTTTTTAAAAACATTAATGCTACCAATAAATATTCATGGATAATGCAAATGAAAATTGTTTTAAGATAACAATCATAAAAATAATGAAAATATGAAATCTATGTCTAAATAACCTCAAATAATCTATAGAAAAGTAATTAATTGGATGTAGTTTGGGTGGTTGGAAGAAATGCTATTATTCTTCCTTCGTTGGGGTTCAACTTTCACATGTAACATGTTTGAGCTCATAATGAGTGTATCTTTATAATGGCTTCAAGCCTTGTTGTGTGAGAGTCTCTCAAGAACCTAAACATAAATATTTTCAATGACCAAAACATGTATATTCCTTATATAAAATATAAAATATTTCATCTAAAAGAAAAAAATTTAAAAATAATAAATTAATATTTTAAGAGAAAAAAATTACCTTTCAATAAAATTATATTTATTTTATTTTTGATATTTTATAAAAATATTATTTATTTATTATTAAGCATTAAAAAATGTTTTTTGCAAATTATGAACAATTATCACCCTCAATCAAATTATAGTTTTGATTCTAACATTCATAAGAATTGAACTTGAAAATACATCTATCATATACACAAATAATATATTTCTTTTCCTATTAATATTAAATGTTAATCATTAATATGTAAATGTGATTAAACGACTTATTTGCATATATTAAATTTTATTGAAACATTACTTTGTTTATAACAACTAGTTTTACTGAATTACAATTTTGTTTCTTTAAAAAAAATAACATTTACAAGTTAGAAAAGAAAACTTACTGAAAGGTTATATATAGTAGTTGTTGTAGTAGTAAAAGTAAAATTTTATTTATTCTAAAACTAACACAACCACATTACTAAAATACTAAGAACTATATCCCTACAATCAATCTAATAAACATCTCCTAGGGCCTCAAAGTCACTAAAAATTCAATGATTTCCCAGGTAAAGTATGCTACCATTGCCTTGCATTTTGGGGCATTGACCTCTCACTATGTGTAAATTTGGTGGAAGAACCTCTCAAAACCACATACACATCTAAGAGTGTGGCACTATGAACCTCTCTATGTTGTGTCTAACTTCATCTCTCTTGCCCACCTGGCACCAATCTTTGAAAGGTTGTTACATATCCCAACAATCTGCAACTACAATAAATTCACCAATTCTTGGTGAACAAATTTAGCAATCCTCTACATTGCTTGTGTAAAATTAGAAGCATCATCTCGTATAATCTTGTCACTAGAGAGTTACAAAATCATAGCCTTCGGTGTCTTCTGCACCCAAAAGAATTGTAATCTCTATACCATTTTCCATAGAAGATTGCTTGGGTACTCTGATAAAAACCTTACATGAAAAATGGATTTAAAGACATCTCGAAAGGGTTCGAGGAAAACTGACAAGAGCCCCTCATGGGATGATTGGTAACAGAGAGCCAAACAGGAGGAACTTCACCACGCCAACATGAGTGAGGATAAATCTGATACGAGATCAGGAAAATACAAATGTACTTGTAATGATGGCTAATAGTCGGACAATACAAATGTACTTATAATGATGGCTAATCGTAAATGAGCCTACTCCTAAAGTTATGGTAGTGTTCAAACTGAACCCAACAGATTACATTACGCAATTGTTTATGCGTGCATTCCTGCAAACTCTTCTCCTTGGATATAGAACTCTCCAAAGGAACAACATTTATGGTCTAACACCATGTGTTAATTGTTGCATTCACGATGAAGTTATTTGAGAGTATCGAGTAGAGAAGCCCTGTAGCTCGAGCTGTATGCGAAACCATTAGCCATCATTGTGAGCTAATGGAGAGAAGATGGGCCCAATGTGATTACGAAAAAAGTTGCTTGCTAGAAGAAGCAACGAGAAGGGCATTGCCAAAGCTGAGTATAGTGTTCCGAATTGGACTGCGAAGCGGAATTCTTGGAAAGATAAGTTTACCAACCAACTTTGGTTAGAAAATTCGATGAAGAATATGACACATCAACTGCAGGAAGAATAAATGGTAGAGACATATATCTTAATTTTCGTTTCTCCCGAAGGCAACGAAGACCATTTGAAATGATGGATGCAAAGAAGGCCATTTGAAAGAATGGATGTTTTAGCAAGGATAAGGAAACTAAGACACAAATTCTTGATTCAAGCATTGGTAATATTGTCTTGAATTTATTGAACTTAGATATTAATCCTAGATAACTCAATATTTAGGTGTAGTTATTTTGTTAGATTTGGCTATAACAAACGGGTAAAGTAAGGGCATCCAACACAAAGATTGAAGAAAGATGCTATAAAGAGTATGTGAGCTACATAGTAAGAAGAGGATTTTCTTGTCACTATGTCATGTATCTCTCGTTGACTTGTTGATGTGATGTTGCAATATTTTTGTAATGTAAATATCATCATTGAGCCTAAATAGTGAGAAGTGTTGTAGCTAAAAATGAATTGTTTGTCGAGTGGTGCACTATAAATCTACTTTGGTGTGTATATAGAGAATGTGAGACTGAGGTGGATACATCTTGTATACAAACTACTTTCCTACATAACTTGTGACTACAACTGATGGCACTCATGTATCTTAGTGGATGAAAGTAGAACCATAAAATGATCAATTACTCAATCTTCATAGCCAGATTGATGTTAGGCCCTTAAGTACGACATGTTCTTGATTAATCAGAGGTACCAATGGTATGTTTGTTTTCCAGCGGATATGTGATGACAGTTCTTCAGGGGCAAGGAGGAGCATGCACACTTTTTGTGGTGGAAGCATGTTGTATTGTTCTCGCTTAAGAAAATCAAGTATTGAATGCGAGCTAAATTTTTAGATTGAAATGATAAGTTTGCAACAAGGACAAAGAGGTCATGGATATCACAAAGAGATATTTAGAGTTCGGTCAAAGCAAAGCAGGTGATAGTTCATGTGGAAGCGTAATGGCAACAAAGTATATTGGATGTGGTAGCAAAGGTTAGATGACGATGAACAAATTAAAGGTATAATTGTGTGTGTTGAATAAAGCAGACTCATGACCATGTTGTAATATGATATACACTTTGTAGTTGTAGCAAGTCTATGTTATGTCTTAACTAGTGGTCCTTATGAGTTTGAGTATGTACTTGTGTTACTTTTAGTTAACAATGGTATGTTACATGCTTAGCACAATTTACTTCAATGTTTCTTTAGAGCCCAATGACAATTTCCAATTATTTCCAGTAGAAATCGCATTAACTTAATCACATTGACAATAAATGTAGATAAAACATTAAAAAAAAATGATAAAAACAAGCCAAGACAAGAGAACACCATATTTGGTGGATGCCAAGGAAAAACCCCAATGTGGGGAAAACCCTTTTATGAATTCTTCCTATTATTATTCAATAGTTCAGCAGAGAGAGATAGTACATTAATCAAATTCACTTGCCCAATACACAGTCAAATCAACCCTATCAAATTCTGCAGTCAACTGCAGTCAAACTTCAACCCTAACCAAAAAGTCAACACTGGTCAAAACAACAACAATCCTTCCTTAATGCAGCTCGGTCTTCCTTGGTCAAACTCGGGTTGAACAGGAGGTCAAATGCAACTCAAAACAGCACAGTCAAACTCGGTCAAAGGAGGGAGAAAATTTGTTGTACTTTTCTGCAGTCAAACAGGAGTCAATGCAGGTCAACATGCCCAAAATTTATCAGTTTTCGTGCCAGTCAGTGCGGCCTAGAGAAATCAGAATTTTCCCCTCAAAACAACAGTCAAACTTGGTCAAAACAACCTTAGTCAATGCTGGTCAAAACGCCCGAAATTCGATTATGTGATTTAGCCCATAAATTTGTCCTCGTGGTCGCACGTGTGAGAGAGAGAGAGAGATTGTCCCAAGCTGTATGAACCAATCTGATGAAGAAAGAGAGAAGAATGCGTGAGTGATTGATGTCCAAATGAGGTGAGAGGTCACTCCCATTTATACAATTCGTTGAGGGTGAAGAGACACATCCATTGGGCTCCTTGAGCCTACATTAAGCTAAGGTCGACCTAAACAATTTGCATATGCGAAAGAATAATTCAAAATATCACTTCTTCTTGTTCGAATGAGATGATCTTTAGATCAATCTTGGACCTCTCAAAATGAGGAATCAAATGCAATCATCATCTCCATCAAATGAGTTGTCCAAAGGTGGAATTTGGCCCTAGTTTCCAAATTTAAAACTCCCTCTCAACTAGGAAGAATTCCACCTGCCAATCCCACTGTTGTCATCGTGTCATCCTGTCATCATTTACCATCTCTATCATCTATGCTCTGCACTGCTTTGTTGAACCATGAATTAATAATGAAGAAGAATTGATTGAGAGTGAGTTACAAGACCTTGCCACTCTCCACTGACAAAAATCAATCTAGAGGTAGAACCTCAATTGATCCCAGATCAAGTTGTTGAACACCATGCATCCTATACATAGGGAGTACGACAGTAGATGATGCATCCATCAGTAGTGCTATGGTCCCTATCCTCGTTTTCCAACTCATTGGCCAGATAAGAGATATTTCCCATGAGTCTCGGACTACGTGGGTAGGATGTAGGCAAGGTGAACCACTCATCCTGCTCATATGTCATAGGAGAAGGTGAACCACTCACCCTACATACATGTGTCCGCAATTGTAGGCGAAGTTGAACAACTCACCCTATACACATGTCAACCATCATGGGGTATCACAGGGGAATGTGAACCACTCATCCTATACATAGCACACCACTAGGGAAAGGTGAACCACTCACCCTATGGTCTCTCATAGCTCCAAGAAGTACCCCAAGCCCCGAGAAGCTCCCAGAGCTCAATGTCTGTTTAGTCAATTTAATGTCTTAAATTGCTATCATAAATCATCAACTGAGGTTAGTAATCTGATGAAGTGTGGTGCACTATATATGCTTAGTTAACCTTCTTTCTTACTTCGTTGTGTATGTTTTTATATTGTTTTGGGGGGGTTTTGTTTCTTTATGTTTTAAATAAATCTAAGAAATGAAAACTATGAAATCTTTAAATTTTTAATGATCAACTAAATCTAATGAATTTTAATGTTGAAAACTAATTTTGAAAGAAGGAAGAAAAGGAAATGTTCTTTAACTATTTTAAATTACATAAAAACAGAGCATTTATTCTAATGACTTTGATCTTATGGAATTAAAGCTAAATTCTATTCTATCTCAATCTAATTCTACTCCATGGATTGAAAGCATAAATCCTATGATTTAAGAATTGAAATGACAATGATAATCTAAATGGAAAGAAAATTCAAAGCAATTGAAAGAAAACTATGATTCACTGCATGACCAAATAATTCAAATATCATTCAATTGAAAGATGATTAAATCACCTTCTCGAGATGATTAATCAAGCACATGATTATACATTTAAATTGTAAATTTAATCTAAGAAAGCAGTTAAAAAGCATGTAAAAAGGAAACTAAACTACTGTATGACCAAATACTCAAATATCATTCAATTTTGGAAAATGACAAAGTCATCTTCTTGAGATGATTTAACAAGCATCTGATTATACAAAATTGTGAACTTAATCTAAGAAAGCAATTAAAAAGCATAAAAAGTAAACTAAACTACTGTATAACTGAATACTCAAATATCATTCAATTTTGGAAAATGACAAAGTCATATTCTTGAGATGATTTAACAAGCATCTGATTATACATTTAATTGAAAATTTAATCTAAGAAAGAATTATAAAAACATGTTAAAGAAAACTAAGATAACTGTATGCTCCAATGCTTCAAACACAATCCAATTTGGAAAATATAAAAAACGGTTTTCTTGAGATGCTTTGATAAGCATAAGATTACATAGTTAATTCAAAACTAATTCTAAGAAAGCATTCATGAATTTAATCTATGAAATAGTAAGCGATTTAATCTAAGAATCAACTGCAAGTTAACTATAAAAGCAATGCAAATCTAACTACGAATTGACAAAACATAGCTAATAAAATTAAAACTAAAAACAACTAATGAAACCTCCATTCTGTGCAGGGGCCCTCTGCAACAGAATGAGTTGAAAACCTAGCAGACTATACACGCATCAAGAAGGATCTAGAACAAATGAACATGGTCGTTGTATTATCAAAATAGAGTTTTAAGGCGTACATAGTATTCATAATAATTAAGACTATCTTCCAGTTTCAAAACGACCGGTATTTAAACAAATTTTAGTGTATCTGTCTTGAGGTATTTCCGCCTACAAATGGAAATTAACTGAATTACAGAAGAAAAATCTAAGTAGCTAACTCTCAATTTTCTATGTCAGAGCAAATCGAGAGTCTTTTGTTCTTGGATCACATCCTTTAACTGAACTTTGACCGTGAGCATAGACACCTTTTTTTGTCGAATTCAAACAGGTGGATAGGATGGGATTTATGTGTGGATCATTCCAAAGATGCCCATGTGACTCATTCCTTCATTCGCTTCCCAAAACCTGTGAAACCATCATAGTAGTTGCGGAAACAACAATTCACTGCAGAATAGCACACGTTCTGTAGTTGAGTTACAAAAATTCATTTAAATAATAAGAAATATCAAAATATAAAATAGAGACCATTCAAATGCATTCTATGAGATAGAATTTCATTTATCATTGATTGGAATTATGGATTTATGAAAAGGTAGGAAGAAGTGATGAAAAAGGGTGTCAAAGAAAGAACAATTTTGAGGTTCAACAGTGTCCAACTCATGTGGGACCCTCATAGGAGGGTCTTTCCACGACTCCATGTCTCTCACAGAAGGCTAAGAATTTTACCTTCCCCAAGGGCTTCGTGAGAATGTTTGTGACCTTCTAATTAGTCATGATGTGATGGAGCCTTATTGCTCCCAGTTGTACCATATATCGGATAAATTGGTACCTGATATCAATATGCTTGGAGCGGTCATGGAACATGGGATTCTCTGAAAGGAAAATATCACTTTGGTTGTCATAGTAGATCATGCTAGTATCCATCACATGTTCAAATAGCTCACTAAAGAAATTCCTCAACCAAACAACTTCACAACGGGCCATACTAGCAGCAATGGCAATGTATTTGGCCTCGATGGTGCTTAAAGTAATTGATTTTGGCTTCCTACTCATCCAAGATATCGAAGTAGATCCCAATGAGAAGCAACTTTCATATGTGATATTACGATCCACCACACTGCCATCCTAGTCAGCATCAGTATATCCGTGTAGCCTCAAATTTCCGGTAGTGTATATCAAACCATAGTTGATTTTTCTAAGGATATATCTCAAGATATTCTTGGCAGCAATCCAGTGAATATGGTGAGGCTCAACCATAAATTGACTCAATGTATTCACAGCGAAGCATATGTACGAACGAGATTTCACTAAGAACATTAGGGCCCCCACAAGTTGTTGATACTCAAAAGGATTTTCCAAATCAGGCCCAGCAGCATTTCCACATAGCTTCTTAAAGTTAAGTTCCATTGCAATAGACACGATTAGAGAACTTTTGAGGTCTAAAATGGGCCTCCTAAGAAAAATGTACAACTAAAATAAACTTTATAAGAACCAATAGGATTCAATTTGATAATGTCAACCATGGGGGATGATTCACAATTTTTGGGATTAAAAAAAAGAAGTAAAAGATTGAAAAATAATAAAATAATAAACTACTTTTTCAACTTGTATTTTCAACTTATCTCCCTAAGGTTTTATTCAAATTTCGAGCAGGAGTACTTGTTCGGTGAAACATTTAATTCCTCATCCAAGTATGCAACATGGGTACTCCTTGGATGAGGAATCGAATTATACATCCAATGAGTGTTCATGCTCAAAATTTGAGCAAACCCATAAGGAAATAAGTTGAAAAAGTAGTTTTTTATTTTTTTCCCTCTGAAATTTGATGATGTAATCTAACCTTATTTTATTATTTCCACTATTATTTTATAATTTCCTTGGGAGGCCCATTTTAGACCTAAAAATTCCCTTAATGATACTTGCAATCCACCATCCCACATCTCTCTAGTAGCTTCACAATGTATTTCCCTTGAGAAAGAAAATTCTCACCTGGCTTTTGCCAGACCTCCAAGCCTAGTAAGTAGTGCATCAACCCTAGGTCCTTTATCTCGAATTCGGAAGCCAACTCCCTCTTGCATTGATAAATGAGATGATTTTCACTTGTTAGAAATAGATCATCCACATAAAGTACTAGAATTAGGTGCCTATCCTTTTCAACCTTGAAGTATAGGTTCAGGTCAACTTCGCTTCTTATAAAATCTAGCTTCATAAGATAGCTATCAATCCTCTCATACCAAGCCCTACAGTGTTTCTTCAACCCATAGAGAGATTTCTTCAAGCTTCATACATGTGTCTTACGATATTGAACTTCGAACTCGTTTGGTTGTTCTACATAGACTTCCTCCTTAAGTGATCCATGCAAGAAAGTAGTTTTGACATCCATTTGGTGTAGGCTCCATCCTTGAGAGGCAGTAAAAGTGATGATAGATTGGATAGTGGTGTATCACACAACTGGTGCAAATATCTCGTCATAGTCTACTCCTTCCTTTTGAGAGAAGCCTCGAGCACTCCCATCAGCTCCATGTTTGATTTTGTAAATCCATTTTGAAGTGACCACGAACTTGTCCTTGGGTCTAGGAACCACATCGTAGACATCATTCTTCATGACTGAGTCATATTCCTCATTCATTGCATCCTTGTCTAGGAACCACATCCTAGACATCATTCTTCATGATCGATTCATACTCCTCATTCATTGCATCCTTACATACTTGGTGCTTCACAACTTCTTTGAACGTACATGGCTCAGATTGAACAATGGTACTCATAGCAGCTAAGTACCCTTGGTACCTGTTTAGTTTCTTACTTTCACGAAATTTCCCCCTTGGTGCAACATGTCATTCAGCATCTTCGAGAGTGTCTTTGAGCCACAAGGTATTTTTCTTGAGGTAGAGGGCTCACTAAGAGGTGGATCAATGGGATCCATCGAACCTTCAATATCAGGCATCGTTTTCCCTGTCAAGATTCATCCTTCTTTCTTGCATCATCATCATTGTCCTTCCTTGGGAGGAGAATATCTCTTACTTTCCAAAGGGTAGGATCTTCATCGAAGGTGACATCATGACTTATTTCCACTTCCCTTTGACTAGGCACGTAGATTTTATATGCTTTTTAAGTTTCATTGTAGCCCACAAATGTTCCTTTCTTCCCATATGCATCTAACTTGTTTCTTTTCTCTTTCGGCACATGAAAATACACGGGGCAACCAAAAATTATAAAATGAGAAACCTCAGTTTTCTTACCAGTGAAAAATTATTCGAGTGTCTTAAAATCCAATGCTTGATGTGGGCATCATGGTAAAAAAAGAAGCAATCCTTCCTTAATGCAGCTCAGTCTTCCTTGGTCAAAATCGGCCTGAACAAGAGGTGAAATGCATCCCAAAGCAACTTGGTGAAGGGAGAGAGAAAATATGTTGTACTTTTCTGCGGTCAAATAACCCGGAAGTCAACGCAGGTCAACATGCCCAGAATTTCTCATTTTTCGTGCCAGTCAATGTGGCCTAGAGAAATTGGAATTATTTTGTCAAAACCACAGTCAAACTTGGTCAAAATTGCCTCGATCAATGTTGGTCAAAATGCCTGAAATTCGATTATGCAATTTAGCACAGAAATATGTCCTAGCCACACGTGTGAGAGAGAGAAATACTGCCCCAAGTTGTACGAACCAATCTGATGAATAGATAGAAGAATGTGTGAGTGATTGATGTCCATATGAGGTGAGAGTTCACTCCTATTTATACAATTTGTTGAGAGTGAAGAGACACGTCCATTGGGCTCCTTGAGCCTACATTAAGCTGAGGCCGACCTGAACAATTTGCATATGTGAAATAATAAATTCAAAATCTCACTTCTGCTTGTCCGAATGAGATGATATTTAAATCATTCTTGGACCTCTCTAAATGAGGAATCCAATGCAATCATCATCTCCATCAAATGAGTTGTCTGAAGATGGAATTTGGCCCTAGTTTCCAAATTTAACAACTTGATATCTCCGTGAGTTGGAATTTGTTTTCCCATATCAATGTAATATGAAAAGGGCATTTCATTTTAATACCTAAAGAGGCATGCACACCCCTTTATGATGTGTCCTTGATGATTACTTGATATCTTGTCTAGTTTAGTTTAGTAGCCTCTATTTTTGGGAGTTCTTTAACACTTGGACAAGTGTGCCATGTGTTGGTTGGATACGCTAAGTGGACCATGTTGATTTTAGACTCTAGGATGTTAATTTTTACACTTAAGGGGAGTTCATCAAGAAGTTGAATGAACTATGTACATGAAGGGGCATCCTAATAGACCAATAGTTGTAGCAGTTTGGTACCCATGCATTCTAGTGGATGGTTGTTTCTTTATATGGACGTTTATATTTTGGTGTTGATTGCATGATTGAGGTCTGAGGTTATAGTACTAGGTTGGACCATAGGTAGACTTTGCTATTGAATGGGTTATTCAACTCATCATGAAGTATTTGTTGTAGAGGAGAAGACATTTAAGACCTCAACAAATGAAGATTAAGACAAGTAATCGAAGGGAGAGCGTTGGAGTATGTACATCCTTATATTGTGTGTGTGTGTGTGTGATCATATTTAATTTTTGAGAGTATTGGTTATTATTAGGTAGAGTTATATAGTTTTTATGAGAAACGGCGTGTTCCTATTATTTAGGAGGTTGTTGAAGCCTAGTTGGTTGAAGTTTCTCTCCACTTAGTTAGCTTCCTAGATTGGTGTGTAGTTGAGATAGTTCAAGATAGTTTGTCACATCTTGAGATATCATTGTTATATTTATATTTGTACTATTGCATTGACATCAATGTTGTATTTATATATGTACTATTGCATTGTTTAAAAGAGCTCTCAACATATTTGTGTGTAATAAGAATATACTCTCCCAACTTAACACATTACATGTTTTTTTAAGATTTCTTGCTTATTCATATGATTTCATTGTTGAAAAGTGTAACTAGGTTCAATCTTCATAATGAAATATCACCAAAGGACATGTCATCTCACCCTCACTCAATTCAGCTCATTATGAAGGCTCCAACCACTATAAATAGGAAATCTCGACCTCATTTCAGAAAAATAATTTTGGTCAAGGTCTGAAGTTAGTAAGTAGTGTGAAGGTCATAAATAAGAAGCCTTATAACCATCGAGGAGAAGAGAAGGAACATCGAGGTCCTTGGCATGTTTTTTGGGCCAGATAAACTCTACACATGGGAGTAGATTGCAGGAAGAAGGCCGAAATATTACAGTCACAATGAAAGAGAATTTTGGGTGAAAAATAAGGAAGATGTCAAGAAGAAGTCTCCTTCTAGAGTGAGGAATATAAAGGATCAAAGTTGGTCAAACACATATGCTAGGGTTATTGAAATAAGAGTCATGGAACGCAGTGTGAACGAAGGATTGAAAATCTGAAGTATAACCATGGTACAAAGGAATTCAAGTAGTTGGATCAAGTGTTGACTTGGGTATGAAAGAGAAGCAGTGAAAGAAAACTTGTGTCTTGGTCTTGGAGTGGAAAATAGGTCAAGGGCCTTGGTCTTGGTATTCGACAATTGAAGTCTCTATAAGAAGAAGAATTTGTTCGAGTTTTCCTCTCAAGTGGGAGAGGTTTTGGCCCTGGCTGATCGCCTATATTATGTCTCTTGTCTCTTTATAGATTATGCATTGGTAGTTGTTTGATGAAGAAGAACACTATAATAAAATAATTAAAAGAAGATCATAATCTAAAAGTAAAAATAATTCACAAGTAGTTATCATCAATCGAGAAATCACCTAATTCTTGATGCCCTAGATTTATCAACATGGTATCAGAGCTAAGGTGACAAAGTCAAGGAGGGGCATCTTATCAAGGGACACTCAAGGATCAAATATCAAGGAAGACATAAAAGTGAAGATCATATTGAAGTCAAGATCTACAAAAGAATCATTATAACCCTTGATCAAAGAAGTCTACACCAAAAGGAAGTTTTGGGATTGTCATCAAGAAAAGGAAGGCCAAAAACCCTACATCTACTGAAGGTGAAGAAATCTACAAATCAAAGAAACTAGAATTCTATTCATTCAAGAAAGGCACTTCAAGGAAAAAGGTCACATCATCATCTTGTAGAAATTCAAAACCCTAGTTTAATCAACCAGACATTTATGGGGTCCACTGAAGTCGAAGTATCTTGAAGGCTAGCTATCCAAAGGAGGCTAGATCAAGGGGTGTTGTCATAATCTTCTAAAGGGTTATAAGGAAATTTCCTCTCATTAAAGAAAGGATCTTCCCATTAAAGGACATCATCAATAAGTCATCATTGATCTTCATCAACAAAGACTCCACCATCAAAGGAACCAAAGGGATCTCCCTCTCTGTGGGATCAAGGATCATTAGTTGAAGAAATCTATCTTCATCAAGGAGGAGTTTTATATTTTCTATATCATCATCAATATCAATAAAGTAGCAATGAGAAGGAGCATCCTATTAAGTAAGTATATTTATGTCCACATGTGAATCTATCAAAATGTATTTTTGCAAGGAAATTAAAATTGGCAACTAGGGCCAAACTCCACCTTGTACAACTCATATGACGGAGTTGATATTTTTATTGGATTCCCTCTTTTCTAGAGGTGCGATATTGATCTAAATATCATCTTGTTTGAACAAGCAGAAGTGTGATTTTGAATTTATTATTCACACGTGAAAATTATCAAGGTCAGCCACAATCAAATGTAGGCTCATGAATCCCAACAGTTGTGTCTCCACACCCTCAACGAATTGTATAAATAGGAGTGACCTTCTCCTCATTTGGACATCAGTCATCTCATCACACATCCTTCTCCCTCCTCTCTTGATTGCTTCGTACAACATTGGAATAGCTCTCTTTCACTCCGTACGTGTGGCAAGAGGGAAAATATTTTTGGGAAAATTGCAGGACGAATTATAGGAAAACATGTTAGCGTTGACCGAGGGTCAACTCACCTCCTTTGACTGCGTTGTCAAGGTAGAAAATCCGACTTTTGAAGGCTACATTTATTGGCACTGTTTTCGAGGCATTTGGAGCAGTTTGACCAAGGTTGACTTTAGTGTTGACTTCAGGTTTGGCTATAGTTTTTACAACATCATTTGACTGGGTTTGACTTGACTATTTTGGGTTGAATTTGAACCTCTTGGAAGGCTAAATTGGATTGTTGTTGACCGAACTGCTTGGATGACATTTTGGAGCCGCTTTGACCAGCGTTGACTTTATGGTTAGGGCTGCAATTGACTATTGATTTTGACATGACTATTTTGGGCAAGTGATTTTGATATTTGTACTCTCTTTCTCTCTACTAAACTATTGAAGAATAATAAGAAGAATTTGATCAAAGGGTTTTCCCCACATTGGGGTTTTTCCCTAGCATCTGCCAAATATTGAGTCCCCTTGTCTTGGCTTGTCTTTTTCTTATTGTTTATGTTATATTTGCATATAATATGAATGTAATGAGGTTAATGTGATTGCTAATTTGGAAATTGATATTGGGCTAATTAGGAACATAGAAGTAAATATATGATCCTCTCATCCCATATGTATCAAAACTTGAAACTTCAAAAGAAATATATGACAAATTGGTAGAGTTTTATTTCGTAAGCACTACAAGGGGAAGTTATATCCCTAAGGCAAGAACTCTATTGGATGAATATTTCAAAGGGAAGAAGGAATAACCTCATACTTTATGAGGATATATGAGATCAGGGATCAACTTCAAGATCTAGGAGAAGTCATGTCTAATAGATAAATGACTACAGTACTACTAAATGCACTGTTGGAGGAGTGGGGTAACTTTACTTCAAGTGTTTATGGGAAGAAAGAAGCTACTCCATTCCATGAACTATGGTCACTATACAAGACTGAATAATCAAGGCTAAAGGCAAAATCTGATGTGGGATTAGGTGAGCAAAATCAGGAATATGCTGCAATGACAAAAAGAAAGGGAAATTTTGGAAAGTTTGGTCCTCCGAAAAAAGAAAGAAAGAACATGGCTAAGATTCAATGTTATGGGTCTCAGGAATATGGGAACTATAGAAGAGATTGTTCACTCAAGAAGGACAATAACAATAGAGGAAGAGAAGAATCCCATATCACCGACGAATTGGAGGAAGCTGAAAAGAAGAAGTCGAAGAAAGAGGAAATAAAAGATCTCTACTATGATTGGGATAGTCTTCTTCACCTTGTTCTTTTCAAGTTCTCTCGTTAAAAAATATAACTATCATGATAGAAATCATTAGAAAATCATGATAGGATGCATCATGGTATCATAGAATCATTAGAAGCTCGTGACATCATCATAGAGTAGCATGATTGAAAACTAAAATCTATGGCAGTTAACTATGGAAGTATATAGCTCTTGGGTACCACATGATAAGCATGAATGGAACTTATGGGAAAAAGGAAAAAGTCATCCAGGACAAGGCTCATCATACATCAGTCAAAAGGAAACATATGCTAAATGGGGATACTTAAGATCCTCAAGATTCTCTAATGGAATCTTCATCGAAAGGTTCACTGATCTAAAGAAGCAAGGGTTTCATAAAAAATTTCAACTTGAGGAATTCATGAGGATGGTATCATGACAATAAGTAGGTCAAGGGATTCAAGTTCTTTCAATCATGGAAGTTGCTGAAGGAAGATGACTTAAAATCGGAATGAGGTATGTATGCTTTTATTTAATAATTTGGAGTCGTGTCATATGGTTGTTGGTAACTTGGATGAAAACTCTACCCCAAGAGCATGATCAAATGAAAGGATCTCCTCCATTGAAAGGATGCAAGAAGGCATGAGTCACACATTATCTGGATGAAATCAACATAATATGTTCTCATATGAAATATGAGGTGGTTGACAATAACTAAAGGAACTATAATCGGAAGTTCCTGGAAGGAATTGTGTGAAGAAAGAAAGAGAGAAGATCGTGAACCATGCAACTATGGAAAAGGCAATCAACATCCAAGGCCTGTAAAATTTGACTATGATATCTCCAGGGAAGATATGAAGACTCTGATGGAAGTCTGAAAAAGGAGACCCTTGACAATGTATATCTTTTGGAGATGTGTCAATATGTATGCAGGATGTTGATGCAAACTGGAAGATGTCATGATGAAAGACCATCACAAAGGTAATTTTGATTTAATGGTCATTTCCTATTTTTTTAATGATATTTGGATGGGCTTAGGTAGGGTTGCCGACGAAAGAGCTATGGATGTCCTCCACCGTTGATGACCATGTAGTAGGATGAAAGATCCTTTTAGGAAACATGGCATGAAGAAGGGAACATGGCATGAAGGAAGGCCAGATATGGACTGATGGATCACTTTCTGATAAAAGGAATAATGACATGGTTCAAGTCCGATGAAAGTGATGGATGGTTTGTGCCATACAAAGAAGTCCCTATAAATGTAGACTCCATGACAGGGAGAAACTTATGACGTTGAAGGAAGGAGTTCTACAAGCAGTTGGTTGTTCTAGCATATCCACTTGAGGAGTTGTTGTAGGTCCCTAATTAGGAGGGAGCTTGGAAACAAGTTTCTTACTTGGAAGAATCTTGGAAGCAAAATTCTTCAGCCAATAGGGAGCTTAAGTACATTCCTTCCGTAGGCATGAGTACATTCTTTTATTGGAATAAATATATCCTCCCAAAATTAAGAGGGAGAGATAGACACATCATTCTTTTCTTCACTTGGTGTTGAGATTGCACCAAGATGATGAGCTTAGTGAAAAGAAGTCGCCTTCACTAAGTGGGCCCGCAGGCTATTTTTGGCGCAAAGTTTATTTTTAGACTATGTCTATTTTTAGACATATGGATCATGTTCTATGAGTTGCAGGATGCTATTTATGGATGGTTGGTCAAGTCGGAAAAAATATATGGACTTCTATTTTTAGACGTACTGGGCGAAATCTATTTTTAGATCGCCAGTCTAAAAATAGATATGTCGAATATTATTAGATCTTAATAATATTTGGACTCTAAACATTATCTTATTCTCTTGGAGCACTTCAGTTAAGTGCACAAATGTGGCACAACAGCTGACAAAAGGAATTATGCTATTCCTGAGGGTTAAGTGGAGCTATTGCATGAAGACTTCAATTAGAACTCATGTGACAGAGTTTGGTGGAGTTGATTGAGGAAGTTAGTCGAGTTGTATTCAGTTTAACTTAGTTAAACATAGTTGAGCTAGTTGTATCTAGTCTAACTGATTGATACACTAGTGAGAGTGGTGTGAATTAATTATTAATTAATTCACTAATTAATAACTCATTAATCAACTAAAGAATACATCAGTTAACTTCAGTGCATGGACAGTTTTAGTGGAGAACGGTGGAGAGATAGGTGAAAGAGCAGTGTGACTATCAGTTGTGACTATACCGGTGCATGAGTTTGCACCACACATTGATGGAGAGGCCAATGAATATTGCGCAGTGCATACCAGGTGGATTCGAACTCAATCAGAGCCAATATTCATCAGGGATTGCGCAGTAGAGGCAGGCTAACAGGTGGCAGAGATTGGAGCATGTGTTTTGCTAGATCTGAGCTTGTTTAGTGTGTAGCGATTGGAGATTAATGCGAGATTTTGTGAGCTTTGTACAATGATTGTTACATGATCTCTATGACATATAATATACAGATAGTTGAGTTTCTGACTTAAGCTTTCCCATGTCTGTGTTAATATGTGTGATTGTTTATAGTTTTAATGCGCGCATGCTTGTTTTTATTCACTTAAAATTAATGATCAATGGTAGATGAGATTCTGTATTGTGCATGAAGTTAAAATAGTGTGTGATCAGGAGAATCTCGGTGAATAATATATCAGTTATTCAAATTTCTACATGGTATCAGAGCGATATTGATCATTGGAGCAATTTCAAAGCATTAAAGCGGTTGAGTTTTGTGCTGGTGGAATTCGAATTTGCAGCAGTGTTTTCTTGGTGTCAAAGTTGAGATGTCTTTCAACGGATTGCGATTGGAGTATGCCCTTGAGAGTAGCTCGAATTATATTGCATGGAAGGACAGGATGGAGGCGATGCTGGATGACAATGGGCTGAAGGAGTTCATAGATGCAGAAATTCCAAAACCTGCTTCTAGCGATGCTGCCGCACTTGACGCATGGCAAAAGAAGACAGCAAAATGTCGAAGAATTATGTTGGAAGGTGTGAAGGATCACATAGTATCCAGCCTTCATGGTAAGGCTTCTCCATTATTGATTTGGAAAGCGTTGACAGACTTATTCCAAAGCAAGAGCGACCAGAGGAAGTTGGCGCTCAAGGATAAACTCAGAAACATAAAAATGGAGAAAGGCGATAGTATGCCCAAGTACCTCACGAAGTTCGTCCAATGTAGGGATGAGATAGGAAGTGTGGGGGAGACTGTAGATGACGAGGACTTGGTGAGCTGGGCTCTCCTTGGGCTTCCGAAGAGTTGGCATTCCTATCAGGACTCTGTCAATGGTCGGGAGAAATTACCAGGATAGGAGCGACTTTGGTCGGATCTTGTGCAAGAGGAGATAAGGCGAAGTACCAAGGACGGATCTTCATCAAAGAACTTTGATGAAGAGAATTACGCTTTGGCTGCCGAAGAAAAGAAGGGGAAGAGCAAGAAAGCTTCTCATTCCGGTGCGAAAGGCAAGAAGCAGGACATGTCCAAGGTGAAGTGCTTTCACTGTCACCAACATATACATTACGCCACGAATTGTCCACAGAAGAAGAAAAATAAGCAGGTTGCCGGATCTGCAGCTGGAGAGGCTTTAGCCTCGCAGTTTGAGCTGGATTTTTCACTGATCGCATGCTTGGTCTCAAGTGTGATGGGTTCAGTGTGGTTTCTGGCTAGTGGTGCATCTTTTCATATGACCGGAGATAGAGATTTGTTTACTGATCTGGATGAGAAAGATATTGGAGTGCACATCGAGATGGGCGATGACGGTAGATACAGTGCGACCGGTATCAGTACCATTTCCTTTGAGAGGGAGTCTGGTAAACCCTTCATATTGAAGGAAGTGATGCATGTTCTAGGATTGAAGAAGAATCTTATCTCTGTGGCGATGTTAGAAGACAAGGGATATGATGTTGTCTTTAGCGAGGGAAAGGCTTTCCTGCGCAGTAAGGCAAATGGTGAGACTCGGAGGATAGGGGTTCGAGTTAAGAACCTTTATCAATTGCAGGTAGATGGTTGCGCAGCAATGGTAGGCAAGGTAGAAGGAGTGGTGAGCCGGGATGATGGCAAGTTGTGGCACCGGAGATTGGGCCACCTTCACCATGGAGCTTTGAAGATACTGCAGCAGATTTCGACTGGGCTTCCTAAGGTTACTCTTGCGCAGTCAGATCAGTGCAAGGGATGTACCTTGGGAAAATTTGTGAAAGCCACCTTTCACGAGAAGGATAGTCGCGCCACGACAATCCTTGAGAGAATTCACACAGACGTGTATGGACCTTTCTCAGTAGCTTCGACAGCAAAGCACAAGTATTATGTGATATTTGTTGATGATTTTTATCATAAGTGCTGGATCTTCTTCATGCAGAAGAAGAGCGAGACATACTCAAAGTTCTGTGAGTTCAAAGCACTAGTTGAGAAAGAATCGGGGAAGCAGGTGAAGGCTCTTAGGAGCGACAATGGTGGTGAATTCATCTCTGGCGAATTCAAGGACTTTTGCAACGCAGAAGGAATTAGAAGAGAGCTCATAGCACCTCATAACCCACAGCAGAACGGGGTTGCTGAGCAGAAGAACAGAACTATCGTGGGTGTTGCACGGGCGATGTTGCATGATCAGGGCCTTCCCATACACTTGTGGGCTGAGGCATGCAATACTGCGGTATATGTGCAGAACCGTTGTCCTCACAAGAGACTTGGCATGAGTACACCCGAGGAGCCGTTTTCTGGTAAGAATCCTGATATTTCCCATTTGAGGATTTTTGGTTCACCTGTTTACATTCATGTGACGAAGGATTCCAGGAAGACGCTGGAGCCGACTGCAGAGGTTGGGATATTTGTGGGGTACACTGATACGCCCCACAACTATCGTGTGTATTTTCCAGACAGTCGCAAGACTGTTGTGCGACGGGATATCAAATTTCAGGAGGAGAAAGCCATGAAGTGTTCGCTTGAGAGGGAGCCACACTTGCATGTAGATGAGGAGCTATTATTTCCTAAGGATGAGCCTCAGGATGTGGATCAACCACAAGAGGAGGTTCATGGAGTGGAAGAGACCACTCCAAGCAACGCCAACCATCGAGAGGCGGAAGCGCACTACGAAGGCGAGCGGCGACTCAAGATGCAAAAGAAGGTTGTAGGAGCACCTACGTCACGGCGCAGACAGAGGCGGAGTCCACACGGCAGAGGCCTCTTTGGATACATGACTCTTATGAACACAAGTGTATCGTGACGAGCCATCTCTGAGGAAGGCTGTGGGAGGACCCATGGGTAGATGCCATGGTGGAAGAGTATGATTCGATTGTCGAAGCAGTGCATGGGAGGTGTCAGAGAGGAGGGAAGAGGAAAATAGAGTGGTGGGTTAAGAGATAAAACTACAAAGTGAAGCGGTAGGTTAATAGGAGTGTGGAGAAGTACAAGGCAAGATTTGTTGCAGAGGCACTCACCCAGATTGAGGGGATCGGTATGAAGAGAGACCTTTGCACCTGTCGCAAGGTATTATTCCATACGGACGATCCTAGCTCTCTCAGCGCAGATGGGGTGGCACATTCATCAGATGGATGTGAAGACTGCGTTCTTCAATGGAGTCATTGAGGAGGAGGTGTACATAGAGCAGCCCGAAGGTTTCGAGATCTTCAGCAGCGAGTCGCATGTGTGCAGGCTCAAGAGAGCGTTGTATGGGTTGAAACAAGCACCTCGTGCTTGGTACACACGGATAGAAAATTATTTCACCGGACTTGGATTCTCCAAGAGTGAGGCGGATCCTAACCTATACCAGATTGTGGTGGAGGGTAAGTTGTTGATCATTGTACTTTATGTAGATGATTTGATTTTGATAGGTGATGAGCTGTTGATACTCTCATGCAAGGATCTTGCAAAAAGAGTTTTGAATGGACTTGAGCCTCTTGGCTATTTCCTGAAGTTGGAAATTTGGCGGCGCGATGGTGAATTGTTTGTTTCTGCAGTAGTATCTTGGGAATCTTTGGAGAAGTTCAACATGCATGTTTTCAACTTTGTTGATACTCCTCTTCCTGGTGGATGGAGGAAGGAGGATGCTACTTCAGCGGAGGTAGTGGATGCCACTGTTTATCGACAGTTGGTGAGGTCGCTTATGTATCTGGTCAATACAGGACCCGACATATGACATGTTGTTAACCAGCTTTCACAAGCTATGGTTAAGCCAACCAAGCTCTTCTGGAAGGCAGGCAAGCATGTATTGAGATATCTCAGAGGCACATCGGGATATGGATTATGGTACATGTTGTGGATGATTTTGTCACCCTCCTAGAGACAGCCTAGAGTTGCCATAGACCAGTGCCTAGGACATCTTAATATAGCAGGGAGACACGTAATATAGCTTGGGTTGTCAATCCAAATGCCTTCCTACTATCTCTTGCTTAAACAAGGAAATTAAATTTGAATGGGACCAATCTCTCTCAAAAACTGACACAAAGATAAGAATAATGTAGGAACATCATGTAAAACTTCAGCATGAAAGAATCAGACAGTTAAGAGACGGCTTACTGTAAAGAGGGCCGATTCAAATAATATATCACAGAAATCAGATATCAGGAAGTGAGTGCAGTGAGGAAACATAAGAAGATATTAGCTGGCATGAGACTGATACCCAGATACACAACAGAACCATATAAGGGCGCACCAATTTACAAATCCTTATATGACAATGGCGTTTTAAAAGCACCCTCGTCAAGCAACTAATATAGCAGAAAATATGGAAAGAGTGAACATGGAACAGTATACCATGACTAGGCCTATTTAAAGCACTTGACTAATTCCAAAAAGGGCATCAACGAGGATGAATCCTTAATGCAAACTAGTGAGCCACTCGCATTCTAGAACATGATACAAGAAGATAATGAGCATGAAAGAGATATTGTATTAACACATGAGAGAAATTACATATTGTGAGATACCAAAGACCAGAATCCTCATTACAGTTATAACCCCTCCTCACTGAGACCCTACGGGCTCTGAAGCTTCATACAGAAATATTACAAAAATGTATACAGAAGTATTCTCGTTGCATAGTTTGCTGATAGAAATCTGGAACCCTTACAATGTCTTTTTCCTGAGCTTTTATAGAGAAGATAGAAAATTCTAGAGGAGGAGGCCGATAGAAAACATTTAATGACTTATTTTGAACCAAATGGCGGAAAACATTCGCGCCCGACTCTGAATGACTAACTATAAATGAATGTACTGTACAATCTGTCTATAGAAATAAATGCTGGGAGATGGAAATCTCCATATGTAAAAGACACAAATAATAAAATATACACAGTGTTCTGCCTTCTGCTGAGAATAAAATCTGCTGCCGTAAGAACCCTGATATATTCTTTGATTTTGCGCTGTACTATTGGCCCTTAACTTTAGATATGAATACAGGATCTTTAATGCAGGGCAGATTTCTCTGGAGGGTTCTGTAGCTCCATATCTTTGTCTTCTTTAATGGCGGTCATCTCTCACACCTACCCTCGGCTCCTTCTTCAAATTTCACCTGCGGGATGTCGTCCTTTAACATGCTTTTTAACCTTTGCAATGGAGGCGTTAAATTATGAGACCTCTTTATCATCTTAAAACCTGCAAAACCCTCAAAATATTAGAGAAAGCAGACATGGATGGAGACGAGGACAATGGAGACATGGTCCACTGGGAGAAACACGCATAGTGGCGGAGGAGAAACAATGGAGTCATTGACTAAACGGGCGGAGCGTGGCCTTTTACGTAGAACAGTTTGGTCGTGAGAAATGAATGATGACGAACACAAATAAAAACACACATAAACATATATATATATATATATATATACATATGGCGTGGATGAATATTACGGATACGCGAGACCAAAACGCGTGGATGTGCGGGGGACGGGTGGAAAGACAACGTGGCAGCGGAAACAACAGGCGGGGAGACTGATTGCTGACCGTTGGATTACGAACGCAGATCAACGGCTGGGAACTAATGGGAGCAGCGCGGTGGCGGGCCACGGAACACGGTGGACAGAGGTTAAAGGGCGAGCAACTCTGGAGGATGTCCGCCGTTGGATCGAGATCAATAGATCGGATGGTTCAGACGAATTCCGCTGCCCGACGATTGTGTAGACTTTAACACGCGGGGGGGAAGGCGGTTTCATGGCCCGTACCAAAGACACGCGGCGCTTTTTCTATGGCATCGCTGCTCTCATGCTAAATACCGCCTGCCCGGTGGGAGCAGTGCGGGATAATACCGCTGGTTTTTCTACATGCGGGGCCCTCCTCATAAAACAAATGTTGCTCCGTTGATTTGGACTTGATCGAACGGTGGCTATTACGCCCGAAACGTGAACGATAAGCCCCCTTTATTTTGGCCTGTGGTTTTTGGGCGCGGGTCATATGGGAGTCAAAGCACGGGGGGCTAAGGTCTTAGGACTGGGCCCGATAGATTTAAATTATGGGTTTTTAACCTTTGTAAAGCGGATCTTCGGGCAAAAACGGTAATATCAAACAGGAGCATAAGGTTTTTAGGCTACGGAAAAGGTCTGAAACAAATTCGGAAGAGGCAAAAGACCAAAAATTTATATGCGGGGGTCAATATGTACAACAGTACAGACAGTTGGATGAGGTGAAGCTGTGTGGCTTCACGGATGCAGATTGGGCAGGGAGCCCAACGGACAGAAAGAGCACATCTGGAGGGATTTTCAGTATCGGGTCGACAGAAGTTTCTTGGTACAGCAGGAAGAAGAGATCCGTGGCACTCAGTTCAGCAGAGGCTGAGTATATGGCAGCAAGTTTGGCTGCATGCGAGGCTATATGGATGAGGAAGATCCTGGTCGGGTTGTTCAGTTCACACTTAGAGCCTACCGTGATTTATTGTGATAATCAGAGTTGTATCAAACTCTCGGTTAATCCAGTATTTCATGATAGATCTAAACACATTGACATCCGGTATCATCATATCAGAGATTATGTGCAGCGGAAGGTCATGTTACTTTCATACATTCCTACGAAGGATCAGGATGTTGATATCTTGATGAAGGCGCTCACCAGGAGAAAATTTGAATACCACAGAGACAGGATAGGGGTTGCAGATAATATGTTGTACATATTTACCCCTGCCCATGAATTTTGGCCTATTGCCCCACTCGAATCGGATACGAAGCTCCACCGTGGCCTAAAGTCCCACGCTCCCGTTTTATATAAATGTCTCCGCCCGAAAATTCACTCCACAAAGGTTGAAGACCCGTCATTTAAATTATATCTGGCCGAAGCCCCAAGTCCTTAGCCCCTCTCCTTATTGATTTCATACGACCCGAGCCCAAGAACCACAGGATAAAGGGAAGAGGGCTTATTGTTTTATGTTATCGGGAGGGATAGCAGTCGTCCGATTGAATTAAATCAACGAAGTGGTGAGCGTTACAGTCGGAGGGCCCCGCGCACGCCAGAAACCAGCGGTATTGCCCCGCACCGCTTCCACCGGGCCGGCGGTATTCGGCATAGACCAGCGATTCCATTAGATAGGAGCCACGCGTCTCTTGTACGGGCCCTAAAACCATTTTTCCCCGCGCGTTAAAGCCTGTACGCTCGCCGGGCAGCGGAATTAGTTTGAATCGTCCGATCTGCCGATCGCCATCCAACGGCGGATACGTACCAAAACTACCCGCTTGTTAACGTGTGTCCGCCGTGCTTTGTGGCCCACCATCGTGTCGCTCCCGTCCATTCCTAGCCGCTGATTTACGTTTATAATCCGACAATCCAGATCCCAGTCTCCCCGTCCGTTAACTCCGCTGCCACGTCAGTCCCCACCCGTCGATCGTACATCCACGTGTCTCCGTCCCGTGCATCCATAATATCCCTCCGCGCGCTATATATATATATGTGTGTGTGTGTGTGTGTGTGTGTGTGTGTGTGTGTGTGTGTGAGTGTTTGTTCATATGTTTTTATTCATATTTGTCATTATTTCTTCCTCACGACCCGACTGTGTCACAAATAAAACCCACATTTCGTCTATCTGTCGAACCTCTATCGATTTTCTTCCACCTCCATGCGTATTCCTGTTATTTGTCTGTTTTTCACGACGTCATTATCATCTCCCCCCTCCATACTCCCTGTCTCCGAGGCTGTCTTCCCTAATGTTTTGCGGGTTTTGCAGGTTTTAAAATGACAAAGAAGGCGTTTTAGTTTACCGCCTCCATTGCAGAGATCAAAGAGCATACCAAAGGACATATTCTGCTGGCGAAATTTAAAGAGGAAGCTGAGGGTAGGTGGGAGAGATGACCACCATTAAAGAAGACAGAGATATGGATCAATAGAACCCTCCAGAGAAATTCGCACCGCATTAAAGATCCAGGATTCGAATCCAAAATCAAGGGCCGAGAGTACAATACAAAATTGCAGAATATTACAGGTCACTTACGACAGCAGATTTTCCCTCAGTCGAAGGCAACACATTGTAAATATTTTATTAGTTGTGTCATGTATATAAGGAGATTTTAATCTCCCGGCATTTATTTCTGAATACAAATTGTAAAGTACATTTAATTATAGTTAGTCATTCATGCTGTGGGCGCGAATGTTTTCCGCCATTCTTATTCAAATTAGATCAATAAATGTTGGATACCTACCTCCTCCTCTAGAGTTTTCGATCTGTTCTATAAAGGCTCAAAAAGAAGACATTGTAAGGGTTCCAGATTTCTATCAGCAAACTGTGCAGCGAGAAGACTTCTGTATACATTTTTGTAATATTTCTGTATGAAGCTTCAAAGCCCGTAGGGTCTCAGTGAGGAGGGGTTATAACTGTAATGAGGATTCTGGTCTTTGGTATCTCACAGTATGTAATTTCTCTCATGTGTTAATACAATATCTCTTTCATGCTATTTGTCTTCTTGTATCATGTTCTAGAATGCGAGTGGCTCACTAGTTTGCAGTAAGGATTCATCCTTGTTGATGCCCTTTCTGGAATTGGTCAAGCGCTTTAAATAGGCCGAGTCATGGTATACTGTTCCATGTTCACTCTTTTCATATTTTCTGCTATATTAGTTGCTTGAGGAGGGTGCTTTTAAAACACCATTTTCATATAAGGATTCGTAAATTGGTGCGCCCTTATATGGTTCTGTTGTGTATCTGGGTATCAGTCTCATGCCAGCTAATATCTTCTTATGTTTCCTCACCGCACTCACTTCCTGATATCTGATTTCTGTGATATATTATTTGAATCGGCCTTCTTTACAGTAAGCGGTCTCTTAACTGTCTGATGCTTTCATGCTGAAGTTTTACATGATGTTCCTACATTATTCTTATCTTTGTGTCAGCTTCTGAGAGAGATTGGTCCCATTCAAAATTAATTTCCTTGATTAAACAAGAGATAGTAGGTGAGTTCTTGGACTGACAACCCAAACTATAAAGGGCTCCTTGCTATATTAAGATGTCCTAGGCACTGGTCTATGGCAACTCTAGGCTGTCTCTAGGAGGGTGACAAAATCATCCACAACATCTTTCTGGTGCCGTTGCCGGGGAACGAATTCAAGAATATCGGTTTCCCTGGATCTCGACAAATTGTATTCACTCTCTAATCAGGTGAGCACAGAGAGGTGAAGAGTTGCAGATTTCTCACCTTGGCGACTCCACTGGTCTTTATTTGATAAATTTTATTGGAAGTCTTGGCTTCTCGTAAGCCCCATTTGAGGTCAGATACCTCACAGCCGAAAACACCTGTGTCTGACCCGGAGAAGACCATTCATAGAAGAAGTTGAAAAAAAAAAAAAAAAAATTCAGTTCGTGCTGAAATTCCTGAATTGTCTGAAGAATATTATCCATCCTCTTCTTCCCAAGAAATCCAAGTAGAAAACCCGACTCCACTGAGAAAAATCTTGAATATTACTCAGATAGCCCACCCAGGGGAAGTGCTAGAACCAAAGAGAACTTTCATTCTACCCCTGAGGCCGAAGAAGTTACAGAAGTAGCTCCTGTCAATCGTGAATTATTTCCATCCACACCTCAGACTTCTGTGCAATATATTCCCATTGTTATTCATACTCTACTTCCTCCTACTCCTCTCCCTTCATATGTGCCTCAAATTGTTGTACAACCCCCTCCTCCTCCAATGGCTAATGTTCCTGCTTTTCTATTAAACAAATATGCTCCTCTGGCCTTGCCCCAAGTGCTAAATGATATGCCCCAAGATTATTTGAAGATTCTGCCGAGATTTAATGGTGAGAATGAGGTCGATGCTCAGAAGCACCTCGAGACCTTCTGCTCTTTTGCAGAGAACTTAAATGTTGAACATCTGGATGTGGTCCTGAGGTTATTTGTGCAATCCTTGGAAGGTGAAGCCAGAAAATGGTTCAACACATTGGGAAACCGTTCAGTAACCCCCTGGGATGACATGGAGAAAACTTTTCTCAGGAAATGGGGAGAAAAGAAAGATTATGGTCAGTGTCTTATTGAATTCAATACTCTGAAGAAGAGACCAAATGAGGGGGTGAAAGAATTTATTAAAAGGTTTAATAAATTGTATTTGAGCCTTCCTACTGATATGAAGCCTCATCAAACTGCTGCTAAAGTTGTTTTTGTAGCAGCCTTTGACTCATAATTCGGTTTCTGTCTGCGGGAAAGAATGCCTATCACTTTGGATGATGCTCAGACAGACGCTCTAGAGTTGGAAGCAAATTTTGCAGCCACCGGAAAATCAAAAGGAAAAGTCGAGCAGGATGCCAGAAGAAGAGGTGAAGAGGAGGTATCTACTTCCAACCAGATAAAGATTCGGACCGAATGGAAGAAATAAGTAAAATGATCGAAAAGATAGTTAAGCTTGAATGGGAAGCCCTGAATCCAGCCCCCAAAAATTTTCAGAATGTTCCGAACAGAGGTTATAACCCTCAGTATAGAAGACCACCATTACAAATATTGCCAAGGGAAGCAGAGGAGCAACATGATCAGGTACTACACTCATTGCACCAGGAAGGTCTAGTAGATGACTCCACCAAAGGCGCTGCCTATGGACTGGAAGATGTGAATCTTTCCTTTTCAAATAGTGACGGAGAAAAATCCTCTTTTGCTTTCAATTTACAAAAAGAACTTGAGAAGATCAAAATCCCAGTCCCCTTGACTGAACTGTTGAAACAACCGGCATATCAATCTCAAGTTGCCTCTTTCATACTTCCTCCAGAAGCAGCACTCACCCCAGATAATATCAAGCCAGGTCTTTGATGACGAAGAACAGATGACGGGATTCCTAGCAATAGAAGGTGAATTCTCCAACATGGAGATTGATGCTGATGAAAGAAATTTGACACCACTTGATAGTCAAAGAAAGGAGGAAGGAAATTCGGTGAAGGACTTTAATCCATGGAATGAAGAAATCAGACTGCTGGAGAGTATGTTGAATAAATATGATTCGATACAGGAAGGAGAACCTCAATTTCTAAATTGGGAATTGCAGGATGTAAAGATACAAGGAAATGAACACAGTGAAGACTTCCTGGGTCCTGGGAGAGACTTAAGATTCCTGAGAAAAGAATTGGTGACTGAATCATCAAGTAATATTTTTGGGTCTCATGATTTCGGAACTGACAATACGGCTGTGTTGATAGGTATTACAGAAGACAATCCACCCTCTGGAGTTGTCTTGGATACAGATGAACTATCGCAGAAGAAGGAAGGTGAGGCAACCCTGTCTCATGTGAAGGAACTTGTTATTACTGACAATGACAGGAAGAAGCTGATGTATCTGATAGACAAAGAGAGGACTAGAGGACAAAATTTTGGAGCTACTACAGTGATGGGAAATCAGAATTCCATTCTGATAGAAGATAGGAGTCCAAAATCTGAAAAACTTGATTTGGTTGCCAGAAGCAATCAAGCGGGTAAAGGAAAATTACTGAAGATTGTCAAGGAAGAAGAAGAAGAGTACGCTGAAACAAATATGCAGCATATTGATGAAATGCTTGTAGACAAATGGTTGAATTGTTCGCTGAAAACATTTAGAGAAGAGAACGAAAGTGCAGGTGCTGAAGTGAAAATGCCTGAAGTTGTGAAAGGAGTAGGAGTAGATACTAGTTTGCAGAATTTAAATATGCTTACAAGTACACAAGGAAGAATGAACGATTAGGCTACTGCAGTTAAAGAATTAAAAGGTAATTTACCTTTTAAAGGTAAATTTGCAGGTGATGAACAAAATAATGTTGCAGAAGGAGGTATCCTGAGAGATATTCAGGAAGTTTGTGAAGCAGCCACATTTTTAGCAAAAAAGACAGTAGCAGCAACAAAAATCGAAGACAGCAGTGGGCAAAGTAACTTCCAGACAAAGGAAAGGTTGGACATAAAGATTGACAACATCAAAAGACTGATGATGAAGGTGCCTCAGAAACAGCAGATAACAGCAAGAAAGCAAAGTTTGGCCATGGAAAAACCAGAACAGAATGTGAAAGCATAGCTGGAGCCAAATTACAGAACAAAATATGGAAACATAGAGGGGTACAGTTGAAGAATAATGTAACTAATGAATACCAGCAAAGCAAAGTATGGGACCCAGGAGGCAAAGACAGCCTGGTGTATTATATTGTACATTAGTTTTCTTTTGTTTTATCATTCTTTTAATAAGAAATGGGTGCTAATGAGTTTTGAAGAAAATGCAAGGGGATTGTAGAATAAAATTCACATACAGGAGGGTCTGAGGTCTGCGTGTTCTCGACATGTCCGAGGACGAACATGTCGTCCCCAGATGGAGCCGATGTTGTACATATTTACCCCTGCCCATGAATTTTGGCCTATTGCCCCACTCGAATCGGATACGAAGCTCCACCGTGGCCTAAATTCCCACGCTCCCGTTTTATATAAATGTCTCCGCCCGAAAATTCACTCCACAAAGGTTGAAGACCCGTCATTTAAATTATATCGGGCTGAAGCCCCAAGTCCTTAGCCCCTCTCCTTATTACTTTCACACGACCCGAGCCCAAGAACCACAGGATAAAGGGAAGAGGGCTTATTGTTTTATGTTATCGGGAGGGATAGCAGCCGTGCAAGTGAATTAAATCAACGAAGCGGTGAGCGTTACAGTCGGAGGGCCCCGCGCACGCCAGAAACCGGCGGTATTGCCCCGCACCGCTTCCACCGGGCCGGCGGTATTCGGCATAGACCAGCGATTCCATTAGAGAGGAGCCACGCGTCTCTTGTACGGGCCCTAAAACCATTTTTCCCCGCGCTTTAAAGCATGTACGCTCGCCGGGCAGCGAAATTAGTTTGAATCGTCCGATCTGCCGATCGCCATCCAACGGCGGATACGTACCAAAACTGCCCGCTTGTTAACATGTGTCTGCCATGCTTTGTGGCCCACCATCGTGTCGCTCCCGTCCATTCCTAGCCGCTGATTTACGTTTATAACTCGACGATCCAGATCCCAGTCTCCCCGTCCGTTAACTCCGCTGCCACGTCAGTCCCCACCCGTCCATCGTACATCCACATGTCTCCGTCCCGTGCATCCATAATATCCCTCCGCGCGCTATATATATATATATATATATATATATATATATATATCTGTGTGTGTGTGTGTGTGTGTGTGTGTGTGAGTGTTTGTTCATATGTTTTTATTCATATTTGTCGTTATTTCTTCCTCACGACCCGACTGTGTCACAAATAAAACCCACATTTCGTCTATCTGTCGAACCTCTATCGATTTTCTTCCACCTCCATGCGTATTCATGTTATTTGTCTGTTTTCACGACGTCATTATCATCTCCCCCTCCATACTCCCTGTCTCCGAGGCTGTGTTCCCTAATTTTTTGCGGGTTTTGCAGGTTTTAAATGACAAAGAAGGCGTTTTAGTTTACCGCCTCCATTGCAGAGATCAAAGAGCATACCAAAGGACATATTCTGCTGGCGAAATTTAAAGAGAAAGCTGAGGGTAGGTGGGAGAGATGACCACCATTAAAGAAGACAGAGATATGGATCAATAGAACCCTCCAGAGAAATTCGCACCGCATTAAAGATCCAGGATTCGAATCCAAAATCAAGGGCCGAGAGTACAATACAAAATTGCATAATATTATAGGTCACTTACGACAGCAGATTTTCCCTCAGTCGAAGGCAACACATTGTAAATATTTTATTAGTTGTGTCATGTATATAAGGAGATTTTAATCTCCCAGCATTTATTTCTGAATACAGATTGTAAAGTACATTTAATTATAGTTAGTCATTCATGCTGTGGGCACGAATGTTTTCCACCATTCTTATTCAAATTAGATCAATAAATGTTGGATACCTACCTCCTCCTCTAGAGTTTTCGATCTGTTCTATAAAGGCTCAAAAAGAAGACATTGTAAGGGTTCCAGATTTCTATCAGCAAACTGTGCAGCGAGAAGACTTCTGTATACATTTTTGTAATATTTCTGTATGAAGCTTCAGAGCTCGTAGGGTCTCAGTGAGGAGGGGTTATAACTGTAATGAGGATTCTGGTCTTTGGTATCTCACAGTATGTAATTTCTCTCATGTGTTAATACAATATCTCTTTCATGCTATTTGTCTTCTCGTATCATGTTCTAGAATGCGAGTGGCTCACTAGTTTGCAGTAAGGATTCATCCTTGTTGATGCCCTTTCTGGAATTAGTCAAGCGCTTTAAATAGGCCTAGTCATGGTATATTGTTCCATGTTCACTCTTTCCATATTTTCTGCTATATTAGTTGCTTGAGGAGGGTGCTTTTAAAATTCCATTGTCATATAAGGATTCGTAAATTGGTGCGCCCTTATATGGTTCTGTTGTGTATCTGGGTATCAGTCTCATGCCAGCTAATATCTTCTTATGTTTCCTCACCGCACTCACTTCCTGATATCTGATTTCTGTGATATATTATTTGAATCGGCCTTCTTTACAGTAAGCGGTCTCTTAACTGTCTGATGCTTTCATGCTGAAGTTTTACATGATGTTCCTACATTATTCTTATCTTTGTGTCAGCTTCTGAGAGAGATTGGTCCCATTCAAAACTAATTTCCTTGTTCAAACAAGAGATAGTAAGCGAGTTCTTGGACTGACAACCCAAACTAAAAGGGCTCCTTGCTATATTAAGATGTCCTAGGCACTGGTCTATGGCAACTCTAGGCTGTCTCTAGGGGGGGTGACAAAATCATCCACAACATAATCCTTAGCTTGTTGAGAGGGAGTGTTGAGATTGCAACAAGATGATGAGCTTAGTGAAAAGAAGTCACCTTCACTAAGTGGGCCTGCAGGCTATTTTTGGTGCAAAGTCTATTTTTAGACTATGTCTATTTTTAGACATATGGATCATGTTCTATGAGTTGCAGGATGCTATTTGTGGATGGTTGGTCAAGTCGGAAAAAATAGATGGACTTCTATTTTTAGACATACTAGGCGAAATCTATTTTTAGATTGCCAGTCTAAAAATAGATATGTCGAATATTATTAGCTCTTAATAATATTTGGACTATAAACATTATCTTATTCTCTTGGAGCACTTCAGTTAAGTGCACAGATATGGCACAGGAGCTGACAGAAGGAATTATGTTATTCTTGAGGGTTAAGTGGAGCTATTGCATGAAGACTTCAATTAGAACTCATGTGAGAGAGTTTGGTGGAGTTGATTGAGGAAGTTAGTGGAGTTGTATTCAATTTAACTGAGTTAAACATAGTTGAGCTAGTTGTATCTAGTCTAACTGATTGATACACTAGTGAGAGTGGTGTGAATTAATTATTAATTAATTCACTAATTATTAACTCATTAATCAACTAAAGAATACATCAATTAACTTCAGTGCATGGACAGTTTCAGTGGAGACCAATGGAGAGATAGGTGAAAGAGCAAGTGTGACTATTAGTTATGACTATACTGGTGCATGAGTTTGCACCACACATTGATGGAGATGCCAATGAGGATTGCGCAGTGCATACCAGGTGGATTCGAACTTAGTCAGGGCCAATATTCATCAGGGATTGCGTAGTAGAGGCAGGCTAACAGGTGGCAAAGATTGGAGCATGTGTTTTGCTAGATCTGAGCTTGTTTAGTGTGTAGCGATTGGAGATTGTACTGAGAGCTTGTGAGGAGCTTTGTACAATGATTGTTACATGATCTCTATGACATATAATATATAGATAGTTGGGGGTTTTCAGCTTTAAGCTTTCCCATAAATACTGTGTTAATATGTGTGATTGTTTATGGTTTTAATGTGCGCATGCGATTGTTTTATTTCCGCAAAATTAATGATCAATGGTAGATGAGATTCTGTATTGTGCGTGAAGTTAAAATAGTGTGTGATCAGGAGAATCTCGGTGAATAATATATCAGTTATTCAAATTTCTACACTTGGGAAGACAGAATAGAAGATTGGGTAAACATCTATCATTTGATGCTCTTTGAGGATGTGTTAGGGCATCCAAGACAAGAGTAGTCATAGAGGACCAATATTCTTTGAGGATTGGGAATCCAATATAAGAATAGTCATGGTGGAACACACACTAAGAACCCAGGTGGAGTATGTTCCAAGAGAGACAATGATCACTGATCTAAAATAGATCTGTAATAATACTGAAGTAGAACTGAATATTTGCCAACAATGAATTGATTGTTAACTCGATTGCTTAGTGTGGAAGACTGAAGGAAAGAAATTGATTTAATGACTTGAACCAGAACTTAAGAAGCATATTAAACATGAATTTGCAGCAAATAATAAAGATATAAGATAGAAAACATTGGAGTTCGTCCCTAGTGGACTACGTCTCCGGGTCCACTTTCAAGATGGGTGTTTGTTCTATTACGGATTGACCCAAGGAATTCTTTACACAGATATACACCACACTGAACGTGCTTGCAGGCACCTCTGGTCACTGTCAACAGAAATCTCTCTCTCCTAGCTTTCCAATGCCTATCTCGATTCCCAATTCCGCCTCCAGACGACCAAGATACACTAAAAAAAAATTGCCTCTCTCTTACAAAATCTTAGTGCAAGCCTCCAAAAACACTCTCCCCCTCCATCGTGAAAAAAGGTGGTTTTTATAATGCAGGTTCAGGTTCAATCTCAAACTCTCTAATCCATAATTGGTATATGGTTTTACATTGAATGAGCATTGAGCTCTCGGTGCAATAGAAGTGAAACACCTTGGCATTAGGTTCATGGTGGTTGAATTTAAACTTAGCGCATACTGAATACAAAAACCCAAAATAAAACCTTATGTTAAAAATAGCGCTGACGATCTGCAAACGGTGGCGCGCTAACAACTTCATGTGACAGGTGGTCGACAGTCTAACTGTTGGTTGCCACCTAGTGGTCTGGCCCGGAGGTTCTGGCACGTTGGCAATCAACCTCCCGCATGTGAAAACTTCTCATCTGGCGGTTGCGGTCTCTGTTCTGCAGTCAGGCCTAACATTTTTATTGTTCAAACTGTTGACTCCTTCACTGTTCACATGCCTACGGTCAGACTGCCCAACGGTTAAAACCAATTGTGCGGTGAAACTTGTTGTTAACTTCCGCTGACTGCGTTCACATGCTGCAACTCCCAACGTTCTTCTTCGTTGCGGTCTCTTCCAATGGTTTAACTCATATATATTTTATACCATAGTTTGAAAGTTTTTTATAACAATTTTTAACATTACATTGCATATGCGCTATATGGTTTAGGACCATAGATTTTAACTTAGCATAGGTTTGCACCATGATGTCATTTGTGCTAGGTTTTAGGATTAGGCTTAAGACTTTAGGTTAGGGCTTAGGTTTGGTACCTTATTTCTTAGCATACCACTTAACATAGGTCTTCACCATAGGATTAAAACACCATTACATTTGTTCCACACCATAAACATTCAAGCCACTTAACCATGACATAACCATAAATGATGAAGACTCCTCATTGGACAAACTAGAGAAACTGAACACTGAACTAATCTTCACTGATCCAAGATCCTCTTGGATCAATCATCTCCACTTGAAAGCTTTTGGACCAACAAAAGTTTGATTTAAGCAGATATCATGTGAGGGTACAACGCCCTCACTTTTCTGATCTCCATCCACCTTGCCTTGCTTGGATTCATGCCCTCGAGTCCCACTCGAAGATATTCAACATCTCCACGCCTTGAAGAGCAAACCTTCATGTCCAAGATGAAATCTTCGTGCAACTCATTCATATACTCAGGTGCCAAAACATCAACGGTAGGAATCTGTGTATCTTCCTCTGGATCGATGATCATCGAAGGTTCATACAACTTCAAATTTTCTACATTTACAACTGAATAAATACGCATTTAAGAAAGTAAATCTAACCGGAATGCATTATTTCCAATATTTTCCACAATCTTGAAAGGACCATACCTGATGAGTTTTAGTTTATTAACTTCACCTTTCAACCTGTCCTTACTGATATACAACCATACCTGATCACCGACCTGAAAATGATGATCCACTCAATGCTTGTCATGGCACATTTTGTACTTGGCCTGACTCTTCTCTAACTGATCTTGCACTGCTTCATGTATTTGTTGTATCTGTTAAATGAACTTAACTGCTTTATTTGAATCGTCATTTCCATCCACTTTATCTTCTTCACCAAACATGAAATCCATTAGTGACTTTGGTAGATACCTGAAACATGTTTCAAATGGCGATCAATTAGTCGAAGAATGTAAGGCTCGATTGTAAGCATCCTGCACATAAGACAAAGATTCATCCCACAACTTAGAATGTTTACTGCAGTAACATCGGAGAATATGTATTATTGTCTTGTTCACCACTTATGTCTGTTCTCCAGTCTATGGATGAAAAGTTGTGCTCTTCTTCAGCTTTGTGTCCATGAGTCCCCACAAAGTGGATCAAAACTCTCCTACAAAACGAGTGTTTCAATTGGAAATAACGGAAGTAGGTAACCCAAAATGAACCTATACATGTTGAAAGAACATCTGTGAAGTCTATTCAACAGTCACTTTCTTTTTGCATGGAACAAGAATGCACATTTTGCTGAAACGATCAACCACGACATACATGTAATCATGCCCTCTCCTAGACATAGGAAGTCCTCCAACAAAGTCCATGGAAATGATATCCATGGTTGCGAAGGAACTGGAAGTGGCATATACAAACCAATCTTTCAATTGCTTG
This sequence comes from Pinus albicaulis, assembly GCA_034641835.2. Taxonomy (NCBI): domain Eukaryota; kingdom Viridiplantae; phylum Streptophyta; class Pinopsida; order Pinales; family Pinaceae; genus Pinus; species Pinus albicaulis. Next base: position 1,912,099,594 of record CM076578.1, read on the forward strand.
GTTTTCTTATCGAACACATAATGCATCCTTTAATGTACTTAACAATTGTTTCATATATACGAGGCCAGTAGCAATACCTTTGAATTTGTGCCATTGTCTTGCTTACGCCAAAATGTCCTGAAATGCGAGAAGAATGTGCTACCCGAATAACATGTGCCCTTTCTGTCTATGGTATGCACAACTTACCCAGGTGATATAACAACCTGTCATGAACATGAAAACTGAATTCTTCCACCTAAGTACCATGAGTTAGTGATTCATAAATATCTTCGAAATCAACATTTGTACTATATTGTTCTAAATAACTTTCAATTTTTAAAGAATATTATGTAGCACTACTGAAGCATTCAAATATGTTCTAGATAACATATCAACTACTTTGTTTCTTACACCTTTCTTGTACTTAATTACTAAGTGAAATTACTGAAGAAATTTCATCCATTTGTAACGGCGAGATTGTTGCAACTTAATCTGTGACTAAAGGTACTCAAGCGGTTGATGATCTGTGTGAATCACTATTTTCTTACTCATTAAGTAGTGTTTCCATTTCTTTACAATTTCAACCAAAGCAAATAGTTCTTTATCATATGTCGAATAATTTATAACTGCCTTAGAAGAATTTTCTAAATGAAAACAGATAGGTTTCCCTTTTTGAAGTAAAACTGCACCCATTGCATAACCACTAACATCTGTTTCAATTTCAAATGGTTGTTGAAGATCTGGTAAAGCTAAGATTGGTGTTGTGACAATTTTCTACTTAAGTGTATCAAAAGCTTTTTGTTGTTTCCCTCCCCACTGAAAGGAAAATTTAGAACATGTTATAGCATGTAATGGTGATGCAATCAAAGAAAATTAAGAAATGAATTTTCACCAATATTAAATTGCACCTAAGAAACTCCTAACTTCAGTCACATTCAATAGTCTTGGCTACTTAACAATCACATCGATTTTAGCTAGATCTATTTTCAAATGACCACCTCCAACTATGTAACCAAGATACATCAATGAAGTTTTCCCAAACTCACATTTGGACAATTTAAGGTACACTTTTTCCCTTTGCAACACTTCGAAGGCCTGTTTAACATGCCTAACATGCTCTTCCATAATGGAACTGCAAATCAAGATATCGTCTAAGTAGATTATGACAAATTTATCTATGTATGGACAAATACATCATTCATAACCCGCATGAAAGTTGTTGGAGCATTACACAAACCAAAAAGCATCACTAACCATCAAATAGTCCTTGTCTAGTTTTAAATGTAGTTTTCCATGTGTCATTTTCTGCAATGCGAATTTGATGATACCCACTACGCAAATCCAACTTAGTGAAATAGACAGCACTTTTCAGCGGGTCAAGAAAATCATCTATCCTAGGAAGAGGATCTTTGTTCTTGATTGTGATTTTATTTAAGGCCCTAAAGTCGACACACATTCTCCATGTCCCGTCTTTCTTAGGAACCAAAATTATAGGGGAACAACATGGAGATGAACTGCGTCGAATGAAGCCCTTTTCAACCAGCTCTTGGATTTGTTTCTTTATTTCTTCGCTCTATGACTGACATGCAATACATTCTGACGTTATGAAGAGGGGCATTAGACATCAATTGTATCTCATGTTGTATTTCCTGTTTAGGAGGCAGATGTTTTGTTTCTTTAAATAAACTTTGAAAAGAATCTATCACTTTAACCAAACTATCTTTAAACTGAGATTCACAACCTCAAAAAGCCTTATGTTGTTCTTTTACAACCATGAGTACATATCTCTTACTTGAACTTATTAGTTTCTTCATTTGATTAGCAATAACTAAATCCAAGTGTATTTTGATTTTATGTGCCCTGACAATGTATTCAATCACATCTTTCTTAAGATGATATTTATGCTCTTTCCTATGAAACACAACATCACGATCATAGAGATAAGAAATTCCTAGCACTACTCGTCTAATGGAATCACATCTAAATCCACTTCATTAATGTAATTAGCTGTGATGGAAATTTTAAACAATACTACTTTGTGACATTAATCTGAGTCTTTTCTTTTAGCCAACCTAATGGATATGGTCTTGGATGACTAGGTGTCCCCAAACCCAATTTCTTAACTAATTCTTCAAATATTAAATTTTCATGTGATCCACTATCAAACAATGTATCTATTTTTGTGTGCTTAGAAGTTACCCTTCTGTGAAATAATTCAACTCTTTTATCTTCATCCAAATGATTTATGTTTGAAGAAGATGCAGAAGTACCAGAACTTGAACTAGCGTCAGAACTTTTACCTGTCGAAACCATTGCAGTTATTTTCCTTTCATCCCCTGATTCGGAGCCCAAATCTTGTTGGATTGTTGTATTAGCCTTTTTTTCACTCTCTTTTTTTCGGAACTTCTTTGGTCTGAGTTCTGGGTGAAGTTTCCAACATCTGGCTTCATCATGTTCGATTCTCCGGCAGTGAGAACAAGTAGGTCTTTCACCTTTCTTCTGAGTTGTCGTTGTTTTCTTTCCCTTCGAACTGCTCTTCCTCTTGTTGTCTTTGGAATCCTTGATTTCCAACTATTTGGATAATTTCTGTGAAAACTTGAATGGTCTACCCCCTGATTCAATATGTATGGCTTAAACACACACTTCATCAAAGTGATTAGGATTAAACATCACTAACGTATGTTGCAAATATGAATGTAAACTGCCAATGTACTTTAATAAAGCTTCACATGTATCCAATGGAATACCAAGCGCCAAAGCTTTCTTCCTGAACTCCTGAGTAAACTCCTTAATATTCTGCCCTTTACCTTGCCTCAAATGCTGCCAATCAATAACATCTTGTTGCATGTATCCCAAAAGATAGAATTGTTTTCTGAGAGCTTTTAAAAACTTAGACCATGAAGAGATGACTTTACCTTTTCGCTTTAAATCTACTTGAGTTTTACTTTCCCAAGAAATTAAAGTTGTTCCCCCCCATTCTAAGTGTAGCCAACTGAATTTGTGTTCTTTTGTTAGAAATTTTATAAATTCTACAATAAACTTCTAACTGCTTAATCCAGTTATTTAGATTTTCAAGATTCATTTCGCCATCATAAATAGGTAGTTCAAATTTTACATCAAGTTTCAAAAGAGATGATTTATGAGGTTTCTTTTCTATTTCAAAATCTGAACTAGAAGAAGAAGAATATGATGATGATGAAGATAATGGAGTAGAAGGAGGTTTACCATATTTTCCTTTTCCCTTGTCCTTCTTCGATGCCTTTGAAGAAGAAGTTGCATCTCTCGCCTTCTAATCTTCATAGAGTTATCCCAACATCCATTGCATGTTCAAGAACATTTGTTGAACTTGTTCTTCGCCCATGACCTTTACTTCATGATTTTCCCCTATATCGGATCCTCCCATTGTCAATCATTGAACAACTTTCAGCGTTCCAACTTTTGAGTCTATCACCTCGAGCGTTCCTTCTCCACGTTGCAACCTGGACCTCGTTAACATTCATTAGCAAAAATCCTACAACACAACCTACTCTGCTACCAAAATATATGATCTGAAATAATATTGAAGTAGAATTTAATATTTACCAACAATGAATTGATTGTTAACTCGATCGCTTATTGTGGAAGATTGAAGGAAAGAAATTGATTTAATGACTTAAACCATAACTTAAAAAGCATATCAAACATGAATTTGCAAAAAATAATAGAGATAGAAGACATCAAACATTGATTACAGAGTTCGTCATTAGTGGAATACGTCTCCGGGTCAGCTTTCAAGATAGGCGTTCGTTTTATTAAGGATTGATCCAAGGAAGTATTTACACATAAATACACCAGACTGAACGTGCTCGCAGGCACCTCTGGTCATTGTCAACATAAATCTCTCTCTCCTAGCTTTCTAATACATGTCTCGGTTCTCAATTCCGCCTCTAGACGACTAAGATACAGTAAAAACAAAACTACCTCTCTTACAAAATCTGAGTGCAAGCCTCCAAAAACACTCTTATCCTCCATCATGAATGAAGGTGGCTTTTATAATGTAGGCTCAGGTTCAATCTCAAACTCTTTGGTCCATAATTGGTATATGGTTTTACATTGAATGAGCATTGAGCTCTCGATGCAATAGAAGTTAAACACCTTGGTATTACGTCCATGGTGGTTGAATTTAAACTTAGCGTATATTGAATACAAAAACCCAAAATAAAACCTTATGTTAAAAATAATGTTGACGGTCTGCAAACAATGGCGCGCTAACAACTTCATGTGATAGGTGGTCGGCGGTCTAACTGTTGGTTGCCACCTAGCAGTCTGGCCCAACGGTTCTGGCACACTGGTGGTCAACCTCCCACATGTGACAACTTCTCATCCGACGGTTGCGGTCTCTGTTCTGCGGTCAAGTCTAACATTCCGACTGTTCAAACTGCTAACTCCTCCGTTGTTCACATGCCTGCGATCATACTGCCTGACGGTTAAAACCAACTGTGTAGTGAAATTTGTTGTTAACTTCCGCTGACCACGTTCACATGTTGCAACCCCTGACGGTCTTCTCCCCTACGGTCTCTTCTGACGGTTTAACTGATATATGTTTTATACCATCCGAAAGGGTCTTATAACAAGTTTTAACATTACATTGCATTTGCGCTATATGGGTTAGGACCATAGATTTTAAAATAGCATAGGTTTGCACTAGGATGTCATTTGTGCTAGGTTTTAGGATTAGGCTTAAGTCTTTAGGTTAGGACTTAGGTTTAGGACCTTTTGTCTTAGCATACCACTTAGCATAGGTCCCCACCATGCTAAGTGTAACTAGGGAGTGTTGAAAGGTGTAACTAGGTTTGGTCTTCATAATGACGTGTAATTGTGATTTTATGTAATTGATGTAAAGAAAAAAAATAAAATTATTTTTGTAATGTTTGTCTGATGGGTTTTAATAATTTTATTTTTAGTAATGGTTCCCATTGTGAGCCTTTAGGTTTTGTCATCAAGTCATAAAAAGTCTATTGAGTCAATATCATGTATGGAAGACCCTTCTTGGGCATGTTACATTTTTGTAGTTGTTAAATATGTAAGAAATCCCTCCAAGACAAAGCAAAAGTATCTTCTTCAAGTCAGCTAGAAGATGGAATAAAAGATCTTCACCAAAGGACATGTCGAATCACCCTCACTCAAGTCGACTTATTATGGAGGGCACTATAAATAGGGCAGCTCGACCTCATTTCAGAAAAAAGGATTTTGGTCAAAGTCTGGAGTTAGGAAGTAGTGAGAAGGTCATATAGAAGAAGCCTTATAACCAGCGAGGAGAAGAGAAGGAATAGCGAGGTCCTTGGCATGCTTTTTGGGACTATTTTTGGGCCAAATAAAATCTACATATGTGAGATTGCAGGAAGAAAGGCAAAAATATTATAGTCGTAGTGAAAGATCATTTTGGGTGAAGAACAAGGAAGATTTCAAGCTGAAGTGTCAAGAAGAAGTCTCCTAAAGCGAGGAAGATGTTGAGATTTTTGGGCGTTCAGGTAGCATCGGATGTGCTCTAGCTTCCAAACTTTGTGAATGGACTAAAGTACATAAAATCTCCAAAACCCAGAAAGCGTTTGAAGAAATTCCATTAGGTTTAAAAGATATTTAATTAATTAATTTTTTTAATTAAAGACACAAAGTCTAACTTAAGAAAATTAAAAGATTAAAGGTAATTAAATTAAACATGTGATGAGAATGACTTAAGTGACGTGGATCAAGCATCTTCTAATCTTAGTCATCGATTTAAGATTAGAGAACGACTGTTGATGTTTCAACGAGAAAAGTACAAGAAGAGGGCTTGGAGTCAGTTGGAAAACACACACACTCGCAGAGCACTAAAGCTAAGCTAGAATTCTAGGGCTTGTTTGTTAAGAATTTCAGAAGTGTTTCCGTTGCAGCGAGGGGCAGTGTTGGCAAGGGAGATGGTCTAGTCCTAGGTCAAAAGTAGAACGAGGGCAGAGAAGCAGACCAGAGCAGCGCAAAGGAAGCAGCAACTACACAGAGCGGCCAAGTGGCCAGCAGGCACAATGCAGAGGCAGCAAGAGGCCAGGAGGGCTGACGTAGGCCCAACCAAGGCAGCGTAGGGGCAACATAACACAGTCTAGGGTGACGCAATCCCTTCCTGAGTGGCGCAGAGGCTAATGCATGCCAGCAGGGCTAACGCAAAGGACTTCAAAGCAGCACTGGGTTTTCTAGAGGCCGGAAAAGGTTGAGTTCTGTAAATCTCGTTTGAGGGTGTGAATCAGTTGGATTTTCTGTCTCCGAAATAGAGGTATTGCTGCAAATTTATTTCTCCGTCGGGTTAACCAATTTGGTGGTCAGATCTGTTGTACTTAGAATTTGCTTAATAATAAAAACCCTCCAGAAGCTAGCAACAGCAATTTTCCCGCATTGGGTTTTTCCGGGGACAGTTGTCCAGAAAATCGTTGTGTGTCACTTTGTCATTAAGAATGTTATTCATTTTAGATGTGCATGTGTAAATTGTTGATGTGTTTACTTCGATGTTAATGTTGAAGTTTTCATATTAATAACTTATGTAAGTAGAAGTAAATCAAGAATTTAATAGTAGGGTTTTTGTTTAAGTAAATTCAAAAATTTTCACAAAAGATAAAGGGTTTGTTGTAGCATAATTTGACTCAGCTAAAAGTCAAGAGAGGTTCTGAGCAATTCAAGGTTGTTGAGGAACAGTTGTTAAAATTTCAAGAAGACCTGCAACATGCTCAAAAGGATAACCACAAGCTCAACGAGGATTCATCATCACATGGGCACTAGAACCAAAATCAAGGAAGCGACAGCATTAGAGGTGTAATCTAAGCCAGAGGAGCAGCAAAGAAGAAAAGCATGCAACAAGGGTCAAGTCAGGCTTATTCATGTGCAGAACAGTTCAGGAGTCGAGTCGATTGATGCATTCGGAACATTGCACACAGGTCAAGGTCGAGTGGTGCAAATATACATGCAGAACAATGTTCAAAGGCTTAATCGCAATCGCATGTGGAAGGCTTGATCACATATCGCAAATCCCAATTGCAAAGCTCAGGAGGAATAAAACAAGGTTAAAACCGCTGAAATGCAAAATGTGATACAAGGACCGGATGCAATATAGTTCGAAACTCGAGTCTAAAGTATTTAAAGTCTAGTCGTGGGATCCTCTCGCACATCGCAAGCTCAGGAGGAATGACGCTTACGAATCTATTATGAATGTCGAAATGCGAAATGCGATAACGAAGCGGACGCGATAGAAGTTATCACTAAAGTCTAAAGGTTTTTAAGTCCGAATACATGGGTTTTTCCTTTGTAAAAATCACATCAGAGGGCAAAAGCGAATTATAACCACATTATAACGTAGAACGTTGGAATGCTGAAATGCGACAAAGAAGCGGACGCGATACAATTTTCCAAAGGTAATGGAAAATCTTTCAAAGTCTAGTCTTACAGCAGTTACAAAGAAAAGTCTGAACGAAGGGCAGACTCGGGTAAGAAAAGACCCGACGCTATGTGCAGAACAACGGTATGTGTTTGTGGTAGTTTATTAATCAAAGACTAAACGTTGCGGGCACAAGCGAAAGAGGCCGACTCTGATAGTAGGTGACATGATGATAGTGTTCAAAATGCAAAAGGATGGGCAGAGTCAGTAGAGATGCATTTATGCAGACTGTTAGGATATCACAGCAGAAATGGAAGGAAACAAATCAGATTCAGCAAAAGGATTATATTTCAAGTCTTATTTTGTTTTCTTTGTTCAAATCGAAGCTACAATGATGTCCTTGATTGCAATGTAATAAGTAGTTTAACAGTTTAGGCAGTCGATGAGTTTCAAGAAGCTCGAGCAGTTACAAACTGCTTTTGTTTGTATATAAGGAAAAGAGAAAGAGAGAGGAGAGGTTCCGAGTTCTGGATCTCTTTTAGACTACAATTTTGTACTTCTTTTCTGATGGGTGAATGAAAGAAGCAGCAAACTTCCTGCAACTGTTGATTGTGATTCATGCTTCTTGTGTCATTTTATGTTGTTTCTTCCTTGAATGAAGTAAAGTAAAGAAGCAGTTGGTCTCTGATTTATGTTTATAAGTAAGAGTTAAATAGCTTTAATAAGCACTCCTTCACTCCATCTCCTCTCCCTTTACAAATTCTCTCTAGAACTTAAAAGTAATAGATTTTGTGTTTACAACATATTATTTTGAGTTTCCCCTCTCTCCATGAACTCTCTCTTAAACTTAAAAGTAATAGATTTTGTGTTTACAACATATTATTTTGAGTTTCCCCTCTCTCCATGAACTCTCTCTTAAACTTAAAAGTAATAGATTATGTGCTTACAACATATTATTTTGAGTTTCCTCTCTCCACATGAATTCTTTATGAAACTTAAAAGTAATAGATTCTGTGTTTACAGCATATTACTTTGAGTTTCCCCTATAGTTCTTCTTTTCCATTCAGATATCAACAGTCAATGGCATTGTGAAATCTTTTATTATTCTAGATCATTAAGGGTTTTAGAAAACTAATTTCTAGAGGGATAGAACAAATACCTCATGATAAAATTATTTCTGTGACACACTTTTAAAATGTCTTAAGCATTGATTCCTTTCACAACCGAGAGATTGTCTCTTAAGATACAACAAGGTCAAAGTTGGTCAAACACCTATGCTAGGGTTTCTGAAATAAGTGCCATGTAGTGCAATGTTGAACCAAGGACAAAAAATCTGAAGTATAACCATGGTACAAAGGAAGTCACCCAGTTGGATCAAGTGTTGACTTGGGTACGAAAGATTACTAGTGTCTTGGTCTTGGAGTGGCAAATAGGTCAATAGTCTTGGTCTTGGTATTCGTCAACTGAATCTCTATAAGAAGAAGAATTTGTTCGAGTTTTCCTCTAAAGTGAGAGAGGTTTTGGCCCTGGCTAATCACCCATATTCTGTGTCTCTTGTCTCTTTATGGTTTATGCATTGGTAGTTGTTTGATGAAAAAGAACACTATAATAACACAAGTAAAAGAAGATCATAATCTAAAAGTAAAAATCATTCACAAGCCATTATCATTAAGAAAAACAACACCTAATTCTTGATGCCCTAGATTTCTCAACATTCATTGACTTGGGTAAATTCCTGGGCATTCCTTGACCATTGCACCTTCTTAATATAATATGCTATATCATGTTGGAACGAACTCAATGTTGCAAGGAATTTACTGTTTAAAGAAAATATATATTTATGTCAATTAATTGGAAATTAAAAATCCGAAATTATATATATATATATATATATATATATATATATATGTTGACCCTCTTGGGCACGAAGCTAAATGGCAATAATAGTATCTGGTCTCATGCATAGGGATTAAGGCTAGATGCTACTATATAGGCTTAAATTGCCTTCTGATCATGCAGTATAACCTAAACTGCTTCTGATAGGCTAAGAAATCATCTTCCTCAGATGTAAGTAAGCAAGTTACAGTCGAAGACCGGCATGAGCGGAAGACTGTCCCCTTAGAGACCACCAACATGTTATTTCAGGTGGCCAGGTTTTGTGTGCACACAATAATGTTGCTGTTCATCAGGGCCTCGAGATTGTATCTACAGAGGCTAGGCTGATAACCCTGAGTATTGTAGACCTTTTCCTACTTTAGCAAAAAATATAAAAAATAACATTTTCAGCTAATAGTAGAAAATTTTGAACTGTATCAATAATAAATATAATTTGACTGTTGATAAGCCAAGTTTTAAGTCTAAGCAGAACCCAATGTAGATAAAGAAAACATGCTATATTCTCTTGACCAATCTGTTTCCACCTTGATGCAAAATTATGATTAACTTGTTAGAAATTCTAATTGAACTTTTGTAATGTGTATCTCTTATTGGATGGGATGTTAGAAAGAAAGAATAAAAGAAAAGATATCAATGTCCACAAATGAACAAATCATGTGAATACATCAGCTTTGTGTTCCTCAGTAAGGCTGTATAGAGGGATTTTGTAGGCTACATTGCAGGATATTTGAAAGGCCACTCCCAGTTGATAGTATTTGATAAAGAAGCTGCAGCTGGAAACACCAATTGTTTATGGGCTAACTCATTTTCAATAGGAAGCCTGATATTTTACATTATATTCCAGTTTTATTCCTTCAAAATGATTTGTGACAAGATTTTATTCCGACAGTGAAAGCATTCAAGCTGTAACAGTTTGCTGGCGATCTTCAGCTGGTCGAAAAGAATCCAGGTTACCATATAAGAAACCAAACTCAGCTTGTACAATTTGATGGATTTCTATCCATTGAATAATTTTGAAGTTTTTGATTTAGGCCATCGAGTAACATTAGATTCAAATGTACGCTTTGTGTCATCCAATGGACTTGTAACAATCCTAGAGGAACCCCACTCAATTGATGGATGGTTTTCATGGTTTCTTTATCGAGGACCCAAATAACTGGACCGTGAAGCTTCCACCTAAGAGAGACAAATGAGATAATCTATTAGTGAAATTCACGGCATCTAAAAGTGTGTTCTCTCTACTCATAGAAAAAGTCATTGCAAATGAAAATAGATACCCTTCAGTGTTACATATATAACAGAGAGAGCTATGAAAGTGCAACGTGGATTGAATGGGGGACTGTCCATTTTGATTTTGCTGTTGAAATTTACTCTATGCCATGGCTGACAGACCAACTCACCTAAAATTAAAATAGCTCCCAGCCAACCTGTAGGACCCCACCTTTCACCAAGTAGGAACCATGCAAAAGCAGCCCCCCATAGGGGCTCTAGACCATAAATTATGGCCGCTTCTGTTGCTGAAACATCCTGCATTGCAGCTAGCTGCCAAAACTTTTTTCCATCAGCACATTAATTAAGAGTGCAAAATACAAAATGTGTGCCTGACTACGATTCTCAACGGTTTACCTCTGCCCATAAACATTAATTAAAAGTGAAAATACAAAATGTGTGCCTGACTACGATTCTCAACGGTTTACCTCTGCCCATAAACAGAAGCCAGTAGAGAAGATTCCTGTATATATTATTGGAAACCAAGGAAGAGCAACTAGCTTTTTCCAGGACTCTGTCCAATTTATATTCATATGGAGTAAACTGAATGTGTCACTACTCCACCAGTACCAGATGGCCGACAATAATGCTATAACAACAATCTGCACCATCCGAATATTTTTTAAGAGCAGATACATTGCATTAATCCTGTTTCGACAAGCATTACAGAGTAAATATAATTCAAAGAACCAACTTTTGTACATTCAGAATTCCATATGTTCACTAGAATGTTGCAATTAATGTAAATTGTGAACAAATATACCTCATATCCAAGTAGTCCCAGGAATTTCTCCTTTTTTGTAGTTCTAGAAAAATGTTCTGTCCGAAGCATATGGATACCAAACAATATGGCACTCAAAAGGCTCCAGAAATCTCCAATCTGCAGAAGAAAAAATATAGGACCCAATGACAAACTGATAAGCTCCTTTAATTACTAGAGAATCCAATTGATCGAAGCAATGACATTACTAACCAGCTCTAATCTTGCTTCCTATTTTCCAGACCTATTTAAGTTAGAACTTAAAATCATCAGACTGAAGTTTGAACCAAAAACCTCAATCCTTACGGTAATGGAAGATCCACTGTATTCAAGGAGACCAATTCCAATAAGGGCTGTTGTTGCTCCAAACCATGTTATCTTTGATATCCTTGCACCAAAGAGACCATCTAGTAAGGGCACAACTATGACCTGTTCACAACGCTTAGCTTTTCAGGATCTTAAATTATTGCGTGCTCCAACACATTAGTCTGCTACTTAATTATTGACAAAGGTGTATCATGGATGCTTGATAAAGTTTAAGACAAGTTTGACGTCAACTTCCATCATCCAGACCCCTTAGAAGAGATTAATCTTTTTAGATGACTACAGTTATGATCTCTCCGATGATACTATTGCCAACAGGATGGAGTGAAGACCTTACTGTAAATGCAGAAATGAATGAAGCACGGCCTGCATCTGTAGTGAGAAGCCCAATACCCTGCATAAGGTAGGCTGCACCAACCCATAAGCCTAATTCAACTCCTGCGGTTCGAATTTTAGCATCCTCCTTCGTTCGGGACATGAATGGTATGAATGGAAGAGTTGCAACAGAAAATCGCACCATAGAAAATAAAGAAGGATCCAGAATAGCTTCTGTTTCTTTTATGATAGGAATATTACTAGCTGCAGAGAAAGGCAGTAACAAACAAAAAATTAGCGCAGAGACTTCTATATATGATAGCCTGAACAAGCCTATAATTTGTTAAATATCTTTAAAAATAAGGGACTTCAGAAAAAACTTTACGAAGCCCTGAATCTGGAATCATATAATTCATAATCTTGCCAAATAAAAGATTTTGGAGTCACAGAAACAGAACTAAATTAAAACAATTCAAAGCTGTGGCTTAGTAGTTGAGAAAGGACACCACGACCTAAAAAGTTTAGGTTCAAATTCCGGTGGGTGTAGAGCCCTTTTGTGTGTGAGGGAATGTGTTTGACCTCCTAGAATTGTTTGCCCTTCATCAACAAAGAGGCTTAACACATGCCCAACAAACCAAATTAAATTAAGTTAGAAAATTGATAAAATACCATGTTTTATCTTCTTATTTACATGTTATAATCAAAGTTATCTTTTTATTTACATGTTACAATCAAGTTAATATGCATTCAGAGAGAAAGATGTGAAACAAAACCGTTAGAGACAGTACAACTAAAGGTGACCACCTCAGCCAACAGGGAAGTTGAACTGAATGATGGTAGCCCACGTATAGGATCGAAAAAGAAATCACCCAGAGATAATTCCATAAACTCAAGGCCAATACCCTATTTGTTCCCAGAGGACCATCTCAATTGATCAATAAAAGCAAATTTCTATTTGGCCCGGAGATCTTTGTTAAAAATAAAGAAACAAAACGAAACTTCCATGTTAATGGTGTCAACTGAAGACCACCTTCAGAGAATTTGATTGTCGATGGAAAATAAATGAGCAATGGTTAAGTTGATAGAGTAACACTTAATGTACCTAACAGAAATAACATGCAATCTACAACCCAGCACTGAAGATATCATAATGTCCATCCCATATAAGGTTAACCAAAATTCTATATAAAATTAATAAAACAGACAGTATATAAAACACACCAGCATAAATCCATCTTAATTTTATCTTTAAACATCAAAAGACTTGCATCTCAATTGCTTGGTAATTCCTCTTAATGCTTATTAAATATGGAATTAAGATAGATTTATGTTAATTTAAAATTTCTAAGTCTCATAATAGTATGATAATTAAGAAAATGTTAAAAGGGTTGTTAATTTTTTACCCACATTAGTTATATAAAAGTCAAATTTTTAATATGTTAGGTTTTTAATTCCTAATCCTAAATAATATTTAATATGTTAAAAGGGTTATTAGTGTTTGAACCATTAGTTTTATAAGAGTGGTGGCTTATTACATGACATAGAAAATAAAACCATATTGACGTACTCAAGGACTCTTCATTAATTAATATAATATTTCTTATTCTCTCTCTTATATCTTCGCTTTTCTAAAGTGGTATTAAACCCTGTGAGCATATAAAGATTGGAGTCAAACCATCAGCTCCAGCAAAATGTGGAAGTGTTCAGAGCAGAAGTCAAGTTCTTTTAATTTTTTTTGTCTGTAAAGTCTAAATCTTATAAGATGGATTTAATTTTGTTATAAAGCATGGGACACACCAAAAGGGAAAGTTGGGTCATATATATATATATATATAAGTGACCACCACTATGCACCATACACAGCCCCACACACTTTGCAAACAGAGGAGAAGACCCCATAACAGAAGCCCCCGTCACCTGACGGCGAACAGAGTGTTAACCACCTTAACCAAGATGGTGACGGTTACACAGAGCATACTCAATGCTCATAGACAAAAACGAAAATATCCGTGACACATAAAGAAGACACACTAAACATTCTGCACTTTTGCTTCTAGCAAGCATACCAAACTTCTCAGACACAGATAAACATCTAGGACAGCGATAGATTTGGAGGTGATTTTATAACTTTCTGAAGACGTTTTCTCAGAAGATTATTGTAAAAAAACTGGAGTAACCAACTTTAGATAAGATAAGATAATTTAGGATCACATCATTGTATTGATGTCCATGAATGACCAAAGAGAGAAGGTCAATGGCGCTAGGAAATGAATTCGGTGATAATAAACTGCAGGAGTGCAAAAGGCTACTTCAGAAAGCTAAAATGTAAAAGATAAAAGTGACCAGGTTATAAAACAAAGAGAGTGAGACATTATATATCATTAGGAACAGATGAAAAAGTAGAAAGTGGGTAAGAAGTATATGCTGCAACCTCATTCACTAAGAAGCACCAATACACTGCTTGATGATGTTCCCAGGGGAGTTTCCAGGGCCAAGAGGTCCTGGTTTGGTGACCCTAGGAGGAAATAAAAAACAACCGGCAAAACTCTTCTAATACTTCAAGCAGATGGGAAGAATCTAGTCATATGTGTTTAGGTATCTGGAATGGATTATTGGGAAAGACTGTACTGATAATGAGTACTCCTTTGTGTCTTTGTGGAGATGGTTTAACACCCAAACATGAGGCTATACATAACCTCATTCATCTGATACACATTGTACCCAACTCTGGAGGGTCTGCATGGCATTTAGCACCTCCAAAAGCTGAAGTAGGAGGAAAGGAGGTAATCAGCCTGACAAGGATGTGTTTGGAATAAGGTGGCTGGGGCCATCCAAAGAAGAGAAGAAAGGGGGGAGGCACTCAATAAAGATGCCAAGGACTGAAGAAATAAAGGTTCAGAGAACCAGTTCCATCTTCAAATTGAGGGGCCAATAGAGGCAATCTCCATCGAATACCAAAGGGCCATGTAAGGGTTTCTCTCACACTCTATAGCTGAATCTTCCGTGGTGTGCATCCTATGAAGAAAGAAGACAAATCTGAAAATGCTCTCAAGGTGGAGAGGATGAGTGCCAAACTCAGCTTGCACAATAGCTCACTGGATCACACATTGTAACGAGCAATTGTAGTCGCTCTGTAAGAGTCTGTTCAGTAAGTAGCATGCTAGGACCCCAGATCCTAGCTTTATGGAGAAATGAGCATAATGATCACATCAATCAGAAAAATCTAAGTAAAAAAATCTATTAAAAGCACTAGCGCTCAAGCACAGAAAGAGATGTGTACCATTTGCTAAGTTGGGGTTGAGTGGGAAGTCTCAAACTGAAACTAGGTCTTGTGAATTGGACCTCCAAATAACTACAGGTCATGGTGATCTGAATCTCGCTCCCTTTGAAGAAGTGGAAGTCCGATAAAGTTTTCTTAGATGCATAGAAAATCGTGATCCAAGACTTGCTAAGGTTTACCACCATTGAGGTCACAAAACTGGCTAGGACTTCAAGTTGCTTCAGTAGGCCCTTGGGAGAAGAGGCCAAGAGGACTACATCACTTGCAAACAAGAGACGAGCAATCAAAGCATGATGAAAAGACAACCATCCTCTGCATGCTTGTGCTCCTTGAGGTGTGCATCTAGCAGCTAGCTCGTCAATGTAAATCCCGAACAAGTCAGTGAGAGGGGATATCCCCACTTAGCACCTCTAGTGCTCCTAATGAAGTCAGAATGGCCCTATGATGTGTGGCCCTAACCAATAACAAACTCATATAGCCTCATGATAGTTGTGATAAGAGAGTTGGAGATGCCGATGTCACAAAGCCCCTAAAACAAGTAATCCCTCATAACTGAATCAAAGCCTTCGAAAAATACACGAAGCAACAAAAGGTTTTAGATGAACGTTGTATGGCCTCTTTAATGTTAGCACAAAGTGCAACAATGTGTTCAATGGTTTGGTAGTCTCTCCTAAAGCTTTTTTTCCCTCTAGTTCATTCATCTCCAAGTGTTTCGAAAGCCGCATGCTCATGGTTGCATCATAAAGCTTGGAAAAAGTGTGCCCAATCATAGTAGTCATAAAGTTATTTGGAGCCAAGATGCTCACCAAGTTGAAAATTGAGGTGAATTATATGTCTGACCAAGGGGGGAAGTCGAAGCAAACCACACAATTAAAAATATAAGAATATATATATATATCTGACCAAGAAGGGAAGTCGAAGCAAACCACACAATTAAAAATATAAGAATATATATATATATATATATATATATATATCTGACCAAGAAGGGAAGTCGAAGCAAACCACACAATGTGGTTTGCTTCGACTTCCCAACAAGAGACGAGCAATCAAACCATGATGAAAAGACAACCATCCTCTGCATGCTTGTGCTCCTTGAGGTGCGCATCTAGCAGCTAGCTCATCAATGTAAATCCCGAACAAGTCAGTGAGAGGGGATATCCCTACTTAGCACCTCTAGTGCTCCTAATGAAGTCAGAATGGCCCTATGATGTGTGGCACTAACCAATAACAAACTCATATAGCCTCATGATAGTTGTGATAAGAGAGTTGGAGATGCCGATGTCACAAAGCCCCTAAAACAAGTAATCCCTCGTAACTGAATCAAAGCCTTCCAAAAATACACGAAGCAACAAAAGGTTTTAGATGAACGTTGTATGGCCTCTTTAATGTTAGCACAAAGTGCAACAATGTGTTCAATGGTTTGGTAGTCTCTCCTAAAGCTTTTTTTCCCTCTAGTTCATTCATCTCCAAGTGTTTCGAAAGCCACATGCTCATGGTTGCATCATAAAGCTTGGAAAAAGTGTGCCCAATCATAGTAGTCATAAAGTTATTTGGAGCCAAGATGCTCACCAAGTTGAAAATTGAGGTGAATTATATGTCTGACCAAGAAGGGAAGTCGAAGCAAACCACACAATTAAAAATATAAGAATATATATATATATATATATATATATATATATATATTCTTGTATCACCATTGTGTGGTTTGCTTCGACTTCCCTTCTTGGTCAGACATATAATTCACCTCAATTTTCAACTTGGTCTCCCAAATAACTTTATGACTACTATGATTGGGCACACTTTTTCCAAGCTTTGTGATGCAACCATGAGCAAACCACACATATATATAGTGAATTACACTTGCAAAAATGCAATGTAGATATAAAGTTGTCAATTGGGGTTATCTCAGGTGGTTGGGTAGAATGGTTGTTATCTCCCCCACCTAGGTTCAATTTCCTACGAGTGACATGATGATGAGAAATATTGTTGTAATGGCTACGTGTCTATGAATAATGTTGTATTGACCCTCACTCTTGCCCTCGGGCTGAGAGAGAGTATAATTTACCTTGAAAGAAATGTAGATATAAATATTGAAATTTTGTTAGAAACTAGAACATTTACATGATACAATTTCAATCATACTAGCTATTACTTACTAGTACTATATCAATAATGATCAAATGTCAAACACACAAGAAAATAGAACCATAAATTGCAGTTTTCTTATTAAGTCATCAAAATCAAAATGTATTGCATAGATACTAAGTCATTGCTACTATAGGTGGGAATGCCAAAGGCAAATACAAAGTAGTGTAGATACTAGAATTGTAGATGGAAGAATCTCATAGCTCATTATTGCCAGTAGTTCTCCTCGAATTCAAAATCAGCATCAATGCCACTACTGTCTTCTCCATCCTCATCTTCCTCTTCCATATCCAATCCAATATATGCATGTATTGTTGTGGAGAATGACCCCTCAAGAGGATCACCATCATCAAAAATGACTAGCTCTATAACTAGATTAGTAAGATCCAAGTTGGCTAATGCCAATGCAACACTGTTGTCCAAACCCATATCCTCAAAAAACACATCCCACATCTTTGTCTTTCCCTTCAATCACTCCTCCCTTTGCTTGTAATAAGATGAAGGTTGGTGTGCATAGACACCATTGTCTCTACCCTAGGCTACTCAAGCCCGCTCTCCTTCAAACTATGCAAGTCCCATATCTGCTCCAATTCCTCTCGCAACAAGAGAGGAGCCTGAGAGTTTTCTAAGTTCTTGATCCCAGGTCAGATTTAATGTCCCAATGTGGGGGAAACCAACAAACTTTTGCCTTTTATTCAACTTCAGAAAGTCTCGATTAAAACAAATATTTTTAAAGGAAATTTACTGCAACAATTATACTTAGAAATTTTCTATGATGACTAGCTCTGCGCAACCTCCCTCAACCCAGTTAATTCGCTAGAAAACATAGTTTGCACAGCGTCTTCAACTCAGCTAACTCGCTATGTGGCCCCAGCACAATTCGACCTATACAGCCAAGTGTTTTCAGCCTGTACGACCCAGCAGAATCAGCCTATACGGCCAAGCCAAATCAATCCAACAAATTTGCTTGGTATAGCCCAGGGAAATCAGCCCAACTCAGCCTAGTTAAATTAGCCCAATTCGGCCCAACTCAGCCTCATTAAATCAGCCCAATTTGGCCCTGTCAAATTGCCCCAATTATACCCTGTTGAATAGACCTATACAGCCTGGCTAATTCGGCCTACTTCTTGCCTGCTCGCTCCCTCTAAAATTAGCCCATTCATTGCTCCTCACTTTGCTGTCAATTCAACCTCATGCGCTAGCTGAATGTCCAGTTCTTGTGCCAATCAATCTGCCCCTCCAACAAACTATTTCCTCTTTTATACTTTTCTGACCTAATTTCCAAAGTGATGGAGGGTTGAGATTGCATCTCCACCCTTGAGATCTATGGTCAGGAGATAATCTCAAGTTGACCCGTTTAACTTTATATATATTGGCCAATACTGTCAAAAAATAAATTAATGACTTTATGCCTAAGGTCCAAACTAAGGAAATAATTAAATAATTGTTGTGAGAGAAATTCTGGTGATTTTCTACATGTCATGGTACTTGACCAATGCAAAATCACCTACCAAGCTAAATTTTCAATAGATGGGACATTTATACTACAAGGCTTTACCACTGTTGTGGGGGATGGTCACTGGTTTTTCGAAGATCAGGGTGAGACCAAGTCCAAGGGAGTGTTGGACCAATGTTATCAGAACCAGACTGGTCATCGAACCGGTAGACCCCTCCGAATCAGGAATCGGTCAGAATTGGTAAAAAAACCGAACCAAAAAACTGGTCAACCAAAGCCACATAAAATATTCAAATTTTAAAGAAAAACACATATTCATGTGCATCCATATGAATGATGAATCCAAACCATTTATATACAAATAAGAAAAATTCTCATTTATAGAGCATGTAAGGGTGCACATAACCAAAATAACATTGAGCACAATCCATCTTTGAACCGAAAATACATCAAAAAACAGGCCCTAGATGGCCTCTAGCATCCAAAAAACATCATTCTATAACAAACACCTACATATCATCAAAATCTTTGCCTATATTAGGATATCCATCATCAATATCACCCTATAAGCATTAAAATAAGATAAAAAAAATCCTTAGTATGTCAATTCAAGATTTTGTTTGAGTGATGGGCATATTTTTAGTAGGATTATGATAGAGGAGTTCACCAATCAATGCCACTAGCATCAAGGTACATATAGGGATTTGTGCTATTGATTAAATGCTAGTTTGATACCCTCATACATGACAAAATGCAATGGAAACAGTGCAATCCCCCCAATCCCGAAATCCTAAAAAACTATTAGATCTGATGCATTTTGAGTGGGACCTAAAATTCTACTTTCTGCATATGAAATCCAATGAGTTCGGAACCACTCTCAAACATCCTAAGTCAATTCATGGTAATGTTAAAATTTAAGTAAAGGATGAAAGTGAAAGAATATCACTTTCATCCTTTACTTTAAGAATTTAACATTACCCTGAATTGCATAGTGCTAGTGGGGCCATAGGCTTGATATTAGGCACCTATTGTGCGTCAATACCCAGCTAAAAATAATAAAATAAAATAAAATAAATTTAAAAATAAAGTAAAACAGGCCCCACATGTTGAGATGTATGCGGTTTTACTGAATTGGCCAATTCGGTACCGAGCAACCAGTTCTGTAACGAAACTGGCCGGTTTGGGATCAAATGGGCCAGTTCTATAAAGGAACCAGTTGGTTCGGTATAGAATCATCCAAAAACGATTTAGGAGCTAGTCTAGATCGGTTTTTCCCTCCAACCGATCAGACCAACCGGTTTATACCAATTCGGTCTGATTCTAATAACACTATGTTGGACTTGGTGGATTTAGATGTATGTGGTCCTATGTCAATGGAGTCGATCATGGAGTTCATCGACTGTATGACCTTCATAGATGACTATTCCAAGAGGACTTGGATCTACTTCCTGAATACCAAGTATGAGTTCTTCAGTCAGTTCAAAGCTCTTGTGGTGAACCAAATTGGGAAAAAGATCAAGGTGCGAAGATCAAACAATAAGGGTCAATATACCTCCAATGAGTTCAAGCGTTTCTGCAGGGAGGCAAGAATCAAGACAGAACTCATATTGCCTTACAACTCTCCAAAAAATGGGGTTGCAGAAAGGAAGAACAGATCCATAGTTGGAGGAGCGAAGGAAATGATCCATGTTCAAGACTTCCCTGTGTTCTTGTGGACGAAGGCTTGCAATATAGTTGCTCATTTGCAAAACAGGAGTCCTCACAGGGTAGTGGAGGACAAGACTCTTGAGGAGGCTTTCACAGGAGTGAGATTGGAGGTGAGCCACCTTTGTATATTTGGTAGTCCAGTTTTTGTCCATATTCCTTCAGAGAAGAGGACTAAACTAGATCCCTCTTTAGAGAGAGGTATCTTTGTTGGCTACAGTGAAGTCTAAATTCCATGACAGAGAAGAGTCATCATCAGCCGGAATGTCGAATTCGAGGAGAGTAGGACCCTTAGGAGGTCTCATAACACAAATCCAATGGTGGTAGAGGAGAGGGAGTGGTGGGCTCTGAAGTTATAATCTAGAAGATTATAACTTCTAGGTGATTGATGTTATAAGGTTTAATCCACGTTTTTATGTTTTTTATATCTAATCATTCTACGTGCTTTTGTTGACATATATGCATCAAAATATATAAAAATATATATTATATAAAATTTTCTCCCGATTCGCTCCCAACCCGGAAGCTTTTGAAAATGTCACTCCCCACTCTCGCTCTGAAGAAGCCTTGGTAGGGACACAACCTTCAAGTCAGGAGGAAGAGCGAGATGGTCCTTCTAGCTCTATTAGGAGGAGACCGAGATGGGACGAGCAAACATTGAGAGATGTAGAGGAGCATGTGGAGGCTCCTAATAGGGTGTCTAGACAAAGTAGAGCACCAGCTAGATTTTCCAGCAATATGGCCTTAATGAGCAGCATCAATAATTCCAAGCCTTCTACTTTTGAGGAGGTAGTAGATCAATAGGTTTGGAGGGATGCCATGGTGGAAAAGTACAATTCCATCATGAGGAACGATGTGTGGGACATAGTGTTGAGGCTAGAGGGAAATTTTGTGGTCACTTATCGATGGATCTATAAGATCAAGCATGCAAAGATGGCAACATCGAGAACTAGAAGGCGAGGTTCGTGGCAAGAGGGTTCTCCTAAAAGGAAGGAGTGGTCTACAAGGAGACCTTTGCATCTACCGCCGTATGCATCTATCAGGGCAGTCAAATCTATTGCCTTAGAGATGGGGTGGATGATAGATCAAATGGATGTGAAGATTACCTTCCTCAATGCGGTGATTGAGGAGGAGGTGTAGGTTGAGCAGCCTCACAGATTTGAGATGCATGAGAGGGAGTCCCATGTATGCAGATTGAAGGCCCACTATGAACTAAATTAAGCTCAACACACATGGTACTCCAGGATCAATGGGTACCTTCTTGGTTTGGGCTTCACCAAGAGTGAGGAAAACTCCAACTTGTACTATGTACTAGTTGAGAGAAAGTTTCTTATCTTGGTGTTGTATGTGGACAATCTATTCTTGACAAGATAGGAGAGGCTCATTGGGATGTGCAAGGAGTACCTTGCTTTTGAGTTTGAGATGAAGGACATTGGGCTTGTGCACTACTTTTTGGGATTGGAGATGTGGCAGCGGCCAAGAGAAATCTTCCTTGGGTAGGGAAAGTATGCAATTGAGATCTTGAGGAGATTCAGGATGGAGGATTGTAGGCCTATGTCTACACCTATGATTACCAACTTGAGGAAGATTGATGCTTCCAAGAGTGACTTGGTGGATCCCACTTTGTACAGCTAGCTTGTTGGGTCATTGATGTATTTGGTCAACACTGAGCCAAATATTTGGTTTGACTTTGTAGTGAACACACTCAACCAGTTTATGGAGGAGTCGAGGTAGGTTCATTAGGTGGCAATGAAGCATGTGTTGAGGTACCTTAGTGTTACAATAGACTTTGGACTAAGGTATATCAGAGTTGGGTGGAGTACAATTGCAGGGGTACAAATTCCAATCGATTCAGGAGCACAACAGATAGGAAATCCACTTCTCAACGTTGCTTCAGCTTGGGGTCAATGATGATCGCATCGTTCAACAAGAAACAACACTTAGTGGCACTTAGCTCAGGTGAGGCGAGGTACATTGCAGCAAATATGGCAAGTTGTGATGCCATATGGCTCTGCAATATGCTCACAAGTTTATTTGATCTTGAGATGGGGCCGACTACGATACAATTGCGATAACCAGGGCTACATCAAGCTTTCAAAGAACCTAGTGTTTCATGATAAGTCAAAGCACATAGAGATCAGGTACCACTTCATCAAAGACATGGTCCAAAGAGGTGTTGTGAGATTGCAGTGCATACCAACAAGGTATTAGGTTGCATATATTCTTACCAAGCCTCTAGTGTAGGGGAAATTTGTGTTTTACAAGGACAAGTTGGGGCCTGGGGGTGGCAAAGAATACCTTCCTAGCTAGGAGGGACTGTTGAATTTTGTAGCTGCGGAATATCTTATAGCTTGGTGTCTTAGATACAAAAATCGTGTTTTGCCACTTTAGGAGCTTGCATGCGACATGTGAGGCATGCATGAGGGTTGCATCTGACATGCAAGGCATGCATGAGGGTTGCATGGGAGATGCAAGTATGCATGAAGGTTTCATGAGACATGCATAAGGGTTGCTATGAGACATGCATGACATGCAAGCTATTAATAACTTATTTCTTATGTTTAAGAAAACAAGGCTAAAAAAAGCAAGTTACTTAATTTAAGTGAATTATCTTTAGTAACTCAAAGATTTAATCTAAGCTATCGATCTAGGCCATAGTGAAGTTATAAATTAAGCCTAATGGAAGAGGCTAAGACACAAATATTGTTGAGCACTTGAGCAAGTGATTTGTCGAGTGTGAAGGCTCAACTTGACCAAGGAGATTCAGGATGTTGAGGAGATTTCAGGAGGAAATCTAGAGGTCGAATTGGAGGAAGGAGGAGGTCGAGCTACAAGTCTTCTTATCGCCTATAGTTTCTTGTGTATTTCTTTGTGAGTATGACCCATATTTTTATGAGTTAATAAAATTTTTCAAAAGGGTTTTGTGAGTGAACTTTTTTGTTGTACATATCAATGATTTATCACTTATTTCTGCTACAAATTTCCCTGTTAATTATCATCATATATAGTTTTCAACAACTATAAAATTTATTTGGTAAAATATTTTTTCTGGGTATTATTAAATTGTTGAGTGAAATTAATTCAAGGTTGATACGAGTTTGAATTAATAGTGTGCAAAGAAAAGCAAGTAACCCAATTATCAAGTAACTGAAGGACAAAATTGCATTGAGAAGTTAACCATACAACATTTTAAGAGAAAACATCATGTACCCTTTTTTAAGAACATTTTTTTAGAAGGAAACTTTTATTCCCATTGAAGGAAAGCAATTTACAATTTCCCTTCTGAGATTGTTTAACTTTCCTTGCATGCATCTATACTTAGCAAAAGGATGGTACCCTATTTGGAGAAAATGTGTCAGTGTGTATCTTTTTGTCTTGTTGGCAAATTTTCCTAGTAATGAGAATGTTGGCAATTCCATCTTTGCCGATTTTTCTTCTTCATCATCGAACTTAGTTTCAATCTTATGTTCTAGCTTGTTATCTTATACCATTTTTTGTGCTCTTTTTCATTCCCAAATATTTTGAAAAGAATATCAAGTATTTTCTTTTGGCCTCCTATTATGGACATTACCTCCTCAAGTTGAGTTTCAACTTCTTCAGTTCTTTTTCCAATGACCTTTTATCTTTTCTTCCTTTTCCTTTTAATGTTGCAGGGAAATGTCATATGTCAATCTCTTATGTCTAACAATCCTTGCTTCCATTTCTAACATAACTTTGTTTGTGTTTAGGGCTTCGCCAACATTTGTACTAACATTATGTAAATTCTTCCATTCTAGCAATTTCTTCATTTGTGATCTTCATTTATGCCTTGATGTTATTTCTTTGATTCTTTTAGACGCTTAAATCCATTAAGGAGAGTTTAATTATGGTTTTGTAGTTTGGAAAATTATTTATCCTTTTTCACCAGTTCTCTTTTGAATGCTTCTTTAGCTTTCTTCAATTCATTTTTTTATTTTCTACAAATTTCCTTGCGTTTTATCTCTATTGGGGGCTTCATCAACCTTTGTACTAAGCAAGTCTTCTCGACTATGATCTTCAATTCTACGCCAATTGACATTGTTTCCTCTCTTCTCTCAAACTCTCCAGTCTTAATTTTGTTAAGGGCAGTGTGATTATAGTTTCAACTTTTGGATATGTTTTCATTCTCTTTCACTATTTCCCTCACAGATTCCTCTTTAGCTTACTTCAATTCATCTTGATTTTCTACTTATGTTACCAATGTTATTTCCCAAGGAGTTTATACAGGTTTCCTTTGTCCATCTATTTGAGAATAATTTTTTCAAATGTTTCCCTTATTATGCTAATTCTTGTAATGCAATTAAGACTCTACCACCTATCATGAGTTTCAACATCAATGTATATCACTATTATTAAAAATATATTATTCCATATTTTATTATTAATATGCAACAATTCTTAAGGATCAATTCCATATTTATCTCCACAAAAACTTAGAATTGACACAAGTTATAGAAAGTAGGTAAATCTAAGATCAATTAATAGTTGATGTAACCTACAATGTAATGAAGATGTGCTACAAGATTGTCAGAAACTCATAATATAGCCCTTTACATTTTATACAAAACTCCTCCATTCCCCACAGCCTAAGTTTTTGTTGAAATTTACGGACAGTTCGTGACAATTCTTATGTTCCTTCCTGATTATGGAATAAAATCCCAAGATGTTAATAAAGGCCAATTTGTATAGTTAGGCTACATATATTAAGCAAAGGGTTAGAGGATGTTTAGTATTAGGCTTAGTAGTAATACGATCCACATGTCATCACAAGGGAATGTATGTCCCCTCCACGTGTCCTCGTGAGATAATGTATGTTCATCTACCTCCCTCTATATAAAAAGCTTTGTCTGTACTTGGGGGATATCTCAAACATATTGTTGTCTAATATTAGGAAATTGCCCCCTCCAAGTGGCTTGGAGATTACCATCTCTCATATAGGGTTGAACATAAAAATTCTAACATTACACCCTATTGAGTTTCCATTGACATTCCCAATTGCATGGTTAGTGTCCTGCAAACCTAGCACTCAGCAATTAACTCCTAGCAGATTACAAATCTACTGATTAATTGCACAGCTAGGTTCATTAACACAATAAATTCAACGAAAGAAAAATGTACTCATCTCAATCACAATGACATAATAGATTTTTCCCAATCAAAACAATTCATCATTAAATACTCCAAACCTTATTTGGGCACCCATGCTAGGATAATGGCCCAACTAAGGAATTGCATATATAACACTAGATCTGATCCAGTTGATCAAGCCCTCCTTGGCTAATTTGGATCTCCTTGTTGCCCCCTTCCTTGCACCCAACACGTTAGAGTATCACAATCCTCACTGAGATGCCTCTCTCAATCTTGTGTTGTTGTATGGTGTTTCTTCCCCTTCTCCTTAACCTTGCTTTTATAACTTTTTGTTGAGTTAAATCCCTAATCGTAATCTCCAAAGTGATTAATGACTGAGATTAGATCTCGCCTCACTTGAGATCACGGTTTGAGATTAAAACATAATGACTAAAGTACTTTACTTTTTCAAATGTTTCTTTAGCTCGATAAGCCAACATAACAATTATGTGTTTTTCCTATGTTAGACTTAGGCTAAGTTATAAATGCAATTTGCTCACACCAGAGCAAGTGTCTAAGGAGACTTTGGGCGACTTATTCATGCATAGACTTTTAGGCCTGTGTAGAGGTACCTGCCCAAGCTACATACATCAACACAAACTAAGAGGAATCAACTAGTTTAAGGGATGTAGTTGGAAGCTCTAGCTAATAGTGGGGACGGCTTGAAAGAGGAGGCATTGTCTAACCAACTATAATATCCCATGCCAATATTTGCATCACACTTAACACTCCAACTAAACAAGGTGGATTGAATGAAGGATGTGATAAGAGCAACATAAGGCCTATTGTCTAAATGTCACAACCTCTTTGAGAAACAAGGACAAGCATCCTTGATCAGGGTAGCTGAAAAAGGCAGGGAGGAACCCCCATGAGTCTCTATACACAAGAAATTCTCACTTGGCTATCAAAACAATAAGAAATCTAAAAAATAAATGTTCCTCATTGTCAATCTATTATAAAGAACATAGTCAACAACTCCTATCTAACCAAGGGATATGGTGATCTATCACAAAACACAACTGGGAAGAACATACCCCCAACTAACCAACCACCATGTGATCAATGGTGTTGAATATATTCTAGACTAGCAAAAATACCATCAATAACCTATAAGAAACATTTCGTGTAAAATGCTAGCTTGGGGCTTAGAGGTCAAGAGGTAGAAACTCGAAGAACTTGGATAAATTGTTCATAAATGTCTTCCCTTGTCACACTACTAATCTCCCTTTCTAAGGGTAGGAGGGTTAGCATCATAGCATATTCAAAGAGTACTTGAAGGGGAGAAATGATTGATAGATATAATCATGGATCACAAGAGTAGAGGAGCAAGCTCCTCAAAAGAACAAAGAGCCAAATAAAGATACCTCATTGCTCTGAAGTTAAGTCTCTGAAGATATGAATAAGCTTGAAGATGCTCTAGAGATGAATGGGTAAGCTCCAAACTCAACATGAATAATGTTTTGAGAAACAATTTGTTTGCAACAAATTATATGCTACCACATACTAGTTTGAACTCTCCCCACACATACCTAATGAACAAGCCTTGAGTTGAGTCCCCAAACCATTGAGCCATAGGAATAACAAGCTTAATAATAGTTTCAAAAACTAGCATCTTTGATCGGATATCTTGAAAATAGATCAGAAGCACTAACACTTGAGAACAACTAAGGATGCATATCCCTTACAAAAATATGATTGGGAAGAGAATCTAAAGACAAATGCAGAATTGATGAATTTTATGCCTAGATAAGTAATTAGCAAAGATGTGGAGATAAGAGTTTATGCGGCAATTGTATCGTCATTCATATTCATTCATTAACAAATTATTTATTACTTCTTGTGCACCTCTTTGTCATCTGCAATTAGCTTCTGTTTCCTAACAGAATACTGTTTATGCTGGAAGCTCATAGTTCTAGAGTTGCAAAACACTTTGAAGTCAGCAATACACTAAATAATTAGCAAAGGTGTGGAGACGAGAGTTTATGCTGGAAGTTCATGGTTCTAGAGTTGCAATACACTTTGAATATACACTAAGTAATTAGCAAAGATGTGGAGATGAGAGCTGATGTGGAGAAGTTTGTCCATAGTTTTCACAATGTAACATTTCAAAACCAGCAAATCAAAAGTTGGGATTGTAGACTCTCTCTCCTGTTACTTCAAGGCACTAGGAAAGTATTTCCATGGACTTCCTGAGAGGGTTGCAAAAACCAAAGGAGGTAACAACTATGTGCTTATGAGTGATGACAAAGTAAGTTTTAATCCCTGCCAGAAGACTTGCATAAACTACCAGAGAAACACCAATAATGCAAATTCCAACCTCCGGAATCTAACCTCTATCTATTTAAGGAGCCAAACTTGCTACCATTTACGAAGATAATCTTCAGTTTTATAATATTATTTACCAAAAGAACACACTTACAGGGAGATTGTCCCCTGAAATCAAGCAACAAAACTTTTCACTTAAATATAGGCAGATTTTGGCCACCTACTTCTATTATCATTGAGAGAGATAATAGATTATAAGGTATTTTTGGGACTACCGTATGGATGTTAGTGGATACCAATTTGAAGAGAAGTATAACCTTCCTTTTACAAATGAATGTATAATCTGAGGTCATGAACCACACATACGTGCAATTGTTGGGACAGTACAATTATAAGCATTCCAAGACCCCGAATGAAAGTTTACGATACATAACACTACTAAGATTGAGTAATCCATGGCTCAACTCAAATTTATCCATTTGAGACAAAGATAAGATTGTTTATCAAGTGTAGGAGGTTGACAAATTTGATGGAATAGATATCCCTTAGCCGTAGCTCGTAGGGCTGAGGTAAAGCCCCTTTTGTTAACAAATGACCAGCTCAACTCAAATGTCTCAACTCTCCATTTGAGACCTGTGTAGGATTTCTATAGCAAAACCCTTTTTACTTGGTTTTTCAAGCATAAGTGGGTGACAAATTTGATGGAACGGAAATCCTTCAGCCGTAGCTTATTGGCAAAAGTACAGCCTATTTTGTTAACAAATGACTTATTACAAAAAAGTGGGAAAAAAAATGAGACCGACTGAATGAACCACACTTCCGGGGATGGAATAGATATCCTTCAGCCGTAACTTACTGGCAAAGGTAGAGCCTATCCTGCTAACAAATGACTTATAACTAAAAAGTGGAAAAATATGGGACCGACTGAATGAACCACACCTCCTGGAATATCTTAAGAGTATGTCTCCTAATAACCACAAAAGGTACCGATATCAAAATAATCATGTCCAATTGTATGTCGATAATAGGCCTAATTCCTGGCGGACGCACCATTTCCTTAGATTGGCTAGATGGTCATCACAATACATCAATTAACAAATAATAAAACAACTGAACATTAACAAATGATAAAACAACTGAAACCCAAATCAAAGCTCTGGATTACTTGCCATATATGACGGTAAGAATGTTGAGGACGACAATGCCTGTAACTTTCCTGGACGGAAACTGAAATCGCTTCCACAACATTTTGCGCTCCACAATGGAAGACTTCTCTTCCGTCTTGGAATCAAACCCTCCATCCACATTTTCAGTAACCTTTTTATCCTCATCATAATCGTCAGTAAACCCCTTGCGCTTCAAAAAATCATCCACAACGGCTTTACTGACATATTGCCTGGCCTGTACAGGCTTGTAGGGATTCGAACCCCGGACATTGTGCGAGGACTTCTTCTGTCTCCCATTGGGTGATTTTTCCTGGGCAATTACGAGAAGTCTGAATACTTGATTTTGATTATCAGAGCACGATGAAATGGGTGTTACAGTATAGCCTCCAGCATGGCGATTAAGCGTTGCAGAGTGCGATTTCAGGCCAACCCACGTTGAATCCGATGGTGTTATCAGAGAAGTGGCAGCCATTGAAAAGAAACTCACACCAAAATTAACTGTATCGGAGACGGTTGTTGAAATACATTTTTTTGGAATTTTCTCAGATGGGCTGCTTGACCAGATTACATTACATAGATTCGGATTTTTGGATCGGATTACATCACATGGATATTTGTTTGGAGGGGAGTGTTCGCTGACTTCTGTTCCATTGAATCCCATATCTACCCATCTCTTATCACCCATTCGATCATATCTACCCACACTCTTAAAATCTACCATTAATATAATGTGGATAATAAGAGGCCATTGCCAATTTATTCAATAATATCTGCCCCACCTTTTTTTATCGCTATTGTTATGCGTTTTTCAAGAGATGTTTTTTGGTTTTCCTATTATCCTTTCCCTACTAAAAAATTAGAATGATTATAACATATGCCAAAGTGATATAATTTTTTATTTAAATTTGTGTTAAATATAATTGTTATGAATTATCTCTCCATTTTCATCCATGATTGACTGGGAGTTTTTGATGAGTAAGGTATGGGATTTAAGTTTGTTTCAGTAATGGATTGTCATCCAACCCCTAAAGTTGAAAGGAACTTAGATGCATTGAATTATCTTATACATAGTAATAACTTCAAGTTAAGTCTTTTTTGCAAAATAAGGTAGATGTTCTTATAGAAGTATTTTTTTTCAAGTGGCTTGTTCATATTCATTCTAAATCTTTTGAAATAAGATTATTGTAAAAATAAATAAAAAATAGAGTTTGTGGATTATAGCATTAATCCATTCATAGATCCTATATGTAGATATGTTTTAGCTAATGAATGGAATATGGTCAATGTTCTAGCTTTATGATGTTTTTAACAATCAACTACAAATTTTTAATTGTATGTTCATTTATATATTAGCGTAGAAGAAAATATGAATCAAAACTTATCAGAAATAAGCATAGAAGAAACGAATATAATAGGGTCTTGGATTGAATGATTTTGTTCAAGTTTATTGAGTCCATTTCCTATCAAATCTTGTCAATTTGAGTCTCTAATATTAGAAAATTTATTTCGAGAAGACTCTCTTAGTAGTTTTCTTTGTTAAATAGTGGAATGGGATGCTTCTATTCTTTGCCTGGAGCAGCATTTGACGCAAGGGTGCCCCATTCTATCCTTAAATAAAGGTCAAAATTTTGCTCTAGTTGGAGGATGTCAGCACCTAGAGCACTCAATGAGTGTTGAGTCTCATAATTGCCATAGTTTTGCCATCTTTTCACAACTTTTCCTTTAATTTTTTAATCATTTTCCGGTTTTTCATAACCTCACTTTAACTTTAGTTCAATATTTATATGTGGGATTACTATCAATATTTCCCAATGCATTTATTTTAGTGTTTAAGTGAATTTATGATTAAATGGTAGAAAAATAACATGCTTTCAATTATCTTTGAAAGATGGATTAGTTTGGTGATGATTATAGGTACATTTAAAGCTTGCAAAATGCAATTTTTTACAAAAAAGTATAAAATTGAATTTTCTCTTCAATCCTTGAAGATTTTATGAGGATTTGGAAGGATCACTCAAGTATTTTGGATGCAAAAAAATAGTGGAAGATTTGTTATCAAATATTTTAGAGAGATTTGTGGGGAGTTTTTTTAGAGATATTACTTGCTAATTATTAGCAAATGGTTGCAACCACATGAGGGATACGTGGATCTGAATTTATTATTGGTTATCTTAGTTTTTGTACAAATAAGAGTGCCCTCTCCATTCCAAAGTGAGGAATCTTGTAGCATACGTCCAAACTATGATGGAGTAAACTGCATTTCATGATATATTGTATTTGTGTAGATTGTAATTATATGATTCTTGTTTGATTATAAGTTGTAGTTTTATAATTCATGTAGTTTGCAATCATATTAGTTTATTTATGTTGTATATTATTAGTAGTATTCTATTCTACAAATGTAAGGGCCCACGACATGAGAATAGATGTAAGGGCCCACGACATGAGAATAGATGTTGCTTAATGTAGGATGTCTTTTAATTCCACTTTTACTGTTGGAAATACTGTGAGGAGGGGGTGAATCAGTGTTTCTTAGCAATTAGCACTTTATTAATATTTCATGGTATTAGTTATTCTTCAGTATTATTCAAAACAATAAATGAACAATACATAATGAACACAATAATTTTTTAGGTCGAAAATCCCCCTTTGGGTCAAAAACCATTGCACTTTTTTTCTAATAAGTTCTTTAAATCTTTAGCCCCAACTCAAAATAAAGCTACAACTCCCTAGAACTCTAGAAAAGAATTATTCTCCAGCACACACTCGAAAGACACCACAAAGCCCTAAGGTTTTATCAGCAATTAGATGAATGGATGCACCAACACCCTAACAAGCACCAACTTACCCTAGAACCACCCTACCACCCTAAAGTGTTTTCAGGCACCCACCTAAAGTTGACTTCAACTACCTCCCTAGCACCGCACTACCACCCTGAAAATGACAAAAATTAAATACAAATTTGCGGACTCCCGTACCAGGGACAATGATCCACTTACAATAATGTATAGTGATTTTTTTTCAATTGACCAAACACTAAGACCTAACCCCTTGTACCAACTACAAACCAAACCTTTATTCCAATAGACTTTTACAAATTTTGAACAATAATACAAACCTTTTACAAAATTTATAAGACTTTGGACAACATAAAAACTTGTACAATGACTTGTACACAATGTTTTGATGTTGATGATGAGTCTGGTGTAAAATATAAAGATGTTATCTCCTTGATGATGTATCACCCTATCCTTGATAATAGTTGATTTTGAAGACTTTCATTTATCTTTATGTGATTTTTCAAATGTAATGTTGCTTTGATGAATCAACAATACTAGATAATGTATGAGTTGATGATTAGAAGTAATCTTCATTGTGTTAAATGAACCTCTTATTGTTGCTACAGTTTTTGAATCATACTTCTTGGTGAATGAATGTTAGGTCTCTTGGAGGTACTTAAACTTCTTATTGCTTCATCAAAACTTGAAATCACTTATTGGCTTTGTTCATACTTACTTGGAGATATTACAACAACTTAGTGCTTCAACAAAACTTGAAACCAAGCATTGGATTTGTGCATATTTACTTGGAGACATCACAACAACTTATTGCTTCAACCAAACTTGAAACCAATCATTGGCTTTGTGCATATTTACTTGGAGATTATGAAATGCTATGCCTTTTTTTCTCTTGATGTTGCTTCAAGTGATACTAGACCTTGTCTTGTTTTCATTGTCTTGTCTTCAAATTACCAAGTTTGTGAAGTTCCTAAACTATTGTAGATGATTCACATTGTTCTAGGTGATGAGTATGTTCTTCTCTTACTTGAAGAATGTCTACACCTACAATAGAATATATACCCAAGTGAATCCCAACTTCCAAAACTAAAAACAAAAGAAAGTAGCCTTGAACTGTATGCAAATAGGCTTATAGCATATTTCTTAAGCAAGTTCTATGAAAACAAAATAAGAGATTATAAGCAATGAGCCCTCCAAGAAAGACAATCACATCCAAATTCTAAACTCGGGCCCTAAGTCTACCTGTACCTACACTTACGCCTAATATGAATCTCAAATTCAAATGAGAATTATAAATAGACTAACCTGTAGATGTACTTTCACATAATCTCCTCCATCTGCAAATATAAACCCAAGATAAATCCAAAATAAAAAGAGAATTGTACCAACCATAACTTATCATGATTTGTGTTACAGGTTTGAACCAAAATAGGATGGACACAGGTTCAAAATCTCCACAGATTTGAGCCCTAAAAGGTAGTTCTGAAAATTTCACTCTCTTTGCAAGGTTTGAAATAAAGTACTTCTCTTCCAGCCTGAGATCTGCACCAAAGTAATCTAGACACACAACATGAAACTAGATGAATAGCCCTGTTATTTTGTTTCATTTTGAAAGCCCCATACTCACTCCCTTTTACCAGGTGATATTCAATGAATGCCAAAATTATGAGGCAAATTTTCAAGCCTAAAACCATAGGTATGAATCACAAGAACACTCTTGTAACTTTGCTCCAATGATCTGCAACTAATGAGCCTCAAAACAGTCCTAAAGGTGCCAAATAAGGTCCTAAAAGGTTCCCTGATTCTCCGTTACCCTTGAAACAAGATGACTGCACCAAAACAGTAACTAATACATATCCCTAACCCTTATGTGATTTTTGCTTTGATTTTTCTAGGGTGGCCAAAAATTTCAGAGTGTTCACAAGTTCATACCTTTTCTTCACCATTATGTGAGGGATAATATGTCTCCTTTTATAGACCTATAAGTGGCTCCTAATGGATGAATGTTGGAGATTAGTAGGGGATCCAAGAGAGCATAAAACATTAAAAATTTAATTAATACTTACCTTGTATCTTAAGTTAATAGGGTCGTTGGCCTTTAGGAGGATGTATATGGGTTTCTTCCATTATTAAATGGTGATAGCCACATCCTATAAGTAAGAGACAATTTAATATCCTACCTCAAGATAAACAATAATAAATAACCTATATATTATATGTAATGACCATCAACCAATAAGTATGTGACATGACACCACCCCATGGGGTTTTAGCCCATTGATTTGGGTCTCTGACTTCAAACTTGAATAACTCTCAAACCGTGAAGAACAATGTGGCATTCCACCTACAACTAGAAACATCTCGTCGATTACAATCTATCTAGAAGAATCCTAACACAATATTCCATGAATTTAAACATAATATTGAGAGATAAAAGGTGGGGAAAGACCTGACATTTCTTGGGTTGACATCAATGACAACCACCTATCAACAATAGCCCCATTTGGAATTTATGGAAACAAAATTACTCCCCTGCGATCACGACTCCCCCTGACATCGTGCTTCTAACCTTCCTAATGCTTTCTCTTCCCCTTTGACATCAATGGAAAAGGGTGAATCCCCTTGACTACCTACCTACTTATTGTAGACCTATAACTAGCCTATACTTTCCTTGTTTGCTTATCTAGATGAAAGAATACTCTAATGGGAACTTGGGAGAATCCCAAGTTTTGGCGAAGATACTCAAATGTCTCACACGGTAAAGGTTTAGTGAACATGTTAGCTATTATACGAAATCTACGACTTCAGACAAAAGTATCTTCCCTAGACTGGGTGGCCTATCCTAGAACAAAAAAAAAGACAAAGAAGCTAATGTTTCCCTTAAAGTAAATAGGTAATGGGATGAATCCTACCCATGATCTGCCATATGCTTCGCTCCTATTTTGGCTTGAATTCTCCAATTCTAGCTCCAATCACTATAATTAGAACCTGCGCAATCAAAGAACACAAACCAAAAGATCTACGACATCTATGTAGCATCATCTAAATACTTCATTCAATGTGTTGTAGCCTAATTCGACTCAGCTAAAATTCAAGAGAGGTTCTGAGCAATTCAAGGTTATTGAGGAACAATTGTTAAAATTTCAAGAAGACCTGTAATATGCTCTTACAGGTCGAGTAAGAAACAAATCATGAATTCTGGATTCAAAGACGTAATACAGAATGTTGGTCTATATTCTGGATTTAAATAGTGAGTAAGGCGTGCATCAAGCATGATAATCCCAAGTGTGAGTGAATAACAAACATGAGAACAAGCTCAGAAGAGATCAACGATTTTGAAGACTGAATAAAGCTTAAGAATGATAGTGGAGTTGCAGAGCGGCGACAGTAGAAAGTAGAGAAATCGACTAAGACATAAACAATTAGAAGATTTCCAAAGGAGGCGATCGGACGGCGAGGATCGAATCACAAATCTAAAGGGGAAGAGATCGACGAATGAGATGACATCGCAAGTTAAACAATATATCTTGCAATGCGATGAGGAGAAGGGCCACGTGTTAGCATAACGCAATTTCGCATCAGCGATTTTGAGTTTATGTGTTAAGGACTTCAAAAGTTAAACAAAATAACTTGCGATGCGGTAATAATTGAAACTTGTGATGCAATAAAGGGAGGAGCCACCTGTTGGCACAGTGATCTAGTGCATATTGCACATCAACGGGTTTAGAGTGTAGCATTAAGACTTCGCAAGGTAAAGTATTTTGGTTGCGATGCGACAAGGACGGGAGATGGCAATGTGAGATGATACAATGGGGCCGTTAGATCTGGCGAACATCTACGATGGAGATTACGTCACAACTTCACATCGGAGTTTGTATTGTTTACCATTTAATTTATATGTTAAGTTCGCCGATATGCGATGCATCGTGATTGGTCACCATATTGTGGGACCCTACAACCACTGTTCCGCGTATATGTAAGTGGTTTGAGTTATGTGTGATCTATTTTAAAGTAAATCGTTGTTAATTGTGCGCGTATGTATGTTGAATAAACTCCAGTATTATAGTCCGATGTGTATGTAAAGGGAGTTTATGTGGGCCATAACCCACAGGTCCACGGTAATGTTTAAAATGCAGTTTCGTGATGCGATGGGGCTCGATCGCAAATCGCTAATCGCAAAGTTTTAAAGGATAACCACGAGAGGTAAGTGATAAAGTCGCTAAAGCAAGATGTGCGATGCCATGTGGGACCCGATCGCATAGCACACATCGCAAGTTTTAAAAGATAAGTGCTAAGAAAAAGTTAAAGACAACAAAATGTGAAGTGTGATGTTGGAACGGACGCGATGTGGTTCCAAGATGAAATCTAAAGGATTTCAAGTTTGAGCTTATGAGGTTTGTGCGCCATTTTATGAATAAATAGGTGTAACATGGCAGAGAGACTTAGGTAAGTGACCTAACGTAGAGCAAAGGAGAAGAGAAGACCAAACACAACGGACATGTGCAGAAGAGGCAGAGTCGAGTAGCAGGTGACATGATGACAACGTTCAAAACGCAATAGCATGGGCAGAGTCGGGTGGAGATGCGTTTATGCAGACTGTTAGGACATCACAACTGAAACAGAAGGAGACACATCAACAACAAATCAGACTCAACAAAAGGATTATATTCCAAGTGTATTTTGTTTTCTTTGTTAAGATCGAAGCTACAATGGTGTCCTCAATTGCAATGTAATAAGTAGTTTAACAGTTTAGGCAGTTTAGGAGTTTCAAGTAGCTTGAGAAGTTACAAACTATTTTTGATGTATTTAAGCAAGAGAGAAGGAAATAAAGGGGTTCCGACTTTTGATGGGTAAATGAAAGAAGCAGTAAGTTTCCTGCAACTGTTGATGGTGATTCGTGTTTCTTGTGCCATTTTGTGTCCTTTCTTCTTTGAATGAAGTGAAGTAATGTAGAAGATGGTCTCTTAATTACATCTGTGAGTAAGAGTTAAATATCCTTAATTTGTGATCCTTCAGTCCATCTCTTCTCCCTTCACAAATTGTCTCTGAAACTTAAATGTAATAGATTATGTGTTTACGAC
The DNA here is from genome assembly GCA_034641835.2 of Pinus albicaulis. Taxonomy (NCBI): domain Eukaryota; kingdom Viridiplantae; phylum Streptophyta; class Pinopsida; order Pinales; family Pinaceae; genus Pinus; species Pinus albicaulis. The sequence goes on from CM076578.1 coordinate 1,912,136,558, forward strand.
ATGTTTTGAGTTTCCCCTCTCTTCACAAACTCCTGATGAAACTTTAAAGTAATAGATTCTGTGTTTACAACATATTATTTCGAGTTTCCTCTCTCTCCATGAATTTCTTCTGAAACTTTAAAGTGGTAGATTATGTGTTTTCAACATATTACTTTGAGTTTCCCCTACAGTTCTTCTTTTCATTCATATATCAGTAGTGGATGGCATTATGTAATCTTTTATTATTCTAGATTGTTAAGGGTTCTAGAAAACTAGTCTCTAGAGGGATAGAACAAAGACCTCGTGATAAAATCATTTCTGTGACACAATTTTAAAATGTCTTAAGTGCTGATTCCTTTCAAAACCGAGGGATTGTCTCTTAAGATACAACACAATGGATAAACATGGCATCGAAATACATGAAATCATAACATCATATATAGGAAAAAAAAGAACTCTTTTCATTAATAGTAATGGAGTGAGTTACAACCAAATATAGGAGTTGATCTTTTAGAATATCTCCTCCAAGTTGACTTATTCCTTCTTTGCCACAAAGTGCACCTTTAATAACCCTAATGCATGGAATAATAACTCTTCACAGCAGTAGCATGAGGGAAGAATCTATCTCGAAAATCTCTAGCTTGTGGATGGCCACAAATATATACAAGAGGATGGTAAGTTGGGATTTCTTATTTGTTTACCAATCCAGGCTTTGAGATCCACTCTTGATGGGAGGATGGGATCAAAGGATAAGGGATGGAAACTCCAAGGAGGTATAGGATAGGATTCGAAAGTTTTATCTGAGGTAAATAGTTGTAACAAATCCTGGAAGCTTCTAGAAGAAGAGGCTTCAAGATTCTCTCTCTTTCTCTCGAATTTCTAGAACCAACACACTCCAACATGGAGCAACCTGCTGGTGATCAACCTTGTCCAGCATGGAGAAAATTGCTGGTGAACATAGGTCCATAGGCATATAGATTGCGTTGGTGCTTAAAGAGGTTGAATCAAGGCTATTTTAGACAGAAACTATGGGATTAAGGAGAGTCATGCTTAGGTTTTTGTGTAATGATGATGTCAAGGGGTAAAAGGATGGTTATTGATCCAGTTTATAGACTGACTGAACAAATGTGACAAAATTCCCTATAGAATATTGCCCCCTAAATCACAAATTCGTAAATGGTGATTGATGACTAAAGTTCTTTACTTTGTGACAAGTCAAGATCAAGATCAACTGATGAGATCATATTTTGTTACAATACATTTACATCATGATGTTTTTTTCTGAGGGAGGCATACCCATACTCAACACATAAGATAACGTTACATGTACAATGATCAAAAGACACATCCACTAATGACAAATGGTGGACCCATGACTAGATGATTGTCTATATGATTATAGGCATCATACATTGTTGTCTTGTATTAATATTGAAATCATAGCCTGGATGGATGAAACTAAATCTAGGGTCTTCTATCCCGTACACATGATTGTCCAAATATATGAGTCTAACCATGTGATCAATGAGTTGAAGTCGAACATGGTAGACACCATCTGATTACCAAACAATGATGTAATTCATTAACAAATGCGAGATAAACCACCAATGATGTTAATGGATCTCAATGTACTGCAACACAATCTGTATGGTGTGAATGAATGAGTTGAAGTCGAACACCACACAAAATATTTCGGTCGAAGGCCAGCGATGTAAACATGTCATAGAGAGTGAGGAAACTTTCCATTGATGTATGCAAGCACCAAGGTATCGAAAGGTTGTTTCTAAGTCAACTTCCTGTATAATGAGTTGATGTCGATAGGAAGCAACCCGTCGTAGGAGGGCCTTGATGTATTACCCATCAATGACATGAAACGGGCATTATGATTTGAGACAAAATGATGTCGATATGAAACTGGATCAGGAACAACAAACATGAAATGAAAGCTTAATAGTATTGTAGCAGATATCAACTAAATGAATTCTCTTGAGCACAATGGTGACATTGAATGGAGTTGGCAGCATTGACCCAAAATAAAAAAATGGAGGATTTGAAAACGGTATGATGAACCAAATACAAGCAGATTACCTGACCCAAAAACCACGAATATTAAGTGGAATATTTTCATGTTCAAGAGTGACTCACAACCATTAGAAAATGGAGTACCTTGTTTTCCCAATTTCCCCAACCATAATGGTTAGTACTTCTTTATTTTTTAACAATCTCGAGGAGGATAACATATGCTTGATATGTAAGTTCATCCTTCAAATGAATCCCTTTGAGTATGTTTAGCGAACCTTTGAGTGTTTTAGTATTGTCATGTTCGACAATTCCATCATTGTTTGATGTTTTAATGAGTCCAAAAAAGGTAAAACTCGACATCTTTTTCATGTTTAGAGAGTTTGAAAAAGAGGCGAAAATGAAAGATCTGGATGTTCCTTTTCGTAGATAGTCCCTTGAGTCCGAAAAGACAGAAAAAATTACTCAAGAGAACCTCTTCGCCATGTTCGACTAACCTATTCCTTTTTTGTAAATATTCTATCTCAGTTCGAAAAAGGGTTAAATTTATAGTGAGTAGACGTGTTTTCATTTACTTTAACTAGTTCAAAAATACAAGTGCTTGACAATCTTTTCATATTTTGGGAGTCTGAAAAGAGATTTTTTAGGTCCCTATATTAATAATGTATTCCCTTATTGTTGTTAGTGTATCCCCCTTATTGTTATCGTTGTACCCCTGTAGTCCCCATATTGTTATTATTGTGCCCCATAAAATCCCACTACTATTATTGTTGTGCCCTTACATTATTATTGTTAGGTCGGATATGATTATATTGTGACCCCATGGACTCCTATATATATAAAGGAGGTTTTGTCATTTGAATCATCCAAGAATTGTTCATTTATGTAATGTAAAGGATGTTTTCCTCTCTAAGTGGCTAATTTATAAGGCGTTGATCTCTCTTTTCTTCTATTTTGGGAGTTGGTTTCATAACATTTGGTTTCAGAGCTTTGGATTCTAGGGTTTCGCTGCTTCAAACAGGTCATCGTGGAATTTTCGCTATAAATTTTTTTCTATGAAGTTTCAAATGCTAAAAAAAAACCATTTGTGAAAATATCCTAAGGAACTTCGTGTAAAAATTGTAGATCTTGGTTCACAATATTTTTCGAAGATGTGATTTGTGGAATTTAGGGTTTTTGCAAGCTCCCAAATTTCATCTCAAAGAGGTGACCTTGGGAAAATCATCATAACTCTCTCTCTAAGCATTAGATTGGAATTCTGTAAAAAGTGGCCGAAATCACGCAGACTGTCGTAACTACTATATCAATTTCAAAGCCGAAGGAGGAAACAATGACATGTGGCACACTGTACAAGTTTTCTCTACTGAATCAATGCATAATTAGGTCATTGTGGGAGATCGAGCATATCTTTATCTTGAAGAATCCAAATCAGGTATGACCTGTGGCATTGGAAATAAGACTCAGAGGAATACTACAGGACCGAAGATCAAATATTGGGGATTCAAATTACAGAGATACATCGGTTTCAATATCGAGCTCCTCAAAAGCAAGAAAAAGGTGTGTCTTTTTTTTTTTTTTTATAATTTCATAAGTCTTTTTTGAAAAATCAGTTTGAAGTGATTCTAAGGGCATAGTGAATCATAGATATCAGTATTGGGTTATAAAATCCCCCCTGAAAATAATTCAACACCCATTAAGCCCTCATAAGGCTATACTAGGACTCGTGAAGAGGAAGAAGTGCAACATGATATTTCAAAATTACAAGAAAAAGTGCAACAAATTTTTCTCTCGCAAAGAGTAACAAAAAATGAATTGGATGGTTTGAAGAAATGTGTGGAAGCTAAGATGGATGGTTTGAAGAAAGGCGTGGAAGCTAAGATGGATGGTTTTAATAATGGCATGGAAGCTAAGATGGATGGAATGGAAACTAAGATGGATGGCATGGAAGCGAAGATCGATGGTATAAAAGGCAACATGGAAGAGTTGAAGAAATACATGGAAGGTTTGAAGGAAGGTTTGGCAAAGTTGCTACAATAAAAGCTTCCTAATGGCGAAAAGGTAGTAGGGAAAATTCATGATGAGAACAAAAGAAATGTTAATCATGATTCCATAGAATCTAATGTTGGATTTAAGACCCACCATATTCCAAAGATCGAAAGAGAAAGTTTGAGGGCAAGGATCTCATAACATGGATACTACAAATGGAGCAATATCTTGATCTCCATAATGTGAACAACACACAAAAGGTACACATTGCCACTTTATATTTAGAACAAAATACATTTGTATGGTATTGATGGCTTTGTTATCGTAAAAAAATTGTCACTTGGGAAAATTTTACGGAGGAAATGATAGCACATTATGAGGATACAAAGAGCAACACCTTCTTTAGACAATTGATAAATTCTCAAACAAAATGGTTCAATGGTGGAGCACATTGAGGACTTCCAAAAATTGAATACAAGTGTAACTAATATTCTAGAGGAACACAGGATTGATGTCTTCATAGGTATTTTAAAGGATAACATCCAACATGAGGTTCGCCTTTGGGAACCTGATTCACTGGATAAGGCATTTAGGTTGGAAAGACAAATTGAAAGTAAAATTATGGTGACAAGGAAGCCTACTCCTCACATCTATAAAGATGTGAGTGTTGCTACTCCTAGACTTCCACAACCTACAAGGTTGACACCGCAAAAATTGGAAGAAAAAGGAGAAACAGGGATTTTCTATATTTGTGATAGCAAATACACTAAAGGTCATAAGTGTGCTGAGAGGAAATTATTTTCCATAGATTGTGAAGAGGAGGAAGAAAATGAACAAGAAACTTCAAAAGAAGAGGATATACACCAAGAACCAACCCTATAGAAAGAAGAAATGAGTCTAACCATATCTTGTAATGCATTGGCAGGAATTACCACTCCTCAAACTCTCAAGATAAAAGGAAATATCAAGAAGAAAAATGTAATAGTGTTGATTGATTCAGGTAGTACCCATAATTTTATTCATTGTAAGGTAGCCAAGGAATTGAATTGCTTCCTATACCTAGCACCATAGTGTCAAGTGATGGTTGCAATGGAGGAATTATAAATTGATTTGGAAAGTCTCATAATATCAAGCTAACCATGGGGAAATATGTATTGAATAGTCCAATGCTTTCCACTCCAATGGGATGTGTTGATGTTTTACTAGGAGTACAATGGTTACAATCTTCGGGGACGGTAACTTTTAATTTTCAAGAACTTTTCTTGATTTTTTTTTTTGGAAGGAAACGATGTTGAATTACGGGGTATCGCAGGGAAGTTGAGAAAGAAAATAAGCTCTAATGTCATGACAAAGATTCTGAAGAAATAACAATGAGGCGTAATTACACAATTATGCTCACTAGAAGTTCCAACATCAAAATCATCTATTTCTCAAAATCTAAAAAAAGCCTTGGAAAATCATTCCAAGGTGTTTGAAACTCCCAAAGGACTCCCACCTATTCGTGATCATGATCATGCTATTCATTTGATTCTCGAAAGTGTTCCTCCAAACATCAGGCCTTACAGATATCCTTATGTCCAAAAGAGTGAAATTGAATGTATGATTGCAGAAATGTTAGAGGCTAGTATAATTCAACCTAGTCAAAGTTCTTTCTTTGCCCCAGTAGTATTGGTGCACAAGAAGGATGGATCGTGGTGCATGTGTCTGGATTATAGGGAGCTCAGTAAGATCACTATTAAAGATAAATTTCCCATTCTCATGATTGATGAATTACATGGAGAAATTAATTTTACCAAGTCGGATCTTCGTTCAGGATATCATCAAATTAGAATGAAGATTGAAGATATTCCAAAAACAACACTTCGAACTCATGAGGGTCATTATGAATTTTGGGTCATGCCTTTTGGCCTTACCAATGCACCTTCTACATTCCAAGGGTTGATGAATTACATTTTCAAACCCTTCCTTAGAAAATTTGTGTTATTATTTTTTGATGATATACTAATCTACAACAGGTCTGGGAAGGATCATGTTCAACATGTTGACAGGATAATCAAACTATTGGAGGAGAAACAATTATATGAAAAAACCTCCAAATGTTTCTTTGGAGTACAAGAGGTGGAATATTTGGGTCATATTGTATCTCAGGAGGGTGTTATGGTAGACCCTAAAAAAATTAAATCCATTAAGGAATGGAAAGTACCCACAACCATAAAGCAGTTGCGAGGATTTCTCGGGTTAACATGGTATTATCACAAGATTTTTAAGAATTATGGGTGAATACCAACACCTCTAACAACATTATTGAAGAAAGATGCATTTTCATGGACTCTTGTAGCAACTAAGGCTTTTGAAGATCTTAAAGAGGCAATGTGCCAAGCACCGGTTTTAGCTACGCCAAACTTCACAAAAACCTTTATTGTGGAATGTGATGCCTCAGGAAATGGAATTGGTATTGTTTTAATGCAAGAAGGAAGACCCATTTCTTTTGAAAGTCGTCCAATCAAAGGAAAGTATTTTACAGAAAGCTATTTATGAGAAGGAAATGTTGGCAATAGTACATGCACTAAAGAAATGGCGACCTTACCTAATGGGAAGACACTTCAAGATAAAAATTGATCATGATAGTCTTAAATACTTTTTGGAACAAAGACTATCTTCAGAAGAGCAGCAAAAATGGGTCACAAAGATGTTGGATTATGACTTTGAAATCATCTACAAAAAAATGAAGCTAAATGTTGTTGTAGATGCACCCTCAAGAAAAGATGAGGAGCTGGAAGCATTTTTTTTGTGCCATTTCTATTATCCAACCAGATTGGATAACCAAAGCAAGGGAGGAATGGAATAATGACGAAGAAGTGTGGACACTTATTCAAAAGTTGCAACAAGATCTGAGTACATCTGATACATTCAGTTGGAAAAATGATTCATTATGGTACAAAGATCGCTTATATATTTGTAAGAATTCACAACTAAAACAAAATATTCTTTTGGAATTGCACACCTCTCCCTCAAGAGGACACTAAGGATTTTTAAAAACTTACCACAAGGTGAAGAAAGAATTTTTTTGGGATGGCCTTAAATCTGATATTCGAAATTTTGTGGTGGAATGTTTGGTTTGCCAACAAAATAAAGTTGAGACAATTAAGACCTCGGGTCTTCTACAACATTTATCCATTCCAAGTCAACTTTGGGAGGAGGTTTCAATGGATTTTATCACAGGTTTACCTAATTATGAAAGAAAGAGTGTCATCATGGTGGTAGTTGATAGACTTACCAAGTATGCACACTTTTGTTCATTATCTCATCCATTTAAAGCAAGTATAGTTGCTACTGCACTTATGGAAACAATTCAAAAGCTACATGGAAACCCAAATATTATTGTAAGCAAGAGAGATCCCATTTTCACTGGAAATTTTTGGACTGAATTATTTTCTTGTTTGGGTACTCAACTAGCTCATAGCTCATCTTATCATACTCAATCCGATGGGAAAACTGAGATTGTGAACAAATGTTTGGAAGGATATATTTGTTGTTTTGTACCTGATAAAAAAACATAATGGGTCAAGTGGTTACCTCTAGCTGAATGGTGATATAAAACTTCCTTCCATACTGCAGCAAAAATGACCCCATTTATGGCACTTTATGGATATCATCCACCGTCCATGACATTATCTTTAAGAGAAAATTATAAGGTTCAATTAGTGGAAGATCACATCGAGCATCAACAACAAGTTCTCCAACTCTTAAAGGATAACCTATATTTGGTACAAAATCGAATGAAACAACAAGCATATCAACATCGCAGCGAGAGAAGTTTTGATGTAGGATATTGGGTATTTTTACAGCTACAACCATACAAACAAATGTCCCTCAAGCAAGCTAAGAAGAATAATAAATTATCGCCAAAGTATTATGGTCCTTACAAGGTGTTGTAAAACATTGGTACTATGGCATACAAATTGGAGCTTCCAGTTTCTTCTTGAGTTTACCCAATTTTCCATGTTTCATGCTTAAAGAAGGTTATAGGTGAAAAACTTCCAGTTCAAAAAATATTTCCAGAACTTGATGAGGAAGGAAAAATCATATTGGATTTTGAAGCAGTTACGGAAACAAGAACTCGACAACTACGAAATCCATCAATTTTAGAGTATCACATCAAGAGGAAGAACTTACCCACTAAAGATTCCACATGGAAGAATGAGAATTTTACACAGAAGCATCCAGAACTACTCAAGCGTTGAGGACAACACTTTTTTGAAGGAGAGGGGTGTTGTGGCTCATTTGCATTTACCTTTGAAATATTTTCCAAAACACGAAAAAATCATATATGATAGAAAATGTAAAATTTGTTTGTTGTAGAAGAATAATGATTTATATGTCGGTACATTAACATTATGTGATGAGATGTGAAGGTGGGTCGATTCGGGCTCATTCACGTGCAAAACAGTTCAAGAGCCGGATCGATGGGCACGTTCAGAACATTGCACACCGGACAGGGTCGAGTTGGGCTCATTGGCAAGCTCAGGAGGGATTGGCGCGGCATAACACCGAATAATCTCAGGAGGGTTACACCGTGGAGCAAACAAAATAATTTCCCAAAGGCGGAGAAATGGTGCATTTCCCTTAAAAACTTAAGATTTTTGGAGGAGGCACAAAGGGAAAAACAGATGGTCGGGATCAAAGCGCAGAACTGGAACGTAGAGATGGATGGCAGAGATCATATCACATATCACATTCGATAAAGGATACGAGTTTGTAATATGGTTAAACTTGTGACTTTGCGATGTGATGTGACTGCATATTGCACTTCGCAAGTTTAAAGGGTTAATGCTAAGGAATGTGTTAAAGGTTGCGATCTGCGGGTTGCGAGTGGGTCGACCTCTCTTTTCCACGTCACCTCCCTCTCCCTGCATTTCGCACTTCACAAGTTTAAATGTTTACCTCCACCGCTCATAAACTAATCTGCCGATTTGCTATTTGTGATACCCATGGGACCCATCCGTGCCACGTCACCTCCCTCTCCCCGCACTTCACACTTCACAAGTTTTAGAGCTTACCTTCAATTTCTCATAACAAATCCATCGATTTGCGATTTGTGATTGACCCCACCTCTTCTTGCCACGTCACCTTCTGCCCGTCGCACTTCGCACATCGCAAAATTTAACACTTACCTTCCATGTCTCATAACAAAATCCCCGATCTAAGATTTGCGGGCGGATGTGATGCGGTTTCAAAGGTGAACTCCAAAGGTTTTAAAATCCAGAGGTAAGGCATTTCTGGTGTTAAATCGCATCGGAGGAAGAAAGGAAGATCATAACGTAAAGCACGTGAAACGCCAGAATGCGATAGAAAGCAGGCGCGATGCGTTCTCCAAAGGTGAGGAAAATATAGTTCAAGTCCAAGTCTTGCGGCGGTTGACGAAGAGAAGAAGGAACGCTACAGGCACACACAAAGGCATAGGCAGAATCAGGCAGAAGAACATATAGTGGCACTGTGGGAAGCACGACAACTGGGTCAAGTTGGGCATTGAGGCGTTGTTACAGAACTGTGCAACTACCACATCATAACCAGAAAGGACACCTCAACACTTCGGGGGGATGCATCAACAACATCAGATTCAACAAAATGAACGATATTTGCAATTTCAATTTGTTTTCTTGGTATAATTGCATAAGTAATCTTAACCGTTTAGGTAGTTGAGTAGTTTCAAGAAGTTCAGCAGTTACGAACTACTTTGATGTATTTAAGTAGGTAGAAATAAAGAAAAGGGGTTTTGATTTTTGGACCTCTGGAAGACTAAAACTGTGGTACTTATTTTATAAGGAATTAATGAAAGAAGCATCAAGTTTCCTGCAACTGTTGATGGTGATTTGTTCTTCCTGTGCCATTTTGTGTCCCTCCTTTGAATGTAGTGAAGTAATGTAGCAGTTGGTCTCTTAATTACATCTGTGAGTAAGATTTAAATAACCTTAATTTGCACTCCTTCACTCCAACTACTCTCCCTTCATAAACTCTCTTTGGAACTTAAAAGTAATAGATTATGTGTGTACAACATATTATTTTGAGTTAATTCTCTCTCCAAAAATTCATTATGAGATTTAGAGTGGTAGCTTTTGTGTTACATCATATCATTTTGAATTTCTTCTACAGTTCTTCTTTTCCATTCAGATATCAACAGTTAGTGGCATTGTAGAGTCTTTCATTATACTAGGTTTTTAAGGGTTTTAAAGAATTATCCAAATGGATTAAACGAAGACCACCTGACATAATTACTTTGTGACACACTTTCAAAAATGTCTTAAGCATTGATTCCTTTCCAGAGCCAAGGAATTGTCTCTTAAGATACAAAATTTTTTGGCGCCATTGTCGGGGACGAAGAAACAAAGTTTATTTTCCCTGGGTTTTTCACATTATTTCCTTTGGTTGTTCAGTGAGGAGGAAATATTTGGTTGTGTTTGTTATTTTCAAAATTTTAGCTTTCAAAAGGCCTCACACGAGATCAGATACCTCACAGCAGATAGTCCCTGCTTTGCGAGATCCATAAATATTGGTTTCTAAAAAGGCTCAGAAACCTGAAACTCCTTCAACACCTGATCCTACATTTTATGCTCCTGAAAGTAGTTCTAGTAATCCTTTGTTCGAAGATATTTCTAAAATACTTCCTTCCTTGGAACAAGATTCACCTTTCATACCACTTTATTTTCAAGAACCTAAGGTGGAATAACACTTCTTTGAGTCTGTTTCTTTTACTTTTACTCAAGCTTAACAAACTCTATTTGTTGGTCCCTCTACTATTGTCCATCAGCCTATCCCCATATCAATTTTGCCTCCACCTTCGTTCATTTTCACGGCAGGTCCGTCGACTGCATCTAACCAAGGAAAAATCAATCAAGGTGCAAACATGGCAACACCAACCTTTTTGTTGAACATATATGATCCACTTAACCTTCCTCAACCAATGACTGCAATGCCTCAAGAGTATCTTAAGTTACTCCCATGTTTTACTGGAGAATATGAAATAACTGCAGAAGAACACTTGCCTATGTTTTGTAATTTTGCTGAAAATCTGAATGTAGAACATCTTGATGTTGTAATGAGACTCTTTGTTCAATCTCTAGATGGAGAGGCTAGGAAGTGGTTTAAGGGATTGCCAGATAATTCTATTACTACATGGGAAGAACTGGAAAATCGATTCACTTAGAGACGGGGTGAAAAAATGGATGATGGATATTCACTGACAGAATTCAATGCAATAAAAAGAAAATCTTATGAAAATGTATCAGATTTTATCAAAATATTCAATAATTTGTATAACAGTTTGCCTATAGGAATGAAGCCCCCTTCGTTCGGAGCAAAGGTGGTTTTTGTTGGGGCTTTTGAAGCCGATTTTAGTTTCACGCTTAAAGAAAGGAGATCCCCTACTCTAGAGTAGACAAACAGATGCTTTCGAGATTAAAGCTAATATGACTGCAACTGGAAAGACGAAAGGGAAACAACCAGTCCTAGAGAAGGGGAAAGCAAAAGAAGAATCATCACAAGATCTAAGAATTGAAGATATGACAAAGGTGATAAAAATTTTGAAAAATAATCTAGCTAAGATGGAATTGGAAAATAAAAACTCCAAAAGACAAGTACAACAAAACCGAGGGGGTTTTAACCCTCAATTCAGAAGACTTCCCCTGCAAATTTTGCAGAGGGAAAGAAGAGATCAAGACTAGGTTCAAGCACCATTGTATATAGAAGCAGCGCCTAGAGAGCCAGCAGAAGATGACCAAAGGGAGGCCAAGGATCAGGGATCTGCTATGTATATAATAGAAGAGGATGAAGAGGAATATTGTGAGGGAGAATATGCTGAAGCTGAAGTATCTGTTGATCAAGATGAAATGGATGAGTACTATAGGCAATTCACAAATTTCATGCAAGCTGAGTTACATAAAAAGTATGATTTAAGGTCTAGAAAGATATCTAGAGTGTAGGATAATGAAGGTGAACAACAAGGTTCCATTCCTCCTCTAATGTCGACTCCACAATAAAAGGACCCTACGAAATAGGTCAGTAATGGGAAACAACCTGTAAATTCACTTAATACAACAAATGTGTAGTAGGGTGAATGTTCCCAGAACAAATCAGTTGACACTAATATTTTGGAGAGAGTTGTTCCTATACCCGAACAAGTGGAAAATTCTAGAAAGAGTGAAGAAGAACTTGAAAAGAACGTTAAGCAAACTCATGCTTTCAGTTTGGAAAAAGAGTTGGAGAAGGTTAAAATTCAGGTAGTTCTTCTAGGATTAGATAAAATACCAGCTTACAAGAAATAAATTTTAGAATTTATTAATCTCACACAGGTGGAAGATATAAGTGACATGATGAGCTTACAAGAAGAAAAGCTAGTGGTCACCTTTGGTCCTCATGAAGAAGAAGTAGATCCTTCTGTTCCACCCTTCTATATTTCTTTGTTGCTTCATAATTTTACTCTACATAATTGCATGTTGGACTTAGGAATGTCCCATAATCTCACGCCATTGTCTGTTATGAAGGAAATTAACTTGTAGATTACCAAACCTTATAGGGATCTGTATTCTTTTGATTCCAAAAGGGTGAAATGTGTTGGGTTAATTAAAGATGTAGCAGTTTCGTTTGCACAAATCCTAGCAAAGAGTATAGTCATGGATGTAGTGGTTGCTGACATCCCAGCCAAGTTTGGAATGCTCCTGTCAAGATCTTGGGGAGAAAAGTTGGGAGGTGTTCTAAAATTAGATTTCACTTATGCTATAATTTCGAGTTTTAATGGGGAAGAAAGGAGATTGTACAGGGAAACAAGGTTTGTGAAGACCACCTCCAAGAAAGATGTAGGAAATTACCCCATTTATAGTCAAGAGACAAAAGATATTTCTTGCTTCATGTTGCATGTAGATGAAGAATTTGCTGAAGACAAAGGGAAGCATCTCTCTTCAATAGTTGTAAATAATGAGCTGTACTCAAGGAAGATTTGGAAATTCTACTTTGATGGTGCCTACTCCAAAGAAGGCGCAGGTGCTGAATTCTTGCTGATATCACCAGAAGGTAACCTCATGCCTTTCTCTTTTAAACTATAATTTGATTCAACAAACAATGTGGCTGAGTATGAGGCCTTAATCTCAAGCCTTCAAGTTTCTAAATAGATGGGAGTTCAATGTATTTCAATTTTTGGTGACTTTTTGGCGAGAGAACAAGTCTCGCAGAGAAGATCCGGGTTCAAGTTAAGGGCCAACAAGGTTTTCCGCCGTAGTCTAGGTTCACGCCGACATTTGCACCCTACTCCAAAGAGCCGAGAGTCTCACCCGAGGCATGTCGCGACCTTACTATGGTAGGGAGTCAATTAATATCACCCCAACAACATTGACACGGTTGAATCAAAGTTAAGTTAAAATTCTAAACAACCGTAACACAACGATCTATAACATATGTCTCTCATAAATGCATTCAAACTTGCAGTAAATAAAAATTTAAAAGTGCTTGCAAAACCATTCATTCAAAACCATAACAAACACCTAGAACAACACTTCTGATTATATTAAGCATCGACTATTGATGATAAACTATTACAAGGCTCAACTGCGTGAGCATGAGCATAACAGAATACAAGAAGTCCTATTGGACAAAGAGAAATACAGAAACACAGAGGAATGGAGAACAATACAACACAGACAGAGCTCTCCTGTGGCTCCCTGTTGCCTATTCCCGTCTGCACCAACCTCTCTTTCCGCTGGCTGGCTACCTATTTGTTCTGTTGCCAGCGCAACTGACAGTTCCTCCCTTCTTCTTGCTCGAATGTCTTCTATTTCTTTCTGTTAGTCGGGAGTTATACTGCTCGTTTCCTTCCGCGCTCTTCCGCCATCTGTGCTTGCTCCCGCAACAGCTGCGACACCTTTCCTTTGCTCTTTCGCAACCTTGACATATTTCTGCCTACCGTGGTTTTGTTCTACCACATACTAGCTGCAACTCAAAAATCTGTTGAGTTTCAAAACAAGGGCCTCAATAGGCCCCGACCACATCCTATTGAATCGCCCCGAGTCAATTGTCCTGCACTATCTCTACTTCCATGGGTCCTCTCGACCCTGCGCCCTGTTCTGCCTGCCTCCCTTCTCTTGGTTGTCTAAAAAAGGGCCCCAACTCTAGGACCTTGGTTAGAGCTGATTCCTTGAGTTCTTAGAAGGTTGCCATGGCCTGCTGCCATCCTTGCATTAGCTCATCAGTTTCGGCCATGATCTTTGTGACAACTTCTTCCCCTACATTTGGTGGCAAGGGACCAAACACGGTGTTGATCTAAGTGTTGGCCTTAGAGGCTAATTGCTGCATTGTCTGCACAGTGATCTTGACGGGCTGTCGAAGCTCCCGGATGGCTTGCTTGGCCGCTGTTGAGTTCTCCTCTATTTGTTGTATTTGGACTTCTAACACGTCTGCCTATGCATAGAGTTGGTCAAGTCCAGTCGGGTCCGTGGCCTCCTGGATTTATTTTGATATCTGTTGTAGCTGTAGTGAGACCGTTTGTGCCTTAAGAGTAAGGGCCATGGAGCATTCTTGTAGACCCTTCAGTAGGTCGTATGCTTCTTTTGCTGCAGTACTCAGAACTTCCTGCATTTTCGTTACTTGGCCCTGTCTTTCTGATATTTGTGCTGAGTACAAAACCACTGGGTCGGGTAATGCGGGTTGGGCTGCCAATGCTGCCTTGAGTTCAACATATTCCTGCTGGAGATTTGAATATGCCACCCTGAGGGGGACCGCCCGCCCGACTACATCAGTTTCCTTCATATCCTCTGGTATTTGGCTATTGCTGGCCATTACTGTAGGCCAAACGTCCCTGAATACTCTGGTTACTGTCTCTAGTTGTTCCTATAACTGCTCCTTTTCTGTATTCAGCTGTTCACGCTCTTAAGTAAGCGCGCTTATCTGTTGTTGTTGCTGCTCACATTTCTACTGGAGCTCCAAGTGGAGTCTCTCGGCTTGCTGTGCTGCTCTCTGAATGAAATAGTACAGCTGGGTTGTCCCCCATGTTTCCATGCTTTCGGTACTGGAGGTACCCTAATCTGGAATTCGTGCACGAAGTGGCTGTCCGCTGGCGACATATCTCACTGACTGGTCTTGGGGTGATTATGGTGGTGTTTGGTGCGATATCCGGTTGCAGAAGTCATCCATCTGTAGATCTGGTTGCCCTTCTTGACCTGCTAGGTCAGGTGGTTGGAGCAGAGTTTGCTCGGGGAGTGACCCAGCTATTTCTTCCATTGACTGCTCTATCTGATTAATGAGGTCGGTAAAATTAGTTTGCGGGATCATGGTTGGGTCAACTGGGGGTACCACTTCTTTACCCGAGCTAACCTCCCTCCCATGGTCCCCATTATTTATTCTCTTGACTACTAGGTCCAACATGGTGGTTGATGAAGTGGATGGTCCGAAGTTGTGGGGTTCCTGGGAGATGGATGAGGTAGCAGGCGGTAGTTGGTGGGTGCGAGGTGGCGATAAGCAGATGTTTAAGAAATCAAGGGGGTATATGGGGTTATGGGGTGGTAATCCTCTGGCCTCTTCGGGCTCAAATATCATCTCTTCTCGGATTGGTACCCCTACACTCAACTGCCGAGGTGGATCCTCCCCTGTGAGGTCGACCACCGGGCTAGATCCTGCAACCTTGGCCCTTTTTTCCTTCGGTGCCACTGCTGGTTTCACAGATTTACTCTTTCCAACCAACGTTGTAGCTGCTGGGGCTAGTGAATTAAATAGAACATTGGGTATTGGCGCAAATATGGAGGCCGTGCTGGGAGATGGGTTGGAATGGGATGCATGAAATTCTGAAAATGTGGGAAACGTAGCAGCATCGCTTGTCAGAACTTGAACTACTTTATTAAAACTTTTTACCTTAGTGTTCAGCTGCTCAATAATCGGGAAGAGCTGTAGGTTTGACATCATGGTCGCTGCTTCCTTCGAAGTTTCTCTCGGCAGCAGGTTTGACAACATTCCGTCAAAGAAATACGTGTAGACTCCGTTCCTGACCTCCGTTGCCACTCCTGGCCATGAACAAACCTCTGTGTGAAAGGCTGCTTCATCAATCTGAAACTTCAAAGGCCTCATCTTGAATGTGGTTTCTGGTACACATGTAGGCCTGAAAAAAGTCTGCTTGTGGGTGATTCCGAAACATACCTGTTCATGATATCCATCTAATAGATTCCTTGGAATTCCTTGTTGACTCATCACGATGTCAACCATCTGGCCATAGCAGAATTTGAAAGCTTCTGCATTTACTTCTTTTGTGCTAGGGTCCCTAGACACTTTCCATGGCACAAACTTCATCGCCACAGGTTCGTCATCTGCTATCTCTACTGGTATCCGGATGCTGGGGAAGGTCCATTTCCACATGGCCAACACCATGATCAAATATCCATAAATAAACCCGGTTGCTCTCTTTTAATTGTCCTCGCAAGCTTCAAATACTTCTTTTAGCAAGAAAGAGCACCAATTCAGCCTTGTCCCTTGGACACAGTGCTCCGCAACTGAAATTGTATCCAGTGTGCACTCCCCTTTTGTATAGTGCCTCATTGTCTTGCTAGCAATTAGGTAGCAAGTGAACTTGACCTCTAATCTATTAATCAAGTCAATCTTTGCTCCTTTCCCTCCTCTTCTAGTGCCATACTTGACGTAGTAGTCTGTGTCTCCTGACTTCTTCGCCCTCTTAGATACAGTTTGGAACGCTGATGATACGTCCCTTCCTTCCAACGACAGTCCAGTTAATCTGTGGACGTCTTCGACATGAATTGGGATTTCCTTTCCCAGCCATAGAGAACCGTTCTGAATCCTGCTTAATAGAAATTTGGTGCACTGCATCGCAGCACCTGTAATCCCGAATACTGGTAAATTCCTCAAGTTCAGTATCATGGACTGTTGGATGCCCCTGAACTCAGGTAGAATTCTTGCTGCTGCCCGCCCTACTTCTGTTGCATAATTCTCTATGTACACCTGCCTTTTCAGTGCTGGAAACTCGAAAGAATCTGTAAGGTCTGTGTCTATCAGGGTCGCATTGTCGTATTTTCCCATAAGGGACTCCATCTTTTGAATTATGCTGTCAATCTCATGCTCCACAACTGTTGGGCTTACTCTAGTCATTCTGGCTCGTCTCTGGTATACCTGTAGAATAATTTTCACTCTTTTCTCTTGACTTCCTTCTCCCAGATGCCTTCTCTATTCTGGTTCTGGTTCAGCTTCCCTTACTCTTTTGGATGTTTTTGATTCTAACTCGGATTTTTCCGGCATTCTCGCGCTTCTTTGCATGCGGGTTATGTAAGTAACCGGCATAGGTGAGGTTGATGAGACCCCATAACTAATTAATTTTTCCCTGGCTTCTCTCGCAGCTACAATCGTGCGATTAGTTAGCTGCTGAGGTGGGTTCTGACATTGCTGACTGCGGTTTTGGGATTTGGGTAGAAACGATGGCTGGTGGTTATGTCTAATTATGGAAAAATTTATTACGGTATGGGTGATACTAATTATGGAAATTATTTCCAAATCTGGGTAATCCTACAGACTGACACTGGTACTATGTGTAATGATTACGGGCTGATGTTCGACACACTTATCTATCTGACATGGATGACACGCTGGACACTACCCCTCCCTGACCACAATTGGTTGTGTTTCGGTCTCCGCAACCCAAATGTAATTTCTTTTATTATGTGGAATCCTATCTATGCTCATCTCAGGTGCGAGAGAGTTATTAACTCTATTATACCCTACTGACTCCTCTCGGTTGCGAGAGTTATTGGAAATGAAATGATTAACTTACCCTTGGTAGTGCTTCAGGTGTGCGCTGTTGACCCATCCCTGTAGGACTTGGCCGTTCAGTTGTGCCAACCGAAATGCTCCTAAATATTTGATTTCTATGACATGAAATGGTCCTAGCCAATGCATCTGCAACTTCCCTGGGAATTTATGGTATTTTTGTCATAGAGTATAACTTTCACCCAACCTGAAAAGTCTTGTGCTTAATATGCCAGTTGTGCCAAGCTTTCTGCCTCTCCTTTTGTACCGTCTGGTGAAATTCAACAAGAAATCATCCTTCTTCAAGTTCATGCAGCTCCTGCAATCGCTCCTTTAGGGATTCTTCTTCCGATAGCTAGAGTGTTGTTCCAATTAGAAGGCTTGGGACGATGAATTCCGCTAGGACTATCACTTCTCTCCCGTAAACTAGTTGGAATGGCGTTTGGTTGTTTAGTCGTTTTACCGTTGTTCGGTATGCCCAAAGTGTTGCTGGTATCCGTTCATCCCAGTCATCGCGCTGCGCATTTCATATCTTCGTCAGGCCTTTCTCTAGTATCTTGTTGAATGCCTCCACTGTACCCTTTGCTTGCAGATGATACAGACTGATTTTATGGTGTTGTATCATGAAGCTTTCCAGGAGGGATTTAATGGTGTCATTGATGAAGTGGGTACCCTGGTTGCTGGTCAAGCTTTTTGGATAGTCAAATCGGCTGATTATATTTTCAAATATGAACTTAGTAGTAGTCTCTACTGTGCAGTTCCTCACTGGCTCTGCTTCTGCCCAGCGCGTCAGGTAGTCGGTCGTCGTTATTATGTACCTTGCCTTTGAGTACCTTGCAACCGGTGTAATTGGTCCTACAAAATCGACTGCCCACTTTTCGAATGGCTGCAGTACTTTTATCGGATGAAGCGGTAGCTCAACTCTATGAGATGTTCGTCCTGTCCGCTGAAAAACGTCACATTTCTAAACAAATGCTTTGTTGTCCTTATGTAGTGTTGGCCACCATAAGCCTGCTTGTAGTACCTTGTGTGTCGTCGGTTTCACTCCCACGTGCCCTCCCGCAACACCACTGTGGATTTCCCATAGCACAGTTTCCCTTTCATGGTCCAGGATGCATCTTCGAAGAATGTGTTCTAGCCCCATATTGTATAGACGTCCTGCTATCAACTGATACTCTGCAGCTCGAACTACCAGGTGCCTTTTTGTGTGGAAGTATACTCTTGCGGACACTGCCCTATCATGAGGTAGGCTGTTATCTCGTTTAGGTAGTCTAGGATGGCTTCTACTCTGAAAATATCAGCATCTGGTAACTGATCATCTAGAGATCCTCCATTTTCTCCATTCTCTAGTCGGGATAGGTGATCAGGCCCTATGTTAAGTCTTTCGGGCTTTACAATTACTTCAAAGGTGAACTCCTGAAATAGTAGGAGCCATCTGCATATTCTGCCTTCTAAGATTGGTTTGTTTACTTAGTATTTCAATGCTGAGTGATCTGTGAAAAAATTGAACTTACCTCCCAACAGGTAGTGGCGGAATTTCTGAAGAGAGTACACCATTGCCAATGCCTCCCTCTCTGTTGTTGTGTAATTCCGTTCTGTTGTGGACAACTTGCGACTGGTAAAATATACCGAATGATCGACTGAAGTGTCTCCAGGTTGAGCCAAGACCGCTCCAAGCGCAATGCTGGAAGCATCGATGTGTACATGAAACTTTTTGTCCCAGTCTAGGTGGACTAGTATTGGCGCACTCGCTAGCTTTTCTTTTAGGGTATCCAGGGCTGTCCTGCAACTATCCGTCCACTGAAATTGTTCTGATTTCTTCAATAGCTTCTCTAATGGCGCTGTTATCTTCGCGTAGTTGTGAATGAAATGTCAATAGTAACCTATGTGGCCCAGCAGTGGTCTTAGCTATTTTACTATTTTCGGCACCTCCATACTGACAATTACTGCTACTTTGGTCGGGTCTATGCAAACACCTTGGTTACATACCACGTGTCCTGGCAGTGTTCCAAATGGTACGACAAAAATACATTTCTTCAAGTTCAATGAGATCTGTAGTTGTCAACATCTATCAAACATTACTCTCAACAGGCTCGCATGATCCTTTAGTATGCTATAAACAGTCCAGTCGTCCATGTAGAATTCTAAGAACTTGTGGATGTATTCCTGGAATGCAGCTATCACAATGTGAGAGAAGACTGCTGGTGCATTCTTCAATCCAAATGGAATCACATTGTATGCGAAAGAGCCCCATTCGGTGGTGAATGTTGTATATTTCTTGTCTTCCTCCGCTATTCTTACCTGATGGTATCCTAAGAATCCATCGGTGAATAAGTATGCTTTGTTCCCTGCAGCGTTGTCTAGGACTTTGTCACTGAATGGAGTAGGAAACAGACCATGGATACAAGAATTGTTTAAGCTTCTGTAATCTACACAGACTCGTATCTCATATTTCTCCTTTTTGTTCTGTATAACTATGGGACTTACCCATTCTTCTTCTTCTACTGGGAATATTAATCCTACTTTTAACATCTTGTCGATCTCTGCTTTCACCTTTTCCTTTACCCTTGGGTTCAGACGATATGGCCTATGTTTCACAGGCCTTGTGTCGGGCTTTAATATTATCTGCATTTCCCCCATCTCCCCTTTTATGCCCTTTAGATTTGCTACTGATGAAGGAAACAAGTCCTCATATTCCTTGAGCAAACTAAATATTTCCTTAGTTGTTTGTTCATCCCAGTAGTCTCCGATTGTCGCTAGTTTAGGCTTGTATTCTGTTCCAACGTTTACTTTCTTGGTTTTTATAGGTAGCAGATGGATCCCTTCTATCGTCGGTTCTTCTTTGATGTCCCTGTCCCCCTCTATTTATTCAAAATACAGGTGCTTGAGATCCTCCAGATTGTCATCATCCATCTCACTATTAATTTTTTGACATGCCATATTTTAGTTATTTATCTTGTACCAAATAACCGTCGTCCTCATTATTAATATCTGGGAAGAACAATATCTTCTTGATAGCCTGCAAAGCTTATGTAACTGGCTTTGTCTTTCCTTCAAACGAGAAACACTGTGTGAATTTTTCTGCAACTTCCTGCCATTTGTTGGTCCCTCTTCTTTTTTCCTCCGTTAGTTACCAGGCCTTTGGAATTACATCCAGAGAGTGGATAAACAGGTGGACCCACAGTTCTTCCGGATATCCATCGGTTCTCCATTTTGCTTCACATTTCTCCAGATGGTTTCTGGGGTCTGAGTCCCCTTAGTACTTGTCCTTACTTCTGGGTCCTTCCTCTTCCTTAAATTTGGGTTTTAGCACTGCCGCAACTTCGTCCCATTGCGTCAATGAGTTGCAATGATTACTCCACCATCTCGTGGATGTGGATTGTAATACCATGTCCATCAATGGTACTCTGTGACTTTCCGGTACCATATTTTCTATATTAGCTATGAAAGGTTTACAAACTTCATATCAGATAAGATTGGGTATTCTCGAACCTCGGCCCCGATCCAATTGATTCTTTTAATATTGGCGCCTCTCCTTGTATTCGTTTCATATCCTCCTTGCTGCAAATCATCCCAAGCTATTTCTGATCCTAGTTCTGAGCTTTGGATGCTTCTCCAGCTTACATAGCCTTCTGCTGTCGGGTTAATGTAATCTTCTCTTCTTCCTGCGGTCATTTGATAGAGATGGTCTAGAAGTTGAGCATCTTCTCTGTTATCCACAGTCTCTGTATATCTTATTCCTTGGTATGGGTCAAGCGGCTGAGTGACTCTGATATCCCCGTCCTCGAAGATCATCAGTTCTTTCTTCAGATCTATTATTGCATAATTTTCAAAGGGCCAATCAATTCCTAATAGTGCGGGGGATGGATCTTTATCTCCCATGATGTCGATGACTTCAAAGTCCATAAATGTCTTTACTCTTGCAATGTCAACTTCAACCTCCTCTAGTCGGTTGATGGGAACAATGCAATATTGGTTCACCATCCTAAGTTGAATTGGTGAATATGTCAATCTTGGCCTTCCTAATGCCTCCCAAGTTTTTCTTGGTAGGATGTTGACATCAGATCCCAAATCAAGCATGGTGTCTTTAATCTGGAAACCTGCAACTTGCGTGTTCACTCGGAATTCCTTTCCCGTCCTTTGTTTATTTCTCTTTACTCTCTGTACATACTTGTACATACTTCTGGTTTGCCTCTGTTGATTCTCTTGCTCCTGTGTTCTTCTTTAGCACCCCTTTAAGGTTCTGCTTTAGTTGTTCTAGCATTGGTGCGTTGTTAAAAAATTTCAGGAATAGATGGAACCACTCCTGGATCAAAGCTTCAGAATTACTTTGGGTTTCATTGTCTTCCTGAGTTTTCTGTACCTCAATTCCTTTGTTTCCCCCAAGATGGGCAAACGTTTCGGCTGCTTCCTCAAAAAAATTTTTTTTGTCGTTCTGGCTTGATCAGGAGTTTTGGGGATGCTGGCCTGATCATTTTTATTGGGTCCATAGTATGTGCATCTTCCCCCGTTATTTTGCCTCCTCGTGTTACTATGGCCACGTTTTGCATTATCTGAGTTCCCATTAACCTAGGTTCTACATTTACTAAATTCTTCCCCCTCTGTCTAGCTCTTTCCTCCCACCTTTTGATAAGCTCCGGAAAATCTTATGTTGTGTGTGTGTTAACCTGGCACTGAGAACACCAGGGTATTTTAGGGAGTAGACATTCTCTGACTACATGTCCTTCCTAGTCGCAGTTGTAGCATCTTACTGGACCTCTACCTCCTTCTCGGCCTCCTCTCATGCCTCCTCCTCTTCCTCGGGGAGCTTCGTTTACTCTGTATGAAGGCCGGTCCAGCCGCTCCACCAGTGCATCCAGTGCTCGGCACAGCTTTGTGTCGTGTGTTGTTGAGGCACATAACTCACAGTATATATTATTTGGAACATTGGAATATTTTTGTAAGATTGGACACAGGCGAGGTTGATGGCCCATATTCTTGCATATTTCACAGTACTCATTGGTGGCTGGACTTTGTTGTGCAGGGAATCCTGTGTATTGCTGTTGCAGTGGATATATCCCCTGGGTGTTTATTTGCGCAACCCCTCTTAGTGGTGGAGCCCCCTGTGCCCCTGTGGCTGATGTCCCCACATTCTTCCCCCGCAACTGGGGACATTCAGTTGCAACATGTCCTTCCATGAGACAATGCGTGCACCATACATTCGGTCTCGCTGGTCGCATTGGTTGCATTTCCTTGAGTTTTTCTGTCAAACTGGCTATTTGATGCTGCAGACCCATTATGGAGGGGTCCTATACCGCTGCTCCTCCCTTAAACTCTTGCAAGTAACCTGCCATAGCTTCTATCTTCATCGCCTGTTCTAGTGCGTCTTGCAACATCTCGATCCTTTGTTGAGTCAATGGAGTTCGGGTCAAAGGTAGTAGAGCTTTAATGAACCAATCCCTCTGATGGTTTGGATCAATTGGATAGCTGAGTTTTCCGATTGCGTCCTTGAATCTCCACATCAAATCCCAAGCAGTCTCTCCTTCTCGTTGCTTGATTTCCCACATCTCTAACAGGCCTTGTTGGTATGTTTGGGGCAGCTTGAATTCCTTAGTGAAATCCCTCTTTACATCTGCCATTGCTGGATTCGGGTGAGCTTCCGACCAATTCATAAACCAGCATAGGGCTCTCTCCCTAAGGGTGGTCTGAAAATCTATCAACTTCTCAACATCTGGAGTATGTCGTGCCCTCCATATGGCCTCGCAGAGGTACCAATGTTGTTAGACATCGTCGTTACCCCTGCCAGAGTACTCTGGATACCGGGTAAGTGATACCGCCATGTTCACTTGAGTATGCATCACTAAAATGAAGCCGTTGGTTCCTGGTTGTGAGATTGTGCCACTAGCAATCCTACTACTACTATGTGTTACTGTCGCAGACTTAATACTATGCAACCTACTTAATTCACTCAACTTAAGAAAAACTTCACTGAGGGGTTTATAGAGCACAAGGGGAAGGTTGGGACTAGAGCTACTTGAACTGTGGGGAATGGGAATACCTTGAGATATGGACACCGACCTTTCTTGAAATAGTTTCTCCATTGCAACGTGCATCTCCACATTGGACACCTCCTCTGGGTGCGCGTCTGTACCTTCTCCGTCAGACTTCTTTCCTTTCTCCATCTAGGTTGGGCTCCTATACACCTGCCTCACTTCTTTAATGGCCCCTCTTGTATTGTGGGGACCCACCTTACTTTCCGTTCCCTTTGTCATCTAAGGCGCCTCCTATTTGTTCCTTTGACCGCTTTCCTGTCTTTTCAATTCCTTCATCACCCTCTCTCGCCACCTTTCTGCAATCTGCGCCCTCCGATGTGCTCGTCGCTCCTGAGCCTGTTGGCGGTCTCGACATCCATACCCCTACTCCCCCTTCTCACAGTTCTTGTAACATCTCTCCCTTAACCCCTTCCCCCGACACCTGAGGTTTTATGCTTCCATCTCTGCTTTTTGGAACCCTATCAATCCTTCGTCTACCATCAATGCCTTAATCCACAATGGGATCTCCTTTAGCAACTTCCTCCTTAACCCAGATTTGAATGTATATTCTGCTCTTGAGAAAGACTGGTAGTACTCTGCTGCAAACTCCACTATGTATCCGTCCAAGGTAGATTCCACCCAAAAATCTACATCTTGGGTTAAATCGGTGCTTAACCGATGAAGGGCCACTAGATCCTCATGCGCCCACTTGCAATTGATCTTCCGCGACTTTTATTTGACGGCCTTGGTCTGAAGCCTCTGCAACTAGTTATAGAGTTCTTTTGGGAACTTCCCCCAAAAGATTTTGTAGGTATCACTAGCAAATTCAGAGAATAGAACCAGGTTTTTAATCATTTTCTCCTTCTGTCGTCTCAGCTCAGCTTGCTCCACAATGAATTGATCTAGATGGTTATCCCACCAGCTTCGTATTTCTCTTTCAAAGATTCGAGAAACCATGATCTAGCTCCCAAATGAAATTTCAGGTCCCGGTAATGGAACCATTTGTTGGTGAGAGAATAGGTCTCGCAGAGAAGACCCAGGTTCAGGTTAAGGGCCAACAAGGTTTTCTGTCATAGTCTAGGTTCACGCCGACATTTGCACCCTGATCCAAAGAGCCGAGAGTCTCACCCGAGGCGTGTCGCAAGCTTACTATAGTATGGAGTCGATCAGTATCACCCCAACAACATTGACATGGTTGAATCAAAGTTATGTTAAAAGTATAAACAGCCGTAACACAACAGTCCATAACATATGTCTCTTATAAATGCATTCAAACTTGCAGTAAATAAAAATTTAAAAGTGTTGGCAAAACCATTCATTCAAAACCATAACAGACACCCGAAACAACACTTTTGATTATATTAAGCATCAGATATTGATGAAAAACTATTACAAGGCTCAACTGCGTGAGCATGAGCAGAACATAATACAAGAAGTCCTATTGGACAGAGAGAAATACAGAAACACAGAGGAATGGAGAACAATACAACACAGACAGAGCTCTCCCGCGGTTCCCTGTTGCCTGTTCCCGTCTGCACCAACCTCTCTTTCCACTAGCTAGCTGCCTATTTGTTCTGCTACTAACGCGACTGATAGTTCCTCCTTTATTCTTGCTCGGCTGTCTTCTATTTATTTCTGTTAATCGGGAGTTCCACTGCTCGTTTCCTTCCGCGCTCTTTCGCCATCTATGCTTGCTCCTACAATAGCCACGACACCTGTCCTTTGCTCCTTTGCAACCTTGACATGTTTCTTCCTACCATGGTTACGTTCCGCCATGTACTAGCCACAAGTCAAAAATATGTTGAATTTCAAAACAAGGGCCCCAACATGACTCTGATTTGATAATAAGGAAAATTAAAAATCATTGTCAAACAAAGCATCCGAGATTAAGATCATATAGGAATGAAGTTTGGGATCCGATAGAAAACTATTTTGAAGCCTTAAATCTTCAGTTTATTTTGACGGAGGAGAATAGATTGGCCAATTCTTTAGTAGTTGCAACTATCACCTTCAAACCTCCAATAAATACAAGGCTAAGATATGAAATTGAAATTAGACATAGACCTTCTATCCCTGACAATGTGAAACATTGGCAGGTGTTTGAAGATGATGACCAGATAAATCAGTTCCTGACGAGGATTGGAAACTTTGAAGATGTTGAGATAGACCGAGAGGAAGAACAAACAGAGCAGAAAGCAGAACTAAGAAACCTTAAGCAATCGATAGGTGAACAGGAGATTATCCAATTAAAAGATAATGTGCTCCCTAAAGGGTTGGTTCCCCTCGAAAGATTATTTGATTCTAATGATGTTGCTATTGATTCAAAGAAAACACATCAAGAAGAAGAGATGGAAGATTGTAATGTGGGAACTCATTAGCAACCAAAAATAGTGAAATTGTTCAAAGGTGTTCCCAAAAACTACAAAGAAAGGTACATTATCATTTTAAGAAATATATGGATGTGTTTGCCTGGTCATATGAAGACCTGAAAACATATGACAAAAGCATAATTTAGCATAAGATCCCATTGAAAGAAGGAATCAAACCACACAGACAAAAGCTCAGACAGATCAATCCATTGTTGCTAGCTCCAATCGAAAAAGAAGTGAAGAAATTGTTGCAGGTGAAAATTATAGTCCCTCTCGGATATTCAAACTGGGTTTCTAATCTGGTTCCTATAAGAAAGAAGAATGGAGAGATAAGATTGTGTGTAGAATTCAGGAATTTGAATAGAGCATCTCTAAAAGATAATTACCCTTTGTCGAAAATGGATTATGTCTTGCAGAAGGTGACGAGAGCTTACAGGTTGTCTATGGTTGACGGATTTTCTAGGTATCATCAGGTAGCAGTAGAAAAAGAAGATAAGAAGAAGACTACTTTCACGACGCCCTGGAGCACCTTCATGTTTGCAAGGATGCTATTTGGCCTAACGAACGCAGGTGCAACATTTCAGAGGGCCATGGACATAGCCTTCGTTGGTGACAGGTTTGTAGTTATATATCTGTATGATGTAACCGTTTTCTCAAGGTTAGATGATTAAAACTTGGAGCATTTACAAAAACAAATTCAAAAGTGTAAAAAGTTTTGTCTATCATTAAATCCCAAGAAATCGTTATTTTCCTTAGAAGAAGGCAAATTATTAGGTCACATGGTTTGTAAACAAGGAGTAAATATTGACCCAACAAGGGTGGAAGCCATTCAGATGATTCCTTTACCCAGAAGCAAGAAAGATATCCAGAGATTCCTGGGAAAAATAAACTTTCTGAGGAGATTTGTGCCCAATTATGCTGATATTGTGAGAAGCATAACATATATGTTGAAGAAAAACACGGAAGTGAAATGGGATAAGGGAGCAAGAGAAGCATTTGCTAGAATAAAGTAAGCACTGCAAGAAGCTTCAGTTCTGATTAGTCCAGACTATCAAAGGGCCTTTCAGGTATTCCCATTTGCATCCCCCACTACTATTGTTGTTGTGTTGTTGCATAAAAATGAAGATAGTAAGGAGCAACCAGTTTCATTTTTTATTAAAGTTCTCAGATATGCAGAGCTCAAATACAATATTATGGAGAAACAAGTATATGCTTTAGTCAAAGCACTGAAAGCCTTAAGGACTTATGTGTTACAGTCCCAAATAACTGCTTATGTTCCTAATTATGCTGTGAAAGACGTGCTGGTCCAAAGTGTTGTTGAAGGAAAAATGGGGAAGTGTATAGCAAAAATCCAAGAGTATGATTTGGACATCAAACCCACCAAGCTAGTCAAGGGACAGGGGTTAGCAAAGTTGTTGACAGAGACAAATGTTCAAGCCTTGGGAATTAATCTATTGGAACCAGTGGATGGAGCTGTTAATGAAGAAGTTCAAAGGAAGTCCAAAACAGGTATTCAATACAAATTTTTGTCCTGTGATTGGTATAAAGATATTGTGCATTACCTGTGTTTCTTTTCTTGTCCAACTTCACTAAATAGAACAAAAGACAGAGCTCTCAAGCTCATGTCTCAACCATATGTTATCGTAGAAGCAAAGCTATACTAGAAAGATCCTGATGGTATTTTTCTGTTATGTTTGACCGAAGGAGAATATATTGAAGTCACCAAACAATATCATGAAAGTCTGTGTGGAGGAAATTATATCTGCAAGGTCACTGCACATAAAATTCCCAAGTCAGGCTTCTATTGGCTAACCCTGTTTGTAGATGTTTATAGACTGGTCAGAAGTTGTCAGAAGTTTCAGTTGTTTGCTGAAAAGAAAAAACTTGCTCCATTACCTCTCATCCCAGTATTTATTGAAGAACCTTTCAGGCAATGGGGATTGGATTTTATTTGAGAGATAAACCCACCATCAAGTGGACATTTCAAGTGGATTATGACTGCCACTGATTATTTTACAAAATGGGTTGAAGCAATACCCACTAAGAAGGTGAATTACCAAGTAGTGATGAAGTTTTTGGAGGAAAACATTTTTAGCAGATTCAGATGTCCAGTCAAAATTGTGACTGTTAATTCTCAGGTATTCAACTCTGCTCATTTCATTAATATATGTCAAACATATAATGTAATTGTATCACATTCCACAATGTATCATCCCCAAGGGAATGTATTGGCAGAGTCTTCCAATAAGACATTGGTCAAAATCTTGAAGAAGATGATCACCGAGAATCAGAAGGATTGGGATATGAAGTTGAAGTTTTCCCTCTGGGCAGTTCGAGTCACTACCAGGAGATCTACTGGAAAGTCTCCCTATGAACTGGTTTATGGAACTCAAGCACTATTTCCTACTGAGCTGGCCAAACCAGTGATTTCTTTCCTTCAAGAAGCTCAGGAAGAACCTAATGCTCTGGTAAGAAGATTGAAAAAAATAACTAAATCAAGTGAAAGCAGAAACAAAGTCAGGGATAACTTGATTACTTATCAGGAAAATATGAAGTCTATATTTGACAGAAAAGCAAAAGAAGTTTTCTTTCAAGCAAGAGTTTTGGTATTGAGATGGAACACCACATGAGAAGAAAAGGGGAAGCATGGTAAATTTTGACTGTCTCTGGTATGGTCCATACAGAATCTCTGAGGCAAGGTCAAATAACACATTCATTTTGGAAGTTCTAGATGGAGAGTCAGTACAACTGCCTATGAACGGGCAATATTTGAAGCATTATTTCCAGCATTAAAAGTTAGCATTCCACCATTGTAAATACTTGATTTACCATTGTTGATTTGTCAGCAAGAAATATTTGACTCCATGCCCAATGGATAAGGCACTAATCTGCGGTTCTTAGCGCTTCCGTGGAAAAAAGCACTATCCCAGGTGGAGCCAGATGTTGTGGCTCATTTGCATTTACCTTTGAAATATTTATCAAAACAACAAAAAAATCATATATGATAGAAAATGTAAAGTTTGTGTGTCGTATAATAATTTTGATTTATATGTCGGTACATTATTACGTGATGAGATGTGAAGGTGGGTTGATTTGGGCACATTCATGCACAAAACAGTTCAAGAGCTGGACCGATGGGCACGTTCAGAACATTGCACACCGGACAAGGTCGAGTCGGGATCATTCGCAAGCTCAGGAGGGACTAGCGCGACAGAACACTTGATAAGCTCAGGAGGGTTACACCGTGGAGCAAACAAACTAATTTCCTGAAGGTGGAGAAATGGCACATTTCCATTAAAAACTTAAGAGTTTTGGAGGAGGCGCAAAGGGAAAAATAGATGGTCAAGAGCAAAGTGCAGAATTGGAACGGAGAGATGGTCATCAGAGATCATATGGCATATTACATTCAGTAAAGGATATGAGTTTGTAATATGGTTAAACTTGCAATATTGCGATGCGATGTGACCGCATATCGCACTTCGCAAGTTTAAAGGGTTCGCACTAAGGAATGTGTTAAAGGTTGGGATCTACGGGCTGCAGGCGAGCCCACCTCTCTTTTCCACGTCACCTCCCTCTGCCCGCATTTCACACATTTTAATTTTAAATGTTTACCTTCACTGCTCAGAAACTAAATCCGCCGATTTGCGATTTGCAATACCCGTGGGACCCATTCGTACCATGTCACCTCCCTCTCCCCGCACTTCGCACTTCGCAAGTTTTAGAGCTTACCTTCCATTTCTCATAACAAATCCGTCGATTTGTGATTTGCGATTGGCCCCACCTCTACTTTCCACGTCACCTTCCTCCCGTCGCACTTCGCACATCACAAAGTTTAACACTTACCTGCCATGTCTCATAACAAAATCCCTGATTTGTGATTTGCGGGCGGATGCGATGCAGTTTCAAAGGTGAACTCCAAAGGTTTTCAAATCTGGAGGTAAGGCATTTCTGGTGTTAAATCGCATCGGAGGAAGAAAGGAGGATTATAACGTAAAGCCGATGAAACGCAGAATGCGATAGAAAGTGGACGTGATGCATTCTCCAAAGGTGAGAAGAATATGGTTCAAATCCAAGTCTTGCGACGGTTGACGAAGAGAAGATGGAACGCTACAGGCACACACAGAGGCATAGGCAGAATCAGACAAAAGAACATATAGTGGCACTGTGGGAAGCACAACAAATGGGTCAAGTCAGGCAATGAGGCGTTGTTACAGAACTGTGCAGCTACCACATCACAACCAAAAATGACACCTCAGTACTTTGGGGGGATGCATCAACAACATCAGATTCAGCAAAACGAACGATATTTCCAGTTTCAATTTGTTTTCTTGGTATGGTTGCATAAGTAATCTTAAAAATTTAGGTAGTCGAGTAGTTTCAAGGAGTTCAACGGTTACGCACTACTTTAATGTATTTAATTAGGTAGAAATAAAGAAAAGGGGTTCCAAGTTTTGGACCTCTAGAAGACTAAAACTGTGGTACTTACTTTATAAGGAATTAATGAAAGAAGCATCAAGTTTCCTACAATTGTTGATGGTGATTTGTTCTTCTTGTTCCATTTGTGTCCCTTATTATTTGAATGCAGTGAATTAATGTAGCAGTTGGTCTCTTAATTACATATGTGAGTAAGAGTTAAATAACCTTAATTTGCGCTCCTTCACTCCAACTACTCTCCCTTCATAAACTCTCTTTGGAACTTAAAAGTAATAGAGTACAACATATTATTTTGAGTTTCTTCTCTCTCCATAAATTCATTCTGAGATTTAGAGTGGTAGATTCTGTGTTACAACATATCATTTTGAATTTCTTCTACAGTTCTTTTTTTCCATTCAGATATCAACAGTTAATGGCATTGAAGAGTCTTTCATTAGACCAGGTGGTTAAGGGTTTTAAAGAATTAGTTTCCAAAGGGATTGAACGAACACCACCTAACATAATTACTTTGTGACACACTTTCAAAAATGTCTTAAGCACGTATTTCTTTCCACAGCCAAGGAATTGTCTCTTAAGATACAACAAGGGGCATGTTAGGTCCCTATATTACTAGTGTAGTCTCTTATTGTTGTTAATGTAGCCCCCTTATTGTTATTATTGTACCCTTTTTGTCCCCATATTGTTATTATTGTGCCCCATAAAATCCCATTATTTTTATTGTTGTGCCCTTACATTATTATTGTTAGGTCAACTAGGATTATATTGTGACCCCATGGAATCCTATATATAGAAAGGAGGGTTTGTCATTTGAATCATCCAAGAATTGTTCATTGATGTAATGTAAAGAAGGTTTCCCCCTCGAAGTGGCTAATTTATAAGGCGTTAATCTCTCTTTTATTCTATTTTGGGAGTTGGTTTCAAAACAAGATGAAAGAGGAATCCAAGGGGTTCCTTTTTCATGAGTTTATGGAGTCCGAAAAAAGTGATAAAAGTGTACTCCTTGGTTAAAATGATCTGTGAAAACACGACAAAATCCGTTAAATAGTTGTGGACCTGCTCAAAACATCACAAAAAGGATCAAACATACATGTTTCATAATAAAAATGAACGATTACTAGGTTACAACATTAAATATGATAAAATATTGAAAAAATGACCATAAGTAATGAAAATGACTATTCATTTTTACCATTTCACATTTACCTTGAACAGTGAGAGCTCTAAGCCCTATTTTTCCTTCGATCTTTTGTAGCTAATTATGACCAATCTGGTGGATCATTTCAAGCTTCGTCACTTCTAGGTAGGATCTAAGACGCTTCCTTTTCATTTCATGGTTCCATTTTGTGATTTCATGCAACTTTTATGGATTTTTTAGAGCCCTAGGGTCTTAAAAATTCGCCATAGGACCAACGCAAACCCTCCTTGTTGAAAGGAGCGTTGCACCTAAGTGTAAATACACTACAGGAAGTGGTGAAATTCTCTGGTTTACCTTCTCGGGCAGCGTTGGATGCAATTTCCACATAAAAATATTCATTTTTCTCAAAATTTGTCAGGTTTTTTGCATGAAAAGGATCCTAATGAGTCTCTTGTTGATGTATCAGGTTTTCATTAGCACAAAACGAATTTTTTTGGAGAGAAAGAGAACATGAATAACAAGACTTGAATGCAGAAAATGATCCTGCCACCATTCAGGCACTTAAAAACTGTGGATTGTTGAAATTCTTCTGGTTACCTGGGATGAGGCAACAAATGGAATTAGTTGATTTCCTTGTCCATTCATGGGATGTGAAATCACATGCATTTAGTTTAGGGGAACATATACTCGAGATAAAAGTGGAAGAAATATACTTTATGATAGGTTTATCCATGAAGGGTGCCCCTGTCTCTCTCTTAGGTGGGAGAAGGGGTGGATAAACACTGAAATATTACATCACCACTTATTGTATATCTTGAGCCTAGTCGACTAGAGATGGGAAGATCAACATTAAAGATGTGACATGTTTTCCTCTGAGAAGAATCTTATTTATCATCGCCAGATTGGTTGGTAGTGCAACACTTCATGTAGCTAGCATATCATACATGTAGTATGTTTTAGAATATTTGGAACCAATAGTCATCAACTGGAGCGAGGGGGTATTGGTCAATATGAAGGAAGAATTGTCTAAAGAAAAAGAGGGAAAACTGAAAAACTATGGCTATGGTTCAATTCTAATTTCTTTTGCCCTGGAGCGGATTCCATTATTACAACCTCAACATATCACGCTTGAGTCGATTGATCCAAGTGCTCCATGGATGCGGAGGTGGATAGACCTTATGTCTCGGCATGCAGGTTCGTCAACAATCAACTTCACACCAGCCTTTTTCAGGTGGTTGCGCAGAAAATTCATTATGACTGATGATTATCCATACGTAGGGGTAGATTTCCGTGATGGCCCTGAGCTCGTGCTTCCTGAGGGTGAGAAATGGGGTCTTATGGGTAAGACATTTAAACCATTTAAAATTTTTTTTTAAAGGATTTTTACATTTTTTGTGTTTTTTATGTTTCTGAGACTAAACTGTTTATTTGTTCATGCAGATATTGGGCCCGTTCGACCTCTAAGAGGTTCATATCTTTGTTTTGCAAGAGAACCATAGGATTTTGTAGTACCATCATCAGTTGTTGTAGTAGGACGAGATGCACAGCAAAATCTTGATGTAGTGGAGACCCTAGCAGAGTGGAGCGCCGCATGGAGGGGTTGACACACTGGATGTATGAGACCGTAGTCGATCATATCCCTATGCGACTTTAGTGGTACACTATTGGAGTGCCTAGCTGTATCGATCAACCACTACACAAGATGCCTCGTGCAGTGGCACATTATCATGAGCACTATTAATCTATTGGGGTTCATAGTCTTATCTGCATATAGTTTTTTATATAGGTCGTCTGGCCATGTGTCTCAAGCACAAATTTTGTAAAACCAAACTTTATATATATATATATATATATATATATATATATATATATATATATATATATATATAGTGTTTCTATATTCCTTTTGTTACTTTCAATTGATGTGATGTGTGTTGAAACTTATTTACATTTGTTGCAAATGTATATCTAAAACATGATTAGCTAGTGCATCCGCTTGTGTATTTAGATTTCTAGAAATATGTTGATACTGGATGAAATTAAAATGTCTTTCTAGAAGGTGAACCCTTAAGAACATGCGAAGGATGGTGGGACTTTTGACTATATATACATTAGCTAATTGTAGTACCACATGCTGTGAGTCAAGTATGATGAATAAATGATAGATACCATGTGAAATAGCATCAGACAGTAGCTCGACCACTGTGCTATACTCAACGATGTTGTTGGTAGAGTGACCGATACAAATCCCTTGTAGACTCACTAAATCACCATTTGGAGCAAATACATCCCACACTGCGAACTATAGGTTCTGAGTACTACGACTAGCACCATCAACATAACTGATATATGGTTCAAGGGATGTCTACATCTATAAACCAAATGTAAATGGGATCAACATAAACCATAGGAAACTCTAAAAAGATACACCGCAAACACACTCATCACACCTATAAATAATATGTACACAATGTACTATGCATGAGATCAAGCATAGTATTTTTTAACGTACAACCCATTTCTAGGTTGTCCCAATGGGGCTCTGTCAAAATCAACTAACTCATAGGATCCTTTAGCAAGAATATGCTTGAAAATATATGGGCCTAACAACATTGGTTGGAACTTTCCTTCTCCTAATTTGTCAGACTCTTGGTCATATAGAAGGACAAGGTATCCTTTTGAGAAGACACGAGGCTTGACATTTTTGTCATATTTCACCTTGACACATTTCTTATAGGCTTCATTAGCCATAACAACATCTCGTCGAGTTTCATCTAATCAAGTCAGATGTAAGAGGCATTCGTCTTCTACGGAAGTGGCAAGAAGGAGTTCTATAACTAGTTTCAATGATGGAATCTCACATTCGATTGGGAGGATTGCTTCTAGACCATAAACCAATTGAAAAGGACTGAATCCAGTAGTAGTCCTGATAAGGGTTTGGTATTCCCACAAGGAAACATAGAGAGGAAAATGTCAGTTTTATTTATGGGCCCCTATCATGTGCTGAAGCATTGTTTTAAGAACTTTGTTAATAGCCTCAACCTGCCCATTAGCCCGAGGGTAGTAGGGAGTGGAAATTTCATGAGAAAGTCCTAGATTTGCAGTCAATTCGGTCATCATATTATTTCGAAAGTGCTTCCCATGACCTATGACTATGTCTCACGGAACCCAAACCGTGTGATTACATGATTGAATAAAAAATATGCAGTCGTTTTTCGAGTATTGTTATATGTAGGCATGGCCTTAGCGTATTTGGTACAATAATCTACCACTAAAATGATATATCCATGCCCCCCAAGCGAGCGAGGGTTACATGCCATGAAATCGATACCCCATTTTGAAAAAGGGCCTACAACAATAATGAGATGCAATGGGGCTGGCAGAGCATGGGCCTTATGATCATAAATCTAGCATGTGTGACACTTTTGGACAACGAGGATACAATGGTGAAATATGATGGGCCAAAAGTAACCAACACATAAGAAATTCTGTGCAGTGGCACATCCATATAGATGAACACCGCATGCCCCTGAGTGGCATTCATTTAGTACTTTCTTGGCCTCATCATGTTTGAGGCACCTTCGAAAAATCGTATCAATACCACAACGATAATTTGTGTCACTTATGATGATGTAGTTCTTAGCTTGGTATCGAATACATCGCTACTCGGAGCGAGAGATATTAGACTGGAAATTTTGGGTCTGGAGATATATAAGCATATTCCCATACCATGTATCAAATGATGATATCAGAAACAATGACTCATATGGGATGGAATCCTTAGATTTTGACTCAAAATCAGGAGAGGGAAGGTTGCATATGAGCTCGGAGAAAAGTAATGATTTCTTTGATTTGGATTTTATGAATTCCAAATCAAACTCTTGCAGGGTAAAAATCCATTTTTTTATGCAGAATTATTATCTATGGATAAATCAAATTCCCTAAGTGTGGTTCTAGGCACTTATAACAACATATGAAAGAATTTGCTATCACTTTCTCTAACATAAATAAACACACAGAATGATAG
Source organism: Pinus albicaulis (assembly GCA_034641835.2). Lineage (NCBI taxonomy): Eukaryota > Viridiplantae > Streptophyta > Pinopsida > Pinales > Pinaceae > Pinus > Pinus albicaulis. The sequence goes on from CM076578.1 coordinate 1,912,172,303, forward strand.
AAGAACCTACTTGTGATCCAAGCGCTTCTTCTTCTCCTTCTGTCGCTTTTGCTGTCGCCTTCAATCCAACTCAGATCACCAGATTTTTTCTTGCGAGCATAAACAAAGAACAATATACAAATGCCTACTTATATTAATCACTCAAATTGATTAGATGTGAAACACATATATCATTCAAGAATCCATTGTATGAGAAATATAAGCATAAAAAGATACATACATGGTAAAATGAACAACAATCTTTATTGAAGAGTAGAAGGGGGAGGTTACAACCAATGATCGATTTGATGTCACCAGCTCCAGCTTCATCCCAGCCTCATCACATCCAACATCACACTAGCAGCATATCTATACTTTCACTCTCTTAAATGAGAATCCAACAACATTTCTTTACCAAAATTCTTCCTTCCCTAGCACTAGGATCTGTGCTCAATTTATAGGGAAACTGATGGTAGTTTATCAATGAATGACTTTATAATAACAGGTAAGACATGTTCCCAAGTTCAGAGGTGTTAGATGGACACTTGGATTCGAAGTTTGACACATATGGACTCTTCTAGAAGGCACTGGCCATTTGGAGATTCCGGAACAATGAGAATTTCGCTCTCAATTGACCAAGGCACCCTTGAATGTCGGGAAGTGCATGACAGTGACATGTCGGTCCTTTTTCATATTTAGAGAGTTTGAAAAAGATGACAAAAGAAAACTCCACGAGTCATTTTTCGTAATTTTTTTCGCTCAGATCCGAAAAAGTATAAAATGATATCTGAGAGAACCTCCTAGTCATTTTCGACTAAGGTTTTCCTTTTTCGTAAATAATCTATCTTAGTCTAGAAAAGGGTTAAACTTATACTGAGTAGATGTCATTTCATTTACTTTTACGAGCTTGAAAAGACAAGTGCTCGACAATCTTTTCACATTATCGGAGTCTGAAAAGAGCTAAAAGAAGACTCCAGGGGTTCCTTTTTCACTGTTATCGAAGCTCGAAAAAGAGATAAAAGTGTGCTTCAAGTCCTTTTTCGTTTTTATCAAAGCTCGAAAAGTAAGGATAAAAGTATGCTTTGTGGTCAAATCATTCTCGAAATAAATGTGCATGAATAATCTGGTATCAGTTGCAAACCTGTTCAAAACAACATCAAATGGATTAAAAATACATGTTTCATGATAAAAAATGAATAAAACCATAGTCATAGCAATAAATATGATTTGCAAATAATCAAATTACTAATTAAAAGAGTTTTATTGTTCATTTTTACCATTTGTATTTTGGAGCTATGAACATGTTTTTGCCCCCTAACTTCAACTGTTGATTACGATCGATTTGGTGGACGGTTTTCCTCACCGTTTGATCCAGGTTGGTGCCATAAACCTCCTCTTTCCTTTAGTAGTATTTTTGTTTCATTTCATTTCAAATTTTTAGGGATTTGGGCCCCTTAGGGAAAATTTATTTTGCAAACAGGGCAACACACCCTTGCATGTCGAAAGGTGCGTTGCAGTGCACTAGAATTGAAGGCCAGGTGCACTTGCAATGCACTGTCCCTTGACCAGGGGTCCGTTGGGCACAATTCACATTTTTTTATTTGTAGTGTGCTCAAATTTTGCCTATTTTTTTGCATGAAATGGGTCATAATGAGTCTTATGGTTATGTTTTAGGGATTCAACGACCCAAAATTACAATTACTTGGAGGGAAAGAGAACATGAGGAACAAAAAATGATTGCCCTAAATGATCCGGGTACTGTAAGAGCCCTCAGAGATTGTGGGTTGCTGAAGTACTTCAGATTATCTGGTATGAGTCAAAATATAAAACTTTTGGAGTTCCTTGTTCGTGCATGGGATCCAACGATTCAGGAATTTCATATTAGGAACAATGTGGTCCCAATTTTAGTGGAGGATATCTATTTTCTAACAGGCTTGTCGAGGAGAGGCCTACCCATTTCTCTCTCAGGGTCTGCTCTCGGAGGAGAGACGGTGAGAGACTATATATTGCAGTATTGCAATCTAGGGGCAGAGCCTAGCAAGGATGGGATAAATAAACATCTGAGATGTTCCTGATTTTCCATTGAGAACCATTTTATTCATGATCGTAAAGCTTGTTGGTACCACTACACTACACGTAGCAAACAGATCTTACATGCAGTATGCACTAGAGTGCATGGAACCAACAGTTTTCAATTGGGCTGAAGCTGTACTCTCTCAAATGAAATAAAAATTGAGCAAGGCAAAGGGAGGAAGGAAGAAAAAATTCAATTATGGTTCGATCCTCATTTCTTTTTTCTTAGAGCGGATTCCACTGATGCAACCTCAGCATGTGATGTTTGGTATATATAACCCTAGATATCCAAGGATGAAGAGATGGGTAAAATTGATGGCTAGACATGCTGGTCAATCAACCATCGTGTTCTCGACTGCATTCTTCGCCTGGTTCAGGCAACAGATTATTGCCATCGATGACTATGCATATGCAGGCGTCGACTTCCGAGGAGATCCAGATTTAGTTTAACCAGAAGGTGCTCAGTGGGGTGCAATTGGTAAGAATTTTTTGACCATTTTTTTAATATTTTTCTAAGGCTTATACATGTTTTTGTATTTTGATGTTTTCCCAAGACTAAACTAAATTTTTGATGTATGCAGATGTGGGTCGAATTCGACCAATGGGATAGCCAGAGCATGGAGTGGATGAGCCAACAGAGAGGGTTGTCGGGAGAGAAGTCCTTTAGGATTTGGATATGGCTGAGACTCTTGCTGAGCTTCAACAACACATACAGGGGTTGACCTTTAGGATTCTGAATTTCTGGATCGAAGAGTTACCCATGCGATTGCAGTGCCATACTATTGGCGTTCCTAACCGCTGGATGCAATTACTATGTAGAATAGCTAGATTAGTAGCATGTTATCATGAGCACCACTAGTTTACTTTGGACATGTTGCATACATTTTGAGGTCAGATGACCAATGTGTCTTAGGCACAATTTTTTAAAAAACCTATAACTATCTATCTATTTGATTTCAGTTTTTTCCTATGTTTATTGCACAATCCTATTCAATTATGTGAATGTATCTTTCCATCTGTCACAAATGTCTGTTTATAACATAATTCATTAAAGAATCAGTTACTGTGTTCAATTTTCTCGAAATGTGTTGATATTGAATGAAATCAAAATTTCTTTCCAAAAGTCGAACTCTTAGGAACATGCGATGCAGTGTTGGATTTATGACAGTATAAACACTAGTAAGTTGCATTACCACAAGTTGTGAGTCTAACCTAATAATGATGAAGTTAATACCAAATGAAATGGCATCAGAGAGAAGTTTGATCAACGCGCTATATTTAGCGATATTTTTTGTAGATTGACTGATACAAATCCCTTGAAAACTCATTGACTTGCCGTTCGGAGCGAAAATGGCCCATGCTGCAGAGGATAGATTCTGCGTACTACAAATAGCACTATCAACATACCCAACAAATGGTTCCAAAGATTCAGACATCTACGATGAAATGTAAAGCGGATTACTAACTTCAAGAAAACTCTAGAAAAACAATCTAAGATAGTAAATGTAAATCAATAACATATATACAATATAATACAACAGTTTACTAGGCTCATGATTAAGCATAGTAACATTTCAGATTCAACCCATTTCGGTGCTGCGCCAATGAAATTCCATCATAATCTACCAAATCATAGGCACCCTTAGCAGGAAATATTTTGAAAATACAGGGGCCATGCCATAACAACTCAAATGTACTTGTACCTATTACATCATCTTCCTGATCATAAAGAAGGACCAGGTCACCCTATGAGAAAATGCGAGGCTGGACATGCTTGTCGTATTGTGCCTTTATACGTCTCTTATGCACTTCGTTGGTCAATTGGGCTTCAGGACATGTTTCATCAAGATGGATGAGGTTAAAAAGACGCGCTTCTTCAACAGAGGTGTCAGGTAACAAGTCGATTGTGAGGTTTAATGATGGTATTTCACATTGGATTGGAAAGATAGCTTCCGTACCATACACCAATTGAAAGGGGGTAAATCCGGTTGCGTTTCTCATCGAGGTTCGGTACGCCCACAAAGATGAGTACAAGATCAAATGCCAATTTATTTTATGAACTCCTATGATTAATTGAAGCATTTGTTTAAGAATCTTGTTAATAGCCTCAACTTGTCCATTTGATTGTGGATAATAAGGATTAGAACTATCATGCGACAGTCCTAATTTGGCAGTCAACTCATTCATCATATGATTGTGAAAATGTGATCCATGATCTGTGACTATAGTCTATGGGGCCCCAAACCGTGAAATGACATGATTAAAGAAAAACAATGTAGCTATTTGTCTTGTGTTGTTGAATGTAGGCATCGCTTCGGCCCACTTGGTAAAGTAGTCTACTGCGACAATAATATAACCATGCCCCCCAAACGAACGAGGATTACAGGTCATGAAGTCAATGCCCCATTTCAAAAATGGTCCCACAGAGACAACATGATGCGTTGGCATTGGCAGTTTGTAGATTTTACAATCAAATATATGGCAAGCATGACAACTTGTGACTGTGAGGATGGAGTCGCAAAATATGCTAGGCCAAAAGTAACCTGCGCGGAGTATATTTTGTGCGGTAGCGTATCCAGACAAGTGTCCACCACAAGCCCCAACATGACAATCATTTAAAACCTTTTTGGCCTCATGAGTGAGGCACATTCTTAAAATTATATCGACACCATGATGATAAAGTGTATCGCCGACGATCAGATAATATTTAGTTGGTATCGAATACGTCGTTGGTCAGAGCGAGAGGTATCAGGCCGAAAATTTTGGGTTTGGAGATAAATGATAAAATCCCCATACCAAGGATCAGATGATCCGATAAAAAACAGAGACTCATTAGGAATAGATGGTTCCGATTTAGTATCAGTACTATCAGAGGGAAGGTCACAGAGAATCTCAACCAAAAATAAAGACTTATTTGACTTGGATTTGATGAATTCCAAATCAAATTCCTGCAAAATGATTATCCATTTTAAATACTTCCCCCCCAAAAATTGACGTGATAAGATGTAATTCATTGGGTTTCAATTCGAAATGAAAATGGTCTTCTGGAATAGGATATAGTGGCGAAATCTTTGGACAGCTTGAACAGCCGCCAAGGCAAGATTTTCTACGTATGAATACTTCACTTCCGTATCATTGAGATTACGATTCAAATAATAGATCAGATGTTCCATCCCATTTTATACTTGGACCAATACCATAGCAGTGGTTGTATCAACTGCGGCGATATATAAGAAATAATCACTCTGATAATGGGGGGGATACATTAATGACGCTTGGATAAGAGTATCCTTGACAACATCAAAAGAATCTTGTGCAACCTTATCCCAATGGAAGGGAATACCCTTTTTCAAGAGCCGAGTAAATCCTTTAGACATTTTGGCGTAGTTGGGTATGAAATTCCTTAGGAAGTTAGCCTTTCCCTGAAGTTTCTGTAACTAAAGCAAATTTTATTGTGCAGGAAAATCAAGAATGGCCTACACCTTCAGTGGGTCGATTTGAATTCCTTCTTTTGAGATGAAAAATCCTAGCAAACGACCAAAACCAACACAAAAAAACACATTTATGTGGATTGAACCATATTTTGTAGTGTCGGAAGCGTAAAAAGATAGCTCTCAAATGCATTGGGTGATCAGTTTGGTTTCGTGAATGCACGAGTAAATCATTTAGATAGGGTCGAAAAATGTGCTTGATGTCATTAAACTCATAATCCATTGCTCTTTGAAAAGTTACCCCAATGTTCTTTAAACCAAACGGGAGTTTCCGATAAGCGAATGTGCCCTAGGGACAGATGAATGTTGTCTTATATTGGTCCTCTGGGTGGATATTGATTTGATTATATCCAGAAAATCCATCCATGAATGAAAATATTCCGCATCCAGCACAATCGTCAATAATCTGGTCAATAAAGGGAGTAGGATAGTTTTCTTTTGGATAAGCAAGATTGACATCCCGATAATCGACACACACTTTGATGGTTCCTTGTTTTTTCATAACAATAACAATGTTGGAAACCCAATCAGTTAGTGGAACAGGGTAAATGAAACCAACACACAAATTTTTTTCAACTTCTGCTTTAATGGCAGTGACCTTCTTCGGATGAACATGACGAAGGCATTGACATATCTAGAAATTTGAATAACTGTTAAATTATTCACCGAGATTATCCCGATCACACAATATTTGAGCTTCATGCATAATACATAACCTCTTATACTATTGATCATCAATTTGTGAAAATTAAACAATCGCATGCGCACATTAAAACCATAAACAATCACACATATAAACACAGTATTTATGGGAAAGCTTAAAGCTGAAAACCCCCAACCAACTATCTGTATATTATAATGATAGAGATCATGTAAAAATCATTGTACAAACTCCTCACAAGCTCTCAGTATAATCTCCAATTGTTACACACTACACAAGCTCAGATCATACAAAACACATGCTCCAATCTGCTCCACTTGTTAGCCTGCCTCTACTGCGCAATCCAATATGGATAATTGCTAGATCCAGGTTCAAATCCCACTGGTATGTACTGCGAAATCCTCATTGGCTTCTCCATCAATGTGTGTGCAAATCTCATGCACCAGTATAGTCACAACTGATAGTCACACTTGCTTTTTCACCTACCTCTTCGTCGGTCTCCACTGAAACTGTCCATGCACTGCAGTTAACTGATGTATTCTTTAGTTGATTTATGAGTTAATAATTAGTGAATTAATTAATAATTAATTCACACCACTCTCACTAATTGTATCAATCAGCTAGACTAGATACAACTAGCTCAACTAAGTTAAACTGAACACAACTCCATTAACTGTCTCATCAACTCCACCAAACTCTGTCACATGAGTTCTAACTGAAGTCAACCATGCAATAGCTCCACTAAACCCTAGGAATAGCGTAATTCCTTCTGTCAGCTGCATGTGCCACATCCAGGCATCAAACCGAAGTGCTCCAAGAGGATAAGATAATGTTTAGAGTCCAAATATTATTAAGAGCTAATAATATTCGACATATCTATTTTTAGACTGGCAATCTAAAAATAGATTCCGCCCAATATGTCTAAAAATAGAATTCCATCTATTTTTCCAACTTGAACAACCATCCACAAATAGCATCCCGCAACTCATAGAACATGAACCATATGTCTAAAAATAGACATAGTCTAAAAATAGACTTTGTGCCAAAAACAGCCTGCGGGCCCACTTAGTGAAGGTGACTTCTTTCCACTAAGCTCCTCATATTTTTGCAATCTCAACACTCCCTCTAAACAAGATAAGGATTATCTGCAACCCCTATCCTACCTCTGTGGTATTCGAATTTTCTCCTGGTGAGGGCCTTCGTCAAGATATCAGCATCCTGATCCTCCGTAGGAATGTATGAAAGTAACATGATCCTCCGCTGCACACAATCTCTGATATGATGATACCGATCCGTGAAGCCATGCCGCCTCAACTCATCCTCCTATCTGTACCATGATCCATATCTCGATGTGCCTCTGAGATAACGCAATACATGCGTCCTCGCCTTCCAAAGAGCTTGGTAGGCTTAACCATAGCTTCGTGAAAGCTGGTTAACAACATAGCATATGTTGGGTCGTGTATTGACCAGATACATAAGCGACCCCACCAACTGTCGATAAACAGTGGCATCCACTACCTCTGCCGAAGTAGCATCCTCCTTCCTCCAACCACCAGGAAGAGGAGTATTAATAGGCTTGCAGCCATGCATGTTGAACTTCTCTAGTATCTCCCGGGCATACTTGCCTTGAGAAAGAAACAGTCCATCACTGCGCTGCCAAATTTCCAATCCCAGGAAATAATGAAGGAGGCCCAAGTCTTTCATCTCAAACTCTTTTGCAAGATCAGCGTTGCATGAGAGTATCAACTGTTCATCACCGGTCAGTATCAAATCATCTACATAAAGTACAATGATCAACAACTTACCCTCCACCACTATCTGGTATAGGTTCAGATCCGCCTCACTCTTGGAGAATCCAAGTCCGGTGAAGTAACCGTCGATCCGTGTGTACCAAGCATGAGGTGCTTGTTTCAACCCATACAACGCTCTTTTGAGCCTGCACACATGCGACTCGCTGCTGAAGATCTTGAAACCTTCGGGTTGCTCTATGTACACCTCCTCCTCAATCACTCCGTTGAGGAACGCAGTCTTCACATCCATTTGATGAATGTGCCACCCCATCCGCATCGAGAGAGCTAGATGCTCCGTATGGAAGAATACCTTGCGACAGTGCAAAGGTTTCCTCATAGTCGATCCTCGATCCGTGAGAAGCCTCGGCAACAAATCTTGCCTTGTACTTCTCCACACTCCCGTCAGCTGCCTGCTTCACTTTGTAGATCCATCTCGAACCCACCACTGATTTCCCTTCCGGCCTTGGGACAATCTCCCATGCACTGTTTCTGACAATCGAATCATACTTTTCCACCATGGCATCTACCCATGCGGGATCCTCCACAGCTTCCTCAAAAGAGGATGGCTCTGTCATGATACACTTGCTCACAAGAGCCATGTATCCAGTGTACCGATCAGGTGACTGTCTCTGTCTGCGCTGTGATGTAGGTGCTCCTACAACCTTCTCTGCATCTTGAGCCAGTCGCTCAGCTTCTGTAGTGCGCTTCCGCCCTCTGATGGTTGGCGATGCATGAGTGGTCTCTTCCACTCCATGAACCTCCTCTTGTGGCTGATCCACATCCTGAGGCTCATCCTTAGGAACTAATAGCTCCTCATCTGCATGCAAGTGTGGCTCCCTCTCAAGCGAACACTTCATGGCTTTCTCCTCCTGAAATTTGATATTCCGTCGCACAACAGTCTTGCGACTGTCTGGAAAATACACACGATAGTTGTGGGGCGTATCAGTGTACCCCACAAATATCCCAACCTCTGTGGTCGGCTCCAGCTTCTTCCTGGCATCCTTCGTCACATGAATGTAAACAGGTTAACCAAAAATCCTCAAATGGGAAATATCGGGCCTCTTACTAGAAAACGCCTCCTCGGGTGTACTCATGCCAAGTATCCTGCGAGGACAACGGTTCTGCACATATACTGCAGTATTGCATGCCTCTGCCCACAAGTGAATGGGTAGGCCCTGATCATGCAACATCGCCCGTGCAACACCCACGATCGTTCTGTTCTTCCGCTCAACAAACCCGTTCTGTTGTGGGTTATGAGGTGCTATGAGCTCTCTTCGAATTCCTTCTGCGCTGCAAAAGTCCTTGAATTCACCAGAGATGAATTCACCACCATTGTCACTCCTTAGAGCCTTCACCTTCTTCCCCGATTCTTTCTCAACCAGTGCCTTGAACTCACAGAACTTTGAGTATGTCTCGCTCTTCTTCTGCATGAAGAAGATCCAGCACTTACGAGAAAAATCATCAACAAATATCACATAATACCCGTGCTTTGCTGTCGAAGCTACTGAGAAAGGTCCACACACGTCTGTGTGAATTCTCTCAAGGATCGTCGTGGCGCGACTATCCTTCTCGTGAAAGGTGGCTTTCACAAATTTTCCCAAGGTACACCCCTTGCACTGATCTGACTGTGCAAGAGTGCATTTAGGAAGCCTAGTAGAAATCTGCTGCAGTATCTTCAAAGCTCCATGGTGAAGGTGGCCCAATCTCCGATGCCACAACTCGCCATCATCCCGGCTCACCACTCCTTCTGCCTTGCCTGCCATTGCTGCGCAGCCATCTACCTGCAATTGATAAAGGTTCTTAACTTGAACCCCTATCCTCCGAGTCTCACCAGTTGCCTTACTGCGCAAGAAAGCCTTTCCCTCGCTAAAGACAACATCATATCCCTTGTCTTCTAACATCGCCACAGAGATAAGATTCTTCTTCAATCCTGGAACATGCATCACTTCCTTCAATACGAAGGGTTTACCAGACTCCCTCTCAAAGGAAATGGTACTGATACTAGTCACACTGTATCTACCATCATCGCCCATCTCGATGTGCACTCCAAGATCTTTCTCATCCAGATCAGTAAACAAATCTCGATCTCCTGTCATGTGAAAAGACGCACCACTGTCAAGAAACCACACTGAACCCATCACACTTGAAACTAAGCATGCGCATTAGTGAAAATACAGTTTCCTAACCGCGAGGCTAGGCCTCTCCAAATGTTGCATCCACTGCTAGGGTTCTCTCTTCTTCGCTAATATTTTGTGGCATAATGTCCATGTTGGTGACAGTGAAAGCACTTCACCTTGGACATGTCCTGCTTCTTGCCTTTTGCACCGGATTGAGAAGATTTCTTGCTCTTCCCCTTCTTTGCTTTGGCAGCCAAAGCACAATTCTCTTCATTAGAGTTCGTTGATGAAGATCCGTCCCTAGTACTCCGCCTTATCTCCTCTTGCACAAGATCCGACCAAAGTCGCTCCCATCCTGGCAATTTCTCCCGACCATTGACAGAGTCCTGATAGGAATGCCAACTCTTCGGAAGCCCAAGGAGAGCCAAGCTCACCAAGTCCTCATCATCTACAGTCACCCCCACACTTCCCATCTCATACCTGCATTGGGTGAACTTCGTGAGGTACTTGGGCATACTGTCGCCTTTCTCCATCTTTATGTTTCTGAGTTTATCCTTGAGCACCAACTTCCTATGGTCGCTCTTGCTTTGGAATAAATTTGTCAAGGCTTTCCACATTAAGAATGGAGAAGCCTTACCATGCAGGCTGGACACTATGTGATCCTTCACGCCCTCCAACAGAATCCTTCGACACTTTGCTGTCTTCTTTTGCCAAGCCTCAATTACGGCAGCATCGCTAGAAGTAGGCTTTGAGACTTTTGCATCTATGAACTCCTTCAACCCATTTTCATCTAACACCACCTCCATCCTGTACTTCCATGCAATATAATTCGAGCTGCCCTCAAGGGCATACTCCAATCGCAATCCGTTGAAAGACATCTCAACTTCGACACCAAGAAAACACTGCTGCAAATTCGAATTCCACCAGCACAAAACTCAACCGCTTCAATGTTTTGCAATTGCTCCAATGATCAATATCGCTCTGATACCATGTAGAAAGTTGAATAATTGTTAAATTATTCACCGATATTATCCCGATCACACACTATTTGAGCTTCATGCATAATACATAACCTCTTCTACTATTGATCATCAATTTGCGGAAATTAAACAATCGCATGCGCACATTAAAACCATAAACAATCACACATATAAACACAGTATTTATGGGAAAGCTTAAAGCTGAAAACCCCCAACCAACTATCTGTATATTATAATGATAGAGATCATGTAACAATCATTGTACAAACTCCTCACAAGCTCTCAGTACAATCTCCAATTGTTACACACTACACAAGCTCAGATCATACAAAACACATGCTCGAATCTACTCCACTTGTTAGCATGCCTCTACTGCGCAATCCAATATGGATAATTGATAGATCTAGGTTCAAATCCCACTGGTATGTACTGCGCAATCCTCATTGGCTTCTCCATCAATGTATGTGCAAATCTCATGCACCAGTATAGTCACAACTGATAGTCACACTTGCTCTTTCACCTACCTCTTCACTGGTCTCCACTGAAACTGTCCATGCACTGCGGTTAACTGATGTATTCTTTAGTTGATTTATGAGTTAATAATTAGTGAATTAATTAATAATTAATTCACACCACTCTCACTAATTTTATCAACCAGTTATACTAGATACAACTAGCTCAACTAAGTTAAACTGAACACAACTCCATTAACTATCTCATCAACTCCACCAAACTTTGTCACATGAGTTCTAACCGAAGTCAACCATGAAATAGCTCCACTAAACCCTAGGAATAACGTAATTCCTTCTGTCAGCTGCATGTGCCACATCCAGGCATCAAACTGAAGTGCTCCAAGAGGATAAGATAATGTTTATAGTCCAAATATTATTAAGAGCTAATAATATTCGACATATCTATTTTTAGACTAGCAATCTAAAAATAGATTCCGCCCAATATGTCTAAAAATAGAATTCCATCTATTTTTCCCGACTTGACCAACCATCTTCAAATAGCATCCTGCAACTCATAGAACATGATCCAGATGTCTAAAAATATACATAGTCTAAAAATAGACTTTGCGCCAAAAATACCCCGCGGGCCCACTTAGTGAAGGCGACTTCTTTCCACTAAGCTCCTCATCTTGTTGCAATCTCAACAACATACTGGTTTGACATCAAGGTGTTATCACTCAGTAATTTCTCCAAGTTCAAGAGAAATAGTCCGAGGTAACCACAAACCTACTTTGGAAAGTTAGGATCTAGCCTTCCTAAATTTCAGAGAGGGCTCTCTCTTTATGATTTAACTTTGTTTTTGTTTGATATTTTAGGCTAGTTATTATAGTTCAATTGGTTTTGATTTTAAAATGTTTGGTGGAAAATAAGATTACTTGAAGACAAATTAAAGAGGCATCTACTAATCCATTGGGCTATGGAGTCAAAGTCTAGCAAGCAGAACTCGAAGGCAAGGCCAAGAGGATGCTAATGTATTCAGGGCAAGGTAGATAACCCTCAGATATTTGGATAGATTTTTTTGATGAGATGGTTTGATTTTGGGATAAAGGGAAATGAAGGATCCTTTGATCCGGAAAAAGAGGAAGGAGGCAGGGGTCAAACGGACTAGGAGCAATTAAGAATTCCTAAATCCGAAAATCAACAGAAAACATTTAAATGATTAAGTAGTTAAGACAGGGAGTTCTAACACTAGTCCTGAATTAATACTCCTACTTAATCATTAAGATTGAACAACATATATGAAATGAATGTAACTCAGAAAAGAAACAATGACAATAAGAAATGTACTTTCACTCTTCAACTTATTGCATGAATCCTAAATTATGAAATCCAATTGGCGATTCTCTAGACTGCTGCTTTGAAATCAACGCCTATGAGCCTCCAACGTACTAGAAAAATGTCTATAATGTTCTTAGAAATTTTATTCCACACAAAATACTTCAAAGAGTGAAGTATTTATACAAATTCTAAACTAAAATATCTTGAAAAATATCAAGACTCGTTTACAAAATATCTCAAACTGTTTTACATAAATAGAACTTAACAAAAGGACACTCAAAACTAATGCATCTATTTGGCACTATTTTTTATGAATAGGTGATGACAAAGAGTAGAATTCGAATTTGATCCAACTCTTAGTTGATGATGAGGCATCCAAGTCACTAACTGTTTCCTTTCTTTGTGCATTCTGCTCCAGCAATTCTGCAAACTTGGGGTCCAATGATACCTTTGTATTTCTCAATCCGAAATAGATATGTAAAAAGTGAAAGAGGTTATTGTGGATGAATATATCGGTGAGATATGTTAGTGACCTATAAATATAGGATTCATAATTTTGACTTGACTAATGGTAATCTTGTAAATATGTACATACTTTGCCTTCTACAAGTTGTATTCCCATATTTTGTAAAAAATCAAAAAATCAAAAAATCAAAAAGAGGGTAAAAAGTCCTAAAAGAACAATCAAATGACTTAGAAAAAAGAATAGACCCCAAAAGAAAAAGATGAATAAAACATGAAAGTGTGCAAGTCTAAATTCCACTACTTTTACCTTTTGTAGTTGATTATGGCAGAGTGTCAATAAATTCCATAATCCATGATGAGTTAAACAATTTAATCTTGACTTGTCATGTTTCAATTTCACTTGTTGTAGATAGAGAATAAAGAATTGTCATACAGTTTAATCATGACAATTCATTAGTTAGGTGGAGAATAAGTGAATCCAAAAGTTTAATCTGGATTCCTGGATGAAATAAGTGTAGAATTAGATAGTTTTATTGCTTTTAGAAAGAATAAATGTTGTAAAGGTTGCTAGCTCAAATGCACCTAATCAAAATGGAAAAAAAAATGTTAGCAGTTAAATTGGGTAGGTAGAAGAAGGTGAGAAGCATCATTGTAAATATTATTCACCAGGGCTGCAAATAACTAACTTCCCTTCCCCATAGCCATTTATCATTCTAAACTATCAGTCAGAAAGGCTCAAGGCATTTCCTTGACTTCTATTTGGACCAGACCCAAGGCTATATGGCTGATTAGTTGAAAGTGTTAAATGTCTATATTAATCCCACAAATAACATCATTTTCCATTCATCCATTCATTTCCATGAAAAATAATAAGTAAAAACCTCATTTTTACTTAATGATGCTCTAATCCCCATTTGATTAATTTGCCACATTTCATGAAAGCATAAAACCCTCAAAATGACATTTTATCCTAAGTTGAAGTGATGAAGTTATTATAATGTAAACTTGTCTTTAAACTTCACTTTTCTTAGTTATATTAATGTGTTTTGAGTATACATTTTCCCCTTGTCATATTAACACCTAACATATTTTATTAACTCCCTATCAATTATCCTAGTCCTATTAATATATTTCCCTTTTATTTAATATCCCAAAAACCCATTTAATATATGCTTTTGTGTCAAAGATATTAAGCACATGTTGAAAAAAATCCTGAAGATACCCCTTTGACACAAAACTACCCATAAAAATGTTTCCCCTCTCCCCTATAGTTTTAGACCTTTGACAAATCTGAAACTATATAATAAAAATAATATTGCAAATGCGCTATTTATTTACACAATGTGTATATAAAACAACGAAGAAAAGGAAGTGTATTCACCTTTCCCCTCGTAAGCTTTACCCATGGTGAAAGCTTTAACTTTATCCCATTTTCCCGATACATATCATTTTACCATAGACTAAACCGTGGTTAAACCCTTTATTAATCCGCCCCATTCACTTTATTTATGTATAAACTCACTTTATGCATAAAAATCCATCTATTAACCCAGAGCCCTCGCATTCATTCATGACCCTCCGATCTCTTAACCCCTTTCATCCGACGGTCCGAAAGAAACCCGATAAATCCTCCCCCGTCCCTACCATTTCCTATCGAATTAATTTTAAGCCGTTGATCTCCACTTACCGAATCGAAGGCGCAGATCATAGTAGCTGGTCCCACCTTATTTCCCCACATCTTCCCGACGCATCTCAGTCGTTCGCTTCACTTAACCACATCCGACGGCGCGGATCCCATATTCGCATTTCTAAAGTGATCGACCGAAGTTCCCAAATTTTTTTGCAAAAAAAGATGTTTTGGGAAACCATCGCCCACTACGTGTCCTAATTATATTAGATCGCATTGCTAAAGCTAAAAACCAGTTACCGCTCGAAAGCAATGTGAAAACCATCACTGTTTTTTGCTTTCAAATGAAAAACCACTCTCGCCATGTCAACTTGGCCTGCAATTAATACTCTGCATGATCCATAAAACTAAAGTTTTAACCTTAGTTCTTTATCTTTTTTCATACCTGTGCGTCCTATCCCTCTGAGAATTAATCGCAGACACCATTTTTGAGCTAATTTTGAACCAATTTTCCATCCTAAAGTCATTTCCACTCTGAAAGGTTACTACCGAAGACTTCCAGTGCCTTATACCAAACAACTGTAACCAGTTTGAAGACTGGTACTACCTACAATCCTCTTTGACCGCAACTATACTTGCTTAAAGGTATTTCTTAGTAATCCAAGCCTGCAAATTTCAAATTTCTAAGTATTAAATCGAAATAATTTGAAATTAAAAGACAAAAGTACTCATCTGAGAGTACTTAAACCTTGAAAAAACAGGGGAAACCCTGTCAGAATTTATGTTCAACCAAATGAGGTACCTGCTAGTGTGAATGGAAGTAAGAACCATGAAGAAATTGTAGCTGAGGAAAAAGCCAAATTTGACACAACCTTGACTGAAATAGAAAGATTGAAGAATGAAAACAAAGACCTGAAGACATTGGTGCAAATATGTGATGAGAAAGAATATGAAGATAAGAAATAAATTATTGGCCTGAAGACATAGCTTGAAGAAGCAAAGAAAGTAGAAGACACTCTGCTGGAACAAATGAGAGAGAAAATTTTGGAATGTGAAAGATTGGAGGAAGAAGTAGTGAGCCTAAGGAAGAAATTAGAAAAAGCCCAAAGAGAATTATTAATGAATACTCCTCAAATGAAAAGCTCTAAACAGTTGGACAAGATTCTAAATGCACAAAGGTCACCTCTCATAAAGGCTGGGATAGGATATGAAGGAGAAAACAACATGTCCAAGGTTGAAGGTAACAGGAATGTCATTTTTGTAAAAGCTGTAAAGGACAATGAAGCAGCTCAACAGATTCCTTCAAAAGTAGAAGCCAACAAGAACAAGATTTGTGAAGAAACAAAAAAAAACAAGCAGCAACATGAAAGGACAGATAATGAAAGGATGAAATAGTCAGCTGAAAAAGGCTCATACACTCTTGATTACGAAGTGAATAAATTTGAAAGATGTCAAAGGAGGTTCCTTCCTCCTATGAAAAATATCACATGTTTTTCTTGTCATAAACCAGGACATATTGCAGCAAGATGTAAGACAAGGCATATCAAATTCAACCAGCAAAAGATGCAGCAAATGAGAAGACTACCTCAAGCAAGCAAATGGAAAGGACAATCTTTCACCAGGTACACAAATCATTTCCATGGCTACTGCTATGCATGCAATAATTTTGGACATAAACTTGTTGATTGTAAATTGTATTAAAAAAGGCGAATAAAATATTATACATCAGCTCAAACATACCTTGGAAAAGTAAGATGTCATGTATGCCTAAAGATTGGTCACAAAGAAAAGGATTGTAATCTGCCATATACATTAAAGAACTCTAGACAGATGATGGAATCAAAGCAAATCAAACAAAACTATGAATTTAAAAGAAGCGCAGACATTATGAAGAACCCCAATAAAGTATGGAAGGAAAAGAGAAAGGGGGAGCCTGTTACCTCAATAACATAATGAATCCATCATAGTCTCAGGGGGAGCTGCTCTAGGAAGCAATGCAAATATCTAATTAGTGACAAATATGAAGCAACATCCCAGGGGGAGAGCAGTTCATAAATAATCCCCATGAAAGCAGTCTGAGAAGAGCTCCTTAGTATGAGAACAACTATAAGATTAGGAAGAGAAAAGGAAAATTTATCTAACAATGAACTAGAGAGGAAGAAGAATATGTGAAGCACACAATATCCAACAGGTTGATGAAAGAAGAAAAAGCAGCAACCAGCGATGATGGTAGAGGGAACTTCAGCTATGAACATGTAAGCTAAGAAGACATCAACACATTAATCGATGATCACATTGTGCTTCATACTGCTAGAATTAACAATGAATCATATTAAGAAGGATGAGAAAGAGAAGTGCCTATCATCATTATGTAATTACATCATTCATCTATGAAAATTCCCCTTGGAGGAGTGCAGTTAAGTAAGTAATAAATCTTTGAGTAATCAGCCCATGAAGATTCATAGAAAAGAAATTGAAGATGCCCTCCCAAAGATCGTTATATTAGAACAATTGAATTGATTATAAAGTAGCAATGATTCTGAAGCAGTCTTAGAAAGGAAAATGTAGTGACATTCCCTTGAACAGAATGACAGAATAAGCAAATCGTTAAAGATGCCAAGATCAAATTCAGGATATTGATGACTGTTGGTGTGAACAGTGGAAAACTCAAAAGTAGAATTTATGAAGGATGTCTTAATTATGGATTAATGTGCAAGCTGAAGTGAAATCTCTGCATGGTTTATCAAATTAGTATCAATTGGTATTTAGGTACAAGCAGCATGCCTATCAACAGAATACCAGGTGTTCTTAGTAGAGCAGTAGTATGGTACAGGTCCTCGGGATCAAAGGATTATGCAAAAAGCATATCAAGGTAAAATTCCCAGCGTTATCTGCATTCAGCATGAAAAGGTCTCTTCCTTAAGATCAGTCATAAAACTGTGTGAAGACTGTTTGCTGAGTTTTCAATTAAACATCTTGAATATACTTCTGTGGAAGATCATCTTGATATAACAATCAAAGTATCTGAAGCATAAAGGACTAGCTGTGATTACCATTTGAAGTTCAAAAGTCTTTTATAAAATCATCAAAATCCTACTTCAGCATAAAGGATTTGCTGGTAATTCACCTTTGAAAAGTGATTGATCATTGACATACACACCTCCTTATGTCATAAAATAAACTGCATGGTTGATAAGTGAGACTAAACAATACATTGAAGGGTTTGTTTTGAAAGTACATTGTACAAGCAGTAAAGTCATTTGGTCTCTTAGATTGAAAGATATCATCTAATCTCACAATAAGTTGTAAACTCTAGCTTGATTCATTGACCACATATGTAACAAGGACCTTCAACTATTAAGGGCAATATCATTATCAGCATCCTAGCTCATATCATCACCAACAGGCAAGAAATGTGAACCATAGCTATAAAAGATATACTGGCATCATCATCATAATTGAACAGGTGTTGTACTGCAGATGTGTATTGTAGAAGAAGACTTATTCCATCTACAATATTCCTCAACAGATATGGATTTCTGATGAAGATCATTCTAGAGACTGAAGTATATTTGAAGCATTCTCAGTATTTTAGTTTTGATCCAATGATGCATCTCTGATTAGATAAGGCTGGTACAAGGTGTTCTATGAAGTGTCATTATCTTCACTTTTAGCTTTATACAAGTGAAAGGAGTCAGTGTGTTGGGATTGTATCAACTTGCAGTGTACATTCAAGTACAATAATCCTCAAAAGTGTTCTCTCAACAACTCTTGTACACCAGTTTGGAGCAGCAGGGTACAAAGTCAAAAGAAGAAGGGCCTAAACACAAATCAGAGAGAGGAAATGCAAAGATAGAATCCACACTGGGAGGTCTGCAACCCTTTGCCATTGATGTCAAAGGGGGAGGAAAAGCAAGAAAAACAAGGAGTAGAGGATATGTTGCCATCAATGCCAAAGGGGCAGACTGTTGGAAATGTTGTCATTGATGGAAAAGGAGATAGCAAAAGAAGATTGTTGAAAGGAAAAGAGAGCAAAAGAGGTAGAGTAGTAGCAAAGAGGTAGCAAAGACCTAAAGAGGATGTAGAGGGTCGAGCAGCTGCAAAGCAGGGCCATTTGAAGCAGTCTAGGCTGTAGAATATGCAGAGAATACAGAGAAACGATCGGAGAGGGTCGAGTAGCAGAGACAGGATACAGAGAGTACAGTGAAACAGTGAAACATACATGCACAGAGACATAGAATACAAAGACAGAGTATACAGAGAATATAATGGAAGGTTTATATGCGATGGGGAGAGGCGGAAGCTACAAAGATAGTATCCGAGGCATAGCCGTTAACAAATCCACTTTGAAATGAAAATAGAGGATGTGGAACCATGCAGAACGAGTGGAACCGAAAGGCAAAAGGAATAAATTGATAAATATACACTCTAGCTATAATGCAGGGTTAATACACAAACTGCACATGTAAACAAAATGTGGAGGACAAATAAACTTTGAAGCGGAATCATTAGAACCGGAACCTTGAGTCAAGAGCGGAACCTTGAACAAATATTAAATCCGGAGTTGAAGAAACCAATGGGTTCGCGCAGTTCATGAGTGGTAAGAAGAATTCACCTTTTTGAACGCGATATATGCCTCTGTTTGACGCATGTCCTAAGGTGGTTTTCCAAAACTATTTCCATCGCGTAATTTCTGAGAATTATGCTCTATGCACCTAATTTGCGCGATATTGCGCGTCAGCCATCGGATGTGTGCCCAAAGTTCAGTTGGAGCGCAAGAGTGGATTGACCGTCTGATCAACAGAGAAGTTGCAGGGAAGAGAACTGAGGTAAGTTGGTCAGTGGGCCCGAGAAAGTCATTTTAACATGTACTGAAATAAAACTTTAAAATACTTTGGTTGCATGAGTTCATATGTTTCAGTGTTGGGATATAAATCCAAAGCCAAAGGTTGTTATAATGGCTTTAATGTTTATCTACATATGTTATGTAAAACATGCTGTGGGACCTACATTCATTGCTGCGGGGCCAAGTATTATGCGAAGTTCAGTGTATTGTGTGTATTATAAAAGTTAATAAATAGGCGGAAGGTAAGTAACAATGCATTGTGGGCCCGAAGGTCGGTTTTAATTCAAGTCGTGGTATAATGTTTGAAAGATCTTGTATATGCGTCAAGGTTGATATAAACTGTAGTATTAATACAGTGTGGAGGAAGGTGGGCCCGAAAAGGATTATATATGTTATCACTTGGGTAATTCCAAAGGGTTTTATTATAATGTATGACGAAGGAGGTAATGTATGTTAATATAGTAGTGTGAATATGTTATACCACAAAGGGTGCGCGTATAAAACATTGTATATGTGGATATAAGTTGCGGTGGGGGGCCCAGTTGAACTGTTGCGTTAATGGTTAGTGATTAACCATTGGATAAAATGTTGAATGGTTGATGTGTTTATATATATTAATTATGGACCCCGACTATGTTGTGGATTAATGAGAGGTAACCCAAGCTTTAGACAGTGCATTATATTATTATAAACAAGGCGAGTTAAAATAACACTGGAGCATAAGGATAGGAGCGAAGCATATGCATTGACATGGGCTTTAATCTAAGCCACGGGTTATTAAAGTTTACAACATTTGATTGGGGAATACATATATACAGTAGTATATATATATGTATGTGTTATGATTGATATGAGTTGAATAGAGTTGTGGGCCCAAAAGTCCTAGTTGATATATGCAACAACATGTTGGTTTAACAAAGTCGAACAATGAACTTTAACCATTGAATATGTGGGGCCAAAGGAAAGAATGAAGACCAGACCCGAAAGATTATAGAGCGAGTAAATGATCCATCGGATCCATAGAACTCAATCGCATCAGTGGAGAACAAGAGACGCAGAGAGGCGAACAAATTGGAAATTGTGATTGCGATCGAGCAATTCAATCGCAACCGTCTGTTCCCAACTAATCGTAGCCGTTGGATCTAACGCATCGGAGAATTCCAAATCGCATCGGCGCAGTAGAAGTGCAAATGAACAAACTGTTGAATATTGCGATCGCGATGGTGCGATCCAATCGCAACCGTCGGATCATTGAAGATAGAAACCATTGGATCTAAAGGAAGTTAGAGTGGGGTCTACAGTGACCCATCGCATCGGCGGAGATTCAAACACATAAATTTAAGATTTTCCTTTGTTAAAACCCTTTGGCGGGTAACAAAAATTGTAACACAGAACATTGAAATGCCGAAACATTATATGGTGGGGCCTTTGCTAATCGCATCGACGGAAATCAAATGACCAAGTCACAAGAGCATTATGAATGTTGTGATTGCGATTGAAATAAATGAGGCGAAGTATAGCTGGTATGTGGGCTCCATTCAAAAGAAAATATTAATATAGGTTTTCTCCGAGTTTTTAAACCAAAGCTGAAGAGTTAAAGGAAAGCAAAGCGACATATATATATATATGTAAAACGATATATACATATTTACATATGTGAACAGTGAATCATCGCATCAGAGTGAGAGAAGAGCATCAGAACATACAACTGGAAGTTACTATTGCGATTAATCACAATCGGAAGTATTCAAGAGGTGATTCATCACATCGGAGAATAGAGAAAGCTCGACGAGTGGGCCTGAAAGGGCATTTTATGTATTAAACTGATTTATTATTGTTATATCGATGAGAGTTATTTTAGTTATATAACGCGACAGTTTTATATGCAGCAGTTACACAACGACAGTGAACAAGAGAGCATACAAAGAAGAAAAAGATAGAGACAGCTGCAGAAGAGACAAACACGCAGTGATCCAAAAGGCTGAATGGGTTGATTTGGAATTCACATTGTAACTAAATGTAAATGTTTTAATTGGCTTTTATATTGTTTGTGATGCACTGGCAAGTCTCCAGAGGAAAACAAAATCCCATTGTAATACTGAAATTCGTACACATTGTTATATTATTTTTATGAGTTGGACAAAGGAAGAGAAGAAGGAGGAGCTGATAGAGAATCTAAGAAAATGCAGAGATGATGCAGGGCAGATATGAACGCTGGTGCACAGCAGTGAAGATGGTACAGAACAAAGCTGATATCCAAGGTAAATCAACAAATGTTTTATTTTGAAAGAGTAAGGAATTTGGAGCTTCCCTATCAAGTTGTAGCTTGATAGATGTCAGTTGTAGCTGACTGAGGTAGGAGCCTCCTGTAGATTGTAGCCTGCAGAAAATAGATGGGAGTTGGTGCTTCCACATCAAGTTGTAGCTTGATAAAATGTCGGTTGTAGCTAACTGAGGTAGGAGCCTCCTGTAGGTTGGTGCCTGCAGAAAATTGATGGGTGTAGGAGCTTCCTTGCAAGTTGTAGCTTGCAAAATTGAGGTAGGAGCCTCCTGTGGGTTGGAGCCTACAAAAAATCAGTGGTGAGAGGGAGTTGGAGCTTGCCTTTGCATCACAACAATAATAAGATGTGGTTTTCTCCCTTTATTGGTTTCCACTTATATCTGGTGTCTCTATGCATGATGTTTATGTGTTGATATGGTTTATCTAATCTGCTTAATACTTGCTGCTCACATATTAAGACTGCTGTTACGTTATCTAATCTGCTCATCACTTGCTGCTCACAAATTTAGATTGCTCACATATTATGTTGATCATGAAATGAAGGTGTTAATAAAGTTTAATGAAAAGTTTTAAAAGTCCATGAATGTGTTAAACTGATTCAACCCCCCGCCCCCCTCTTAGTTTAACTAAGGGTTCAACACAGAAAGAGTTACTCAAAGTAGCCCAAATAGAAATACAGAAAAAAAAAGAGGAACTGGCTGATAAACCTGCTCAAGCCTTAAGACTTATTACATTTTTTAATAGAAAACACAGAGAAGAGCTTGAAGAGTTAAAAATTCAGGATAGAACTGAAAGTATACTCCAAATAAAAAAGGTCCTGAATAAGAGAAATATGATGAATAATTTGGAGGATAGGTGCAAGGATATGAACTTGGAAATCACAAGATTTTGGGCCAAATACATAGTACTAACACAAGCAAGCTTACCATATATTCATGCATTGAATGAAAAGTTGATGCCACAGAAAGATTATGATAACAAAATCAAGGCTTATGCCAAAGAGCAAATCAACAAACCTTTGCCACAAGGGTCTCCTACTGGTAAAGTCATTTTGGAATATTTTGAAAACTTGTTCTTTTTGGAAAATGAGATCAAACATATTTTCATGGTTAAACCCAATTTTTCTAAGTATACAGAGGCAAATGAAAGTTACAGGAAGCTAAAGAGTATGAGAATTCCCAGTGCAGAGCGATGGCAGGAATTCACTGATTTACTATGAAAATTTGCAGTCAAAGTATATCGAGATGAAAAATCAGTGGTTAAAGAGTATCAGTGGTCAAAGTGTATCAGTAAAAACAAGAGTTACTGCTAGTTATTTTTGATTTATAGCAGTAAACAGTGAAGAAACAGAGTAAAAGAGTATCAGAGCAGAACGTGAAAGAGGAGGAATACACTATAAGTCATCTTACACAATATATTGTCCCAAGTGCAAGCAATACTTCCAACAAGACAAATAATCTGTTTGATTAGATAAACTGTTCTATTTTTCTTGTAAAAGAGGACAAATTGCCCATCTGTTTTGCAACTGTCCCTCTTCTTATGTAATAATTCCTATTTTCTCTTCAGATATTCTCTCGAACTTTGAGATATTTTGTAAAAAATTTACTTGTATAAATAATTCATTCTTCGAAGTATTTTGGGTGGAATAAAATGATCAAGACTACTATAGACTTTTTTGTTGAAACATTGGGATTTTATATGAGTTAAGTTGAAGCAGCAGGCTGGAAACTGAAGCAAATAAACATCATAACTAATGATCCTCGTGTTGATCAGATGAGTATTGTATCTTCCAGTTTTTCATTGTTTATTTCTTTAAGTTTCATTCATATATCTTATGTTATTTTCCATCTAAAATGAATAACTAGGAAAGGTATTACAGAATCAGTGTAAAAAACTCTCTGTTCTTACTAGTTTTCATGTTTATGTTTTCTGCTGATTTCCAAACTTTAGAATTCTTAATTGCTCTTTAGTCTCGCCTGACCTCAATTTCCCTCTTCCTTTTCTGTGATATAAGGATTCTTAACTTCCCTTAGTCCAGATCATACCACTTCATCAAAATAGCCTTTTTAAACCCTCTGAAGATCATCTATCTTGCCCTTAGCATATTTGCTCTTTTGACCTTAGTTTTCTAGTCTTGGTTGCTATAAATTTGACTCCATTGCCCAATGGTTAGGTAGATATTTCTATGGTTTCCCTTGTAGTCCTTTATTCCTACCAACATTCAAAAAATCAAACCAAATTTTCCACTCATAGATAGCCTAAAATCCATTACAAAACAAAGTTAAATCTTAAGGAGAGATCCCTCTCCGGAATTCAAGAAGGCTAGATCTTGAAATCTAAAAGAGGTTCTTGGTTACCCCTGGTTTTATTTAACTATAAAACAAAATCCCACGACCTAAGAATTACTAGGGTGATAACAAGATAAACCTCTTTCAGTTTCCTAAAATTCCTCTCCAGCTATGCACAATAGACTCTGCAAAAATATGTGTAAAACAAAGTTTTACACAGTCTGAAAAATAGGATGTAAAGATGCGTATGTATCTCTCATTCTGTAATACCTATGAAAACAGTGAGATAGGTTTTTGTAGATGGGTCTCTTAGGAAAAAAAACCTTCTTCAGTGTTTTAAGATGTATTTTTTATTGGCCACAATATTCTCTGCAAAATGATGACTTTAACAGGAATTTTCAGCAAAGAGAGCTTTCAAATATTGTTTAATATTTCCAAATCCATAATGGCTGTTAGAAAAGTGAGAGAGGTTTTTGTAGTAGAAGACCTTAAGAATATAAAGTCCTTTAGTTTTTCAAAATTCATCTTGGATTGGTCACAATAGTTTCTACAAAACAATGGCTTAAACATGAATTTCTGCAAAAATGTTCCTTCTTGTTATGTTTTCATCTTTTACCCTTTTTGTTCTTTTAACTATTTTTACTTTCACTTTGGCTAAAATTCATTGTTGTTGGTGAAAGTATTTTCATCTCTGTTAACCATTGCTGACTCTGTTTTTACTTTTACTGTTTTACCTTGACTGCTCTGTAGCTTTGTTTTAACTTTCACTCTGATTTTTACCTGATACACTTTAACCACTGATACTCTTTGACTATTATGTTTTCAGTGTCATTGTGAAATCTCATTTCATTTTTACCATTCACTGTGCACATTTCATCATTATGATCTCTCTCTGATTTGATTTATTCTTTCTTTGTATACAAACTATTTTTTGAATGAAGCTTTTGAATTAAAATCTGAGAATTTGGAGCAAACAATTTTGTCAACTAGTATTGAAACTGCTGGCCTAATTTCTTATTCTGATAATAACCTGCAAAAAATCAAACAATTTGTTAATGAAATCCACATCTGCAGGGAGGTGTTTGAAGGTTTTTTAAAAGACCCGTGGAATGACATATGTCTGCGGAGGTTTAAATCTGTTTTTTAGGCATTTTGGGTGACTACTGCAAGATTAGACTGTTTGTAGGAGTTTTTTACTTTAAACAGAGGGGTAACTGAGAAATTTAGGCTAAGGATAACTTCTTTTGGGATTTTTTCTCAATTAGGTTTATTTAGAGGATGTAAGCTGGGATAAAACAGAAAACGAGGGTTTTCTGAGTGGATTTGACTGAGAGGAGGAGTTTCTAGGGTATATTCAGACTTTCAACCCTTTAGATCTTTGAATTTTGGTCCTTGGAGCTTAGAAACAGAGGAAACTGGCCTTTAAAAGTCTGGCTTCAGAACATAGAGCTCCCTGGGAAAATTTGGCCAGAGTTTGGCCTCTTTTATGGTGTTTTTCAGTGATTGGTTCTGGTGAATTTGCTAATTTATATACCTGGTTTCTTTTTACAAAAGCTCTAAAGTAAATTGATAGGCCTTAATTTGTTGAAAAATACCTTTAAAATGTAGGTATTTGGTGGTTACAAAGGTTTTCAGATGCTCTAGGATGATTTCGAGGTCTTTACTGGTATACTAGAGCAGCGGAAAATCTTTACAGGTCTTCTATGGTGGATCTTTGGTTGGATTTGGAGTTTCTGTGGGGAAAATTGGAACTCAGGAGATTTAACACAGCCGGGAAGCTCATTCGGAGTTTGAAACAGATGATTAAAAATTAAAATTAACCTTTATCAAAGGTTTTATGGTTTAGTTTAATCATGTTTACTTACATTGAATGCAGGTTTAATTGATGACGGGTGGGTAGTTTTAATTTTAAAAGCGACACCAGAGAGCGGTTATCGCGTTGATTTCAAGTGGTAAGCTATTTTAATATAAATGAATGTGATCGAATGAAATTTTGACACGTCATAGAGGGTGAAATGGGCAATACCGCCTATTTCGCGTTCATTTGGGTTGCGGGCCGCCGATTGGTTTTTGGACGCGAAACAGATCTCGTGCCGTTGGATCATCGAGGAGGAAGCGAATGGCTGAGATCAATTGGGAATTTGCGGTCGAAATGGATGTGGGACTGGGATAAATGAGATGTGTTGGCGGAGTTAAAAATGCAATGAAAACCTTTGTATAATTTTTTATTATAACCAAAGTTTGCTTTGTAATGGGTTTATATATATAAGCGGAGCCTATATATATGGAATGGCATAAGGTTAAATGCGCATGAGGCGGATTATAAGGTTTAACTGGGATTAGGTGGTGACACACACACACACACACACACACACACACACACACACACACACACACACATATATATATATATAACAAAATTTTATATATATAGGTGAAATCGCAATAAGGCGGGGTTACAAAACCTTGAGTTTATTTTTATATAAAATGTGAGGTTTTACATAAAGGGAAAAGGGAAAAGGGAAAAGGTAACACTTTAACCTTGGGTTAAGTTTCTGTGGGGAGGGATGGTGAATGTATTTATAAAGGCGCGGGGGTTGGAACCTTTATAAAAACTTAGGGTAAAATGGGATAGGTCGGGAAATGTTTTTACGCTTAGATATACATAGGATATGCATAAAAGCCTTTTTGTAGTTTTATTTTATTATATAGTTTTAGACTCTTTAAAGGCCCAAAACCATAGGGGGTGAGATATTTTGGTTAAGGTTAGATTTTAGACCAAAGGGAGTATAATTTGGGATTTCATTTGAGCACGTGGATAATAATTTTGGCCTAAAATCTTATAGTAGTGGGTTTAAAAGGGTATTTAATATAAAAGGGAATTATATTAATAGGAAAAGGTCATTTTAGGGATTTAATACATAGATTAGAAGTTAATATGACAAGGGACAATGTAATATATCAAAATACAATTATATAACTAAGTAAAGTGAAAACTTTAAAGCGAAGCTTTTATCATTTATATTTTCATCACTTTTAACTTAGGATATAATTTTTTTGAGGGTTTTTATGATTTTATGAATGAAGGGAGTTAGTCAAATGGGGAATTTCATACTTCATTAAGTAAGAAAAGTGCTTACTTATGAAATTGAATAGTAATGAGTGTATGAAGGGTAAATGATGATAATTAGGGATTTAATATAGGAATTCAACACTTTTAACTTATCAGTCATTGAGCCTTGGGTCCAGTCCCAACAGAAGTCAGAGAAATGCTCTGAGCCTCTTTGACTGAAAGTCTAGAATGCAAAATAACTATAGGGGAGGGGAAATTAGTTATTTTTTCCTGATGATAAATATTTACATGATTTTCCCACCTCTTTTTACCTACCCAACTTTAATCTAGCATTTTTTCTTCCATTTTGTAGGTGCATTTGAGCTAGAAACCTTGAACATTTTTCTTTTAAAAGCATAAAAAATATCTAAATCTACCTTATATCATCCAAGGGCTTAGATTAAACTGATGAGCACCTCTTTATTCTCTACCTATCTACTAATTAGTCAGGATTAAACTGTTTGACTAATTTTTATTCACTATTCTACAACAATAAAATTGAAACATGACAAGTCAAGATTAAGCAGTTCAACTCATCATGGATTATGGCATTTATTGATGCTCTACCATAATAATTTGTAAAAAGTAAAAAGTAGTGGCATTTGGACTTGCTCACTTTCATGTTTTATTTCTTTATCTTTTGGGGTCTATATTCTTTTAAGTCCTTTGATTTTTCTTTTCGGACTTTTACCCTCTTTTTCGATTTTCGATTTTTTTTACAAAGTATGGGAAAACAACTTGCAGAAAGCAAAGTATGTACATATTTACAAGAATATCATAAGTCAATTCCAAATTATGAGTCCTATACTTATAGGACCCTAACACAGGGTACATATTAACAGTGTGTTCAACGATACTAGTATCTATGCCTGGTATTTCCTTGTAAGACCAAGAAAATACATCACGAAATTCATGAAAGAGAGACTGATATGTTTCGAGTTCTAATGGAGAACAAGACACACCGACATGATTGTTTTCGACAACGCCAGGTTTGGTCGAAATATCGATAGAAATGGTTTCTTCAATATTTGATAAATTTCGCTCGGATTCGATTGCATTAATAGGAAAAGAATTCGAAAAGAATGTTTTGATTGATGGGTGATATAGTTCAATAAGATTATATTCTTCGTAATCTTGAAGATGGGAGCGATGATGATGATATTTCCATGGTTCTCCTTCTGACATCATGGATTCCACAATATTCTCATTTGTCAAGAAATTCGAGGAAAATGGATCAGATGGAGTACCAAAATCTAATGAACGATTAACTCAAACAACTGGCGACGATGATTTCAGATTTACCACCCAGACCATGTAGATTGATTTCTATTCCAACACAATTGGGCTGGGCGACAAAAATTAATCCAACGTAACAACTTCATAATCACCCATAATCTCCCTTAAGCTAGATGGAGTGGAAGATATCATGTAGCAGGTCTCTATGCTTGCAATTTTTGCCGACATCGTAGGCGGCAGTAATGAAAAGGTTCCCATGAGAGTGGAATCCTTTAAGAGTCCTACACCAATTTTATGAAGTGAGAGTTGGGGTGTGTGAACTAATGGAACACTTTTAGTTACCTGGGAACTATAGGCAAAGAAGGATTGATGATTGATGACTGCAATGACACCTTTATGTGGAAAGGCGATCATTCTAAAATATGTAGAGACGATCGTAGTCATAGCATATACCCATGGCCTTCCGAGTAAAATGTTGTAATCAAGGGGTTCGTCAATGACATCAACTTCAACATTCACTGTTTTTCCCCCTAGTTCAACATGCATGCTATTAATAATACTGCAAGGCTTATATGTATGTCCGTCGAAAGCTTTCAACGTCGTAGGAAATTGAGATAGGCGTGGTGAACCAAGTTAATTTCAACGGTTTAGAGACATAATGCACCTAGATGCTCCCTTATCAATAATAGTACGATGAACAAGGTGATTGAGAACATTTACTTGGATGGAGAATGCATCTACTGGTAATTGCGGCACATAGCCCGTATTATTAAAGACTACGAGATTGGAATATGTCGGATCAATTCCACCAATTTTCGACAAAAAAATCTGCTTCTGGGAGGTAAAATTTTGAAGCACCTCAAGCGCTGACATAGCTGAAGGGGATTGAGCCAAATCTTCAACTATATTATAATTTTGAGTAGCTCGAGCTCGAGGATTAAATTTTTATTTATGAACAACTCCCTTTGGTGGCTTGATTATCAATTCAGGAATAGTAGTTGGCAGTATCGATTCCGTAGAAAAATTCGTGGTCGAGGTAGTAGGTTGATCAGTAGCCTGACTACCGTAATATTTATTACGCATTGAAACCAAAACATCAGTCGATGGCTTCATGACAGACAACATAAGTAGTTGGGAACTAGAAGTTGGATCCGTAGAAACCAAATTTGTGTCCGGATTCAAAAATGGATCTGCCAACACTACAGATGCATGCGAGGTCTTAACTAATTTTGAGACTTTGGGGCGGTGAGGACAACCACGAAAAAAGTGTTCCTCATTATAGATTATGCAAGGGTAACGAGGTTTCCAATTTCCAGTCAATTGATTAGATGATCTTTCCTATGGGGGTAGAAGTTTTATTTTTCTTTGATTTCCCCTTTTTCTTACTTCCGGGTTTCTTGTCACTTTTTCCCTTGTCAGATTACACATCATGGATTTTGGAAGAAGGTGCAGGATCAGATGCAATAGAGTGATGTTTTCTTGCAATATCAATCATATCGTCTCTGGCATGATCATCCTTAGATGGAGGAGGAACAGCAGGCGTGTTGGGAATTTTATCGTAGAGTATGCCAGGCTGAGTGTAAATCAAGTCCAAATACTGGGCACGAGAAATGACCTGCTCTTTAGTGACGACACCACCCTTAGCCACATCCTCAGTTATAGATGGTAATAGGGAATTAATGAACCACTCAACAAGGAGCTGATCAGAAACAAATGTCTTAACCATTCTACGACAATGACGCCACTCATGAATATGTTCAGAAATGTGAGTAGCATTAGTCTGCTTAAAATTAATCAAGAGTTCCATTGTAGCTTCATATCCTATGGGTAACTAGAAGTGGGTCAAAAAGACAGTAGATAGGGCAATGAAATTATCAAATGAAGCTCTTGGTAACTCAATGTACCATTTTGCGGCCAGACCAATGAGCGTATGCTGGAAAAGACGTAGTCGGATGGAGCCATCATTTAGGGAGTTAGATGAACACTGAAAATGATAAGTCATAACATGCATCGACGGGTCTTCCCTAAGGTTTCCATTGAACTTAGGAATATCTGAGGGTAATTTATGAGGTATCACCGACCACCAAGAAGTGTCATTGATTGGATGATTAGTGAGCTGGTTTAAATCCGATAACTCTAAAGTTGCAACAAAAGGGAAACTGTCGATTAAGGTGGGGTTGAGCATAGCCAGGGTATGATGGAATTTATTGGGCAACAGGCCTTTGAGCACCAACATAAGGAATCTATTGTTGTTAACCCAGATGGTGGTTGTTTTGAAAAGCAAACACTTGAGGATTCTGTTGACCAAAACTTGGGTACTCTACTTGTTGAAATGAAGGTTGTGGCATTTGCGCCTTTGGCTACCAAGGGGTCTGTCCACCAATATTATAACCCAAAATTGGATAGCTTGGATTCAGTTGTGGATAGGTATAGCATGGTTGCAGATGTGACATCCCATAATATGGTAATTGAGATTGTGAATAAATGATTACGGATATAGGTGGCTGTTGTAAACCAGCCGAAGGAGTTGGAGTCTGAGGGCCCAATACTTGAGCATATTGGGTGGAAGGACCCTCTTGAGATGGTTGAGGTACAACAGTTTGAGTCTGTATCAGGGGTAAAGATGTATTAACAAGTGGAGTTGATGTGGGTGCAACAGGTTTAACTGGTTGATACGAGTGGACAACCGTTTGTGGTTGGATGGGTAGAGTGGGCTGCCACTGACAAACATTCATTTTGACATTAAGATGACCAAATAACGATGAAGTACTGTCAAAATGGGTGACCATAGGTTTCCTCCCAGCATGAGGAGTATAATAAGATAGAAAATATTGTTCTCCAAATGCAGAGAGTCCATTTGAAATTGTACTAGATGGAATATACCCAGATAGACCAGCTTGATATTGCCTTGATGATGTATATAAAGGATCAAGCTGTTCAATACTCACTATAGATTTACCATTTAGAATACCAGACGATGACATTGGTGAAGTCCATGGGTTAGAGGATGCACCAGAGAAGGCTCCGGATAAATATTGCTAACGAGGTGGGATGAAAGGGCCACCTATAAGTGTGACTCTGGTGAAGTTGTGAACATCAATGGGGTAGAAAGAGCAGGTGTTGTCACAACTGGAATAATTCCAGCCGAAGATGTTGGCTTAGGCATGGTTATTCGACCAAATGTATACCCTACTGTATCTATGGTAACTCTAATAGACACATGATCAACAAAAGAAGAGGCAGGTGATTGAGGAAAAGACTCATACAGGTAAAGCTCCGCCCCAAATTGAGTTGGAGTTAAAGGTGTTTCGTCTTGTGGTATTTATTCAATCGAAATTAAACCAGGTGGAAGGATTTCGCCATCAGGCCCAAAGTATATTTTAGGAGGTTGACTGCACGATATGGGAGACTCAATGGCTATAATAGATTGTGGGGCGACTGATAATGGAACAACTTCTGGTCGTTCGAATTCAGGATTCAGATGTTTTGGTAAAAAAGTGACAGGATCCGAATCAACTTCCAGTTGAAAAAATTTGGGTTCGGGAGGTATGGTCTCATTGATTGGATGGATCGTGAACACGGGTAGCTGTGAGGACTCCGTCTTGACAACAGTAGATGAACCAGGATTTGTAGAAACAACTTTTGCCAACTCTGGTATATGTGAGGATGATGTCGCACAAGAGGTACTGATAGTACTTGTTTTGGTAGAGTGATGTCGCCTTCACCGAATAGAAGTGGCTTCCAGTGGTAAAGGAGGTTTCAGTGCTATTATACGCAAACAAATGGGAAAGGGGTGTTCTTCTTCTACGATGACTGATTTATTTTATGACCAAAAACAAATAAACAAAATAAAAGGGTAATTCTAAGCAAAAGGTTTACCAATTAATTGTGAACTGCAGAATACCTCCTGGCGAACCAAGAAGTACGGGTAGGCAATATCCCCGAATGTTGTGTTCGGTGTATCACAAGTTACAAGGCGGCAAACTCGGTTCACTATGGATGGATAGCAACCTAAAGTTGTCCTCCCAAATACACCTGAATTTACGTGGAGGCCCATGTCTGTATTAGCGTTGTCTAATGTGAAACCACACAGTGAGAGCACCCCCTTATACATTTCGTACTAGAACACCACTCGATATACCCGAAGGTACGTGGACGAGCTCCGATATACTTACGTACATGGAGTGAGGCATCACACTCGGAATGTATCGCAGACAAGTTAGCGAAAACTGCTATGTTTAACAATGCCGGAACACGTCTCTAGCCTAGACCTTCTAAATGTTATCGTTATGGTTCCAATGATTTCTTAGGTAAATTGATGTAAATTTTAAGTTGATCTTGTTTAAAAATTTTCCTTTTGAGGTTCACCACGTTATGTGATGGAAATTCATAAAAATGAAAACTAAAATGATAAGCAAAATTTTCAATTTTAGCTTTTTCAATGAAAATTCTAGCTACTAAGGGAAAGAGCAATCAGTTTTGAGAGCAAACTACAAAGAGCACAACCTAAAATGCAGCTTTCCTCACTTGTTCCTATGCAACACACACAATTCACTATATGCGCATGCATGTTTTTCTTTTCACCTCACTTAATGTGAATGCAAGAAAGGAAACTATATGCATCAAATCAACAAAAACAAATGTTTTATTCTTTGAGAAACGAGGAATTTAACAACAATTTCTCTTTTAGGAGAAATGAAGAATGGAACTACAATGTTTCCTACAGGAAATGAAGAATTTAATGATAATTTACTTTATGAAAACAAATGGATCTAATGCAGAAATAAAATACTTTGAATTTTATTTTCTAATGATAAAGAAAAACACTTAAAGAGACATTGAACAAAATTACTTTTCAAAGGAGGACAAATCAGGCAAATTCACTGGTCTCTAAGAGCTATCAGACAGTTGAAAACACATCAAACAAATGACTAAGAATTATGGTAATGAAAAATTTGAATGGAATTTGGTTGGTTGAGGGGGCAACGCAGTCTCTTAGGGGAGACATTGCATTGCAATGCACCCCTGAGTGGGAGACAGTGCATTGCAGTGCACTATTTCTTGACCAACAGTGCGTTGGGCGTAACAGGGTTTGAAAATGCAAGTTACAAAAGACACTTCTAATGCAATTCTTTCATTCAAAAGTATAATAACTAAAATTAGATGCCATTGATGAGGATTAGTAGAGGCAAAAACACCAAGAATGATAGGAAACTCTCCAATGGAGTCGCCAATTTGTTATGCATTATGATCTACGGATATATATAATTCTGTAAGTGTGGTGCTAGGAACTTATAACAACAGATGAAAGTATTTGCTATCACTTTATCTAACATAAATAGACACACAGAATGATAGAAGAACCTACTTGTGATCCAAGCGCTTCTTCTTCTCCTTCTGTCGCTTTTGCTGTCGCCTTCAATCCAACTCATATTGTGTTTCCTGCAATCATAAACAAAGAACAACAAACAGATTGCAATATACATATGCCTACTTATATTAATCACTCAAATCAATTAGATGTGAAACATATATATGATTCAAGAACCCATTGTATGAGAAATAGAAGTATAAACAGATACATATATGGGAATATGAACAACAATCTTTATTAAAGAGTAGAAGGGGGAGGTTACAACCAATGATCGATTTGATGTCACCAACTCCAGCTTCATCCCAACCTCATCACATCCAACATCACACCAACATCATATTAGTACTTTCACTCTCTCAAATGAGAATCCAAAAACATTTCTTTACCAAAATTCTTCATTCCTTAGCACTAGGATCTGTGCTCAATTTATAGGGAAACTGATGGTAGTTTCTCAATGAATGAATTTCTAATAATAGGCAAGACATGTTCCCAAGTTCAGAGGTGTTAGATGGACACATGGATTAGAATTTTGACACTTATTGACTCTTCTAGAAGGCATTGGCCATGTGGAGATTCCAGAACAATGAGAATTTCGCTCCCAATTGACCAACACACTCTTGAATGTCGGGAAGTGCATTGCAGTGCACCCTTGAATGGAGGAAGATGCATATGCAACACAGTTAGTCCCTTTAGAGGTAGCGTTGGTGATTTCATAAGTGATATAACATATACTTCAAACCTTGGAAATCTCACAATAGAAGCCATGAATGATTTTTTCTTCTCTTAGGGCATATAGCAACTGAAATGTAAGGGGATGATAGACCCTATTTCATTGGTCCTGGGGATGATGTATAGTTTGACCAGGTCATGGGGGATGATGCCAAAATTGACCTATAACACATTTAGAGTACTTGCTCCTCATCAATCTGCGTGACAAGATGTATGTCATAAGGTTGCAATTGGAAATGACCATAGTTTTTTGGAGCAATATATAATGATGAAACCTTTGGATGGCTTCAACGACCACCAAAGCTATTTTTTCCATGTGAGTGTACTTGATTTCAATGTCATTGAGATTTAGACTCAAGTAATAGATGGGATGTTTGTTCCCTACATCATCTTCTTGGAACAAACCGTTGATATAGTAGTAATGGCAGCAACAAGATACACGAAACAATCATGTTGATAATCAGGGGGATATAAGAGACATGCCCAAACCAACACATCTTTCAGGGCATCAAACACTTTCTGAGTAGCGTTATCCCAATGGAAGGGAATCCCTTTTTTAAGAAGGTGAGTGAAGTCTTTGGCCAACTCAACATAATGAGGGACAAACCTCCGCATAAAATTAGCTTTTCCTCAGATTCGTTGACGCTGAACAAGAGAAGAAGGTGCAGGAAAATCGATGATTGCCTGGAATTTCAGAAGCTTAATATGAATTCCATGTTTTGAAATAAAAAAATTAAGAATCCATCCAAAACTAACGCAAAAAACACATTTGTGCAGATTAAGTCAAATACTATAATATATACACGGTAGGAAAATCGCCCTAAGATGCACTTGGTGATTAGTATGATGTTTAGAATTAGCAGGGAGATCGTACAAATAAGGTTGCATGATATGTTTAATTTCATGAAAAGCGTAATCCATAGCTCGCTGAAACGTAGCCCCAACTTTCTTTAAACCAAAAGGAAGTTTTTGCTCAATGAAAGTACCTCAGGGACAAATAAATGTAGTTTTTGGTTGATCCTTTGGGAGAATGTTGATTTGATTGTAGCCAGAGAAGCCATCTATGAACGAATATATTTCGCAACTAGCACAACCGTCAACATTCTGATAAATAAACATGGTCGTATAATTGTCCTTTGGACAAGCATGGTTGACATCCCGATAATCGATGCATACTCGGATTGTCCCTTGTTTCTTCATGATAGTGACAACATTTGACACCCAATCAGTTAAAGGCACAAGATATATGAAACTAGCACAAAGAAGTTTTTCAACCTAAGTTTTGATTGCGGCAACTTTCTTAGGATGGACCAGACAAAGGCGTTGTCAGACTGGTTAGCATCAAGATATGTTTTAATCTCATGCACTACCATATTTTGGGTAAATACCTGCCATTTCTTCATAGGTCTAGGCAAAGACATCTCAAAAATCCTGAAACAAGGATTTATAGGTCTTAATCACATCAGGAGAACAAGACACACCAATGTGTATATTTTCGACAATACCTGGTTTAATAGAGATGTCAAGAGGTATCGTGTCTTCAATATTCGAGAGGTTATTTTCAGAATAGACCTTGTGAATGGAGAAAAAACTCATAAAATATTCGACAATATTGGGCAAATACAAATCACCGAGATTATCCTCTATGGAATATGGCAAGGAGGAATGATGGTGATATTCGTCCCACGGCACATTGCCTGACATCATGATCTCCATGATGCTCTCATCAGTAGGGAATACACAAGAGAATAGATAAAAATACGTGCCATAATCTAATGATCGATCAACCTAATTAATCGATGAAAAGGTGTCAGAACAAGCCGCGCAAGCTGAATAGATGGCCTCGTAATCAAGACCAATGGGGCTAAGAAACATTCGGTCACCAAAACTGTTGATTTCATTTTCATTTGATACCATCCATAAATCTGCTAAGACAATATAAGATAATATCACGTTGATATAAGCAATCGAATGTGAGTTGTTAGGAAAGAAAGGAGGAGGGAGGTGAAAGGTTCCCATAAGCGAAGAATCCTTGAGCAGGCTGATTTCGAAATGCTGATAAGAGTGTAGAGCTTCCCCTACAAGAGGGACACTTATTGTAACATGAGAATTAAAGGTGAAGAAGGTGAGTTGGTCGATGGCCACAATTATTCCCTTATGAGGGAAATAAATCATATGGAAATAAGTCGAAATGACAACGGCCATAACGTAAACCCACTTGCAACCCAATATAAGGTTATAATCAAGAGTCATGTCAATTACTTCAACTTTTATGGATACAGTTTTTCCCCCTAATTCCACTTGTAAGATATTCAAAATACCACTTGGTTTATATGTTTTCCCATCAAAATCTTTCAATGTGGTGGATGAATGACTTAGTTGAGGAGAAACAATCGCCTTCTGGTAGGATAAAGACATGACATAGGTGGAGGCTCCTTCCTCCACAATAGAGCGATGAATTTTTTTTACATTGTACGGAAACCTGGATCATAAAGGCCAATTGAGCTGGGAATCAAGGGGAATAATTCTCATGTTTGAAAACGACTAGGTTGGAATCCAAAGGATCAACACATCCAATAGTAGAAAGCAAATCCTTTTTCTGGGTAGGATAGTTTTGTAATACCTAAAGAGTTGACATAGCTGATGGAGACTGAGCCAAGTATTCAACTACGTTATAATTTTGGGTATCTCTCACACGAGGATTAAACGCATACTTATGAATAATGCCCTTTAGAGGCTTAATAGTTAATTTTGTAGGAATCGAAGGTGGAGTGGGATCTGACAAGGATAGTGTTGAACTAGCAAGTTGGTCAATATCCTGATCATTCGAAGGATCCACATTACCATAGTATTTGTTCCGGGTAGCCACCATAATATAATATTTAGGATTAGTGGACGAAAGCATTAAAACTGTGTTAGAGGAAGTAGGGTCCCGGGAAACCATGTGAGTCTCCTGATTAGGAAACGGGTCGGTCAACACAACAGGGGAAGTGGAAGATTTCAAGAACTGGTTCACTTTCGTGCGATGAGGACAATCACGAGTAAATTTATCCTCATTGCAGATCAAACATGGATAACGAGGATCTCGTTTCTCATAAGAGGACTGGCTTGTTTTTTTGTCCAATGGTGAAGAATCTTTCTTCTATTTTCCTTTACCTTTCTTCTACTTCCTGGTTGTTGTTGATATTTACCTTTTTCATAATGAACGTCATTGATCTCGAAAGTAGAAGTCGTAGGAGGTTTGGATGGAGGGTTTTGGGTAGATGTGCTGAGAGAAGTACCAGATGGTTTACTCACCGACTACGAAATGGTAGAACCTATCACGCCATCAGCATCATGATATTATCTACCAGGGAGTTGAGAAAAAATGTTCAAAGGTATCAGAGTGTTTGGTATTTTGTCGTAATGCGTTTCCGATTGGGTATAAACAAGATCCAAATACTGTGCACGAGCAATCACTTACTCTTCGGTCACGACTCCACCTTTAGCTACATATTTTTTTATAGGAGCTAACAAATATTTTGTAAACCATCCCGCTAACAACTTATCGAGAACATATATATTAACCAACCGATGACAACGCCATCACTCATGAATGTGATCTAAGATATGAGTGGAATCTGATTATTTAAATTTGGTCAAAAGTTTTGTTCTGGTTTCAAATCCGATGGGAAACTAGAAGTATGTGAGGAAGGTGGTAGCTAAGGAACTGAAATCATAAAATGAAGCTCTAGTAGTTCAATATAACATTTAGTTGCGGTACCTATAAGCATACGTTGGAAAAGGTGTAATCGAATCGAATCATCATTAAGGGTATGCATTGACCTTGTATGGTAGTGAGATGCCTTTGAGACCATTTGAATCGGCTTATCAGACACTTCAAACTTTTTCCAATCCATCATCATCCGAAATTGATCTAGTGAATGATATCATTGATAATTATTCTCATTTTCCACAACTAGTACCAATATCTTTTCTCGATCCCTTCGAAAACGAGTTTCCAACTAACGAAAGTATCATGGAAATTTTGAATTTGGAAAAAATTCTATGGGACGATTATCACCATCGTTCATCTTTTCCACCTAACCTTGATAAAATCAAAAAATATTTTTCATTTGTGTTTTCATCTGAGATTGTGGATAGTCCTCAATTTCTTATGTCAATCCTTCATTTTGAATCTGAAAATAATTTAGGAAACACATATACAATTGTATCGATCAACATCTCAGTCAAACCTAGAATTACCGAGAACATTCACATAGGTTCTTCGTGCTCCCTTGAAGAAATTGAGATGTATAAAGCCCTATTTCAAGAATTCTGAGAAATTTATGCATGGTCCTATGAGGAAATGCCAGTAATTGACCCTAACATTGTAATTCACAAAATAAAGACTTAACCGGATGCTAAACCTATTAGACAAAGATTACATCCAGTGCATCCACGACAAGTTGTTGCTATAAAAGCTGAGGTTGAAATACTACTCAGAGCAGGTTTTATTTATCATGTTCCCTTGACTGATTAGGTGTCCAATATTGTTCTAGTTAACAAGAATAAAGGGACCATTAAATTATGTATCGAATATAGGGATATTAACAAATCTTATCCCAAGGACAACTATCCTACCCCTTATATCTATCAAATCGTTGATGATTGTGCCGAAAATGAAATTTTCTATTTCATAGATGGATTTTCCAGATACAACCAAATAAGCAACCTCCCTACTTATCAACATAAATCTACATTCACTTGTCCATGGGGAACATTTTCTTATCAGAAAATCCCTTTTGGATTAAATAATGTTGGTAATCTTTCAATGGGCAATGTCTTATGCGTTTCATGATATCAAGCATATTGTACAACCCTACTTGGATGACTTACTAGCTCACTCACTGAGATGGCAAGACCATCCAATGCATTTGAGAGCAATTTTCATTAGATGTAGGCATTACAATATTTTCCTGAATCCTCACAAATGCGTTTTTTTGTTGTTGTTGTATAATCTGGTCGATTATTGGGATTTGTCGTGTCAAAGGAAGGCATTTGTGTCAATACTATTAAGGTAGAGGCTATTCTCAATTTGCCTCCTCCTTCCAATCTCTGCCAACTCAAAATTTTGCAAGGGAAAGCAAACTTTTTACGTAGATTCATACCTAACTATGCCGAGCTAACTAAAGGTTTTACTTGAATGTTGAAAAAGGGCATCCTATTTATCTGGGATAAGCTTGCTCAAAATGCTTTTGATGCACTCAAAAACGCGTTAACCCATACACTGTTGTTGCATGTGCCTGATTATCATCGGGAATACTTTTTGTATTTAGCTGCATCTGATTCCACCATAGGCATGGTGCTATTTCAGGAAGACCAATGCAACGATGAACATGTGATCTATTATTTGAGTAGGAATCTCATGAAAAATGAGATCAAATACGCACAAGTGGATAAATTGGCCTTGGGAACCGTTCAAGTTGTCCAACGTTTTCGTCACTATATACTCTTACGCAAAAAAATAGTGATCTTTGATTGTAACCCTATGATGTGCATTATTACCAGACAATTACTAGGGGGAAAATATTCTAAATGGATAGTTATCCTGCAAGATTTTGATTTAGAATTTGAAAAATATAAGTCTAAGAAATCGTGGGTGTTTGTTGAGTTATTATGTGAATTTCCCTATACTAAAACAGAAACTATGGCAGACGATTCTCTTCTAGATGAATCCCTCTTTCTTATCAGTACTTTATATCCCTAGTATGGAGATATCATTTTGTATCTTCAAACTCAAAACTTTTAGCTAGAATTGTCTCGAACTGATCGTCGTCGAATTCGGTAACAATCCAACAATACACTATTGTTGGTGATACACTTTATCATCATTGTGTTGATTCCATCTTTTGACGTTGTTTGAATCATGAGGAAGCATAGAAAAAAATAAATGACTACCATCCTTGGGCTTGTGGTGGTCATATTCTAGGGTTTTCCACTTTCCAAAAAATATTGTACGCTGGCTGTTTATGTCCCTCGATGTTTAAAGAATGTATAACCGTGGTTCAGAAGCGCCATAATTTCCAGGTTTAGCATCGCAAGATGTGTGTGCCTCTAGCTCCTCTTGACCCAATTATATTTTTCGATCCCTTTGCCAAAGGGGCCATTGATTTTGTTACATGTAACCCTCACTCGGTCGGGGGCCACGGGTATATCATCCTAGCGGTAGATTAATTTACAAAATGGGCCAAGGTGATTCCTAGATATAAGGATGATGGTGAAACTACAACCATTTTCATAGTCAGCCATGTGATTTCCAGGTTCTTCGTTCCACAAGCTATCGTCACAGACCATGGTATCCATTTTTGAAGCTTTATGATGACTAAACTTTCTGCACTGCTAGGCTTGCACCATGATAGCTCTACCCCATATTATCCACAAGTGAATGGCAAAGTAGAGGATGTTAACAAGGCTTTGACCACTATGATCAGACTAATCATTGGAATTCATAAACGAAATTGGCATACTATGATTTTTTCAGCCTTGTGGGCATACCCTACCTCCGCAAAAACATCTATGTGCTTTACTCCCTTCCAACTTGTTTAATATTTGGAGGAAGTTTTGTTGATTGAATATGAAATTTCATCATTGAAACTAGCCATTAGGTTGTTACCAACTACCTCTGCAAAGGAAGAGATTTTTTTTTCTTAGCACGACTATATGAGACTTGCTGTGATCTTACACTGGTTAGTGAGGCTCATGAGAAACGGGTTAAGGCTCATTTTTGACCGAAACATAAATCCTGGTTCATATTCGGAAGGTGACCTAGTCTTGTTCTATGATCAAGCACATGATAAACTAGGTGCTGATAAATTCGATCCCATGTGGCATGGCCCTTACATCATAAAACATGTATTAGCTAAAGGGGCCTATTTACTAGTTGATTATGACGTTGTTTCTTTGGGAGAGCCCAAGAATGGTCTTTACCTAAAAAATATTATGCGTGATTCATTTCGTGAAGATTTTTTATATTACTTGTATCATGTTTTTAGGAGTGTGTGCGATAGGTTTATATATTTTTTATAGTTTCCTACTACTTTTCCTACTTATATTGTGTTATAATTGATTTGCAGATGTCGACACTTCCTCAGACTTACATTGGATTTGTTGATGGCGCTAGTCATAGTACTTGGAATCTGTCCTCCGCAACTTGGGCTACTTACTCGCCCACTGATGAGTTAGTCTCTATTCATGGGATATGCCTTGGTCGAACAACGAATAACATAGCAAACTATAGTGCAGTGATTTAACTATTATTTGATTCCAATTCATTTGGCATTCATCGTTTGGTCATTAGGTTAGATTCACAACTCATAGTATTACATTTAAATGGTGTCTATATAGTAAGAATTTCAACAATGCTAGGAATGTTTTTACCGGTCCTTCTCTTGGAAAGAAAGCTTCATTACATTAAATATCAACATATTCCGAGAAATTTAAACACATTAACTCATGCATTGGAAAATCATGTGTTAAATAGACATTTGCAACATTTGCAACATCTGTAACAAAAACAATATTCATCCACATATTAAACAAGATAAACTGAGATAATAAGTAATAGTCTCCATTAGGTAAAATGTATTTAAAAAGTGTGTTACAAAAATTTCATCCAATTACATGAGGCCCCATGGCCTTTATTATCTGAACATGATGATACCAAAAAATAAAAATCTAGCCCTAAAGACTAGCAACTAAGCATGACAATGATCATGATAACACACTATAGTGATTGATATTTATCGTAGCAGGAGACTGATCGGTTCTGGAACTCC
This sequence comes from Pinus albicaulis, assembly GCA_034641835.2. Lineage (NCBI taxonomy): Eukaryota > Viridiplantae > Streptophyta > Pinopsida > Pinales > Pinaceae > Pinus > Pinus albicaulis. The sequence continues at coordinate 1,912,214,959 of CM076578.1, forward strand.
TACTACGTGCCTCTAGTACCGGAGAGGTAAATCATCAATCCCAGTCTCTAGGATGTCTAGAGCCAACCTATTGATTTTATGCTCTAGTTCAGTCAAGGCCTTTGCTGCATCGAGGTAAGGTACTACGACAACTTCTGGCTAATATCCCAGCCTATCAAAACACCGTAGTCCAGCTAGTCTAATTGGGCCCACATCTACATGACCAATTCCGATAATTAGCTTTGGATGTCGAAAAACAAACAAAAATTGAAAACATAAAAACCATCAAAATGAGAAGTTTTTACCTTGGTCACCCCACTGCATCCCTGCTGGGAGTGGGATATTTGGGTCACCTTTGTAATTGATCCCTGCACATGGAAAGTCTTCTATCATAATGATCTGACATTCCAACCACCCAAAGAACTTAGGAGTATATTTCATCACCGGGCCATTGCCTCTATGACGTGCCATCAATGAGACCCACAAAAGCATTTGAGGATACCGAGGTCCTCCTAAATCTACTAGAACCTGTTTTGGGGCAAGGAGGGGAATCCTATCCAGAGCGAATTAAATCAAAATGGCACCATACCCAAAGTTCTTGAGTTTTCTTGTTTTCTCTCTAGTCAGTTTCCCTTTCATGTTGGCAACTACCCCTTCGCACCAATTGAATATAGTGGGTTGTGAACACTCCATGACGATCTGCATTTGAGCCTTAGTGACTAAGTGAAGCGCTGCACTACCACACAATATGGAAACCATAAAGAAAATGGTTCTCAAGGGAAGCCACTCGATGGTTTTGATGTAAATTCTTCAATCCTTGAGTTGAGCCTCGTCAACACAATGTTGCCTCAAATAAGTGGAAATGGTTTCTCCACCTGGCCCGTGTCCATAAAAATATATATCCATCCCTCTGCGGGAGAGCCCAATCAAAATATAGATGTCATCAACATCTATACTGAGGTGCCGATCTCCTATCACAAAACACTGATCTTGGACATCTCATGCCCTCACCATTCCAAGTCATGAGATATAGCTGAGCTTTCATCCATGGGATTATCCAATATTTGTATAGGCTACAATCTCGTAGGGCCTACAATTTTGTTGGATCATTAAGAGCTTCAACATCTTGGTTTTCATGCTCTCTCTCTCTCCACTCCATTATAACTGGTCAAAAATCCTAAAAAAAATAATTGTGGAGGATTAGAAAACAATGTGGGTGATTTTGCAAAAAATTGAGGTGTATTTCTTGCTTTTTCAAAAACCCTCTACGTTTTCACAATTGCTTTTGACAAACAAAGCACATTTGCATGGTTTCTTAGGCGAAAAACCACGCCAATCACGACTTTGTGTGTGTAAAAAATAGTCAGTGTACGCGGTCTCGATGAAGGGTAATCGTGCACATCTGAGGGCGCATTTTAAAAAGAAAAAACCCCAAAAAAAAAAAAAAATACACAGCCAAATGAAAAATAAATCCAACGAAAATGAAGATAATGAAGAGCTCTTATCTAAAGAAGACGGTTCACGATTTCGTCCACCGGTTTGCTCAGAATCAACCTCTGAATTTTGTGGTAAAAAACCCTCATTTTTTCTCTCAATTGGTTAAAAACTCAAATGGTAAAAACGTTTTTTATTTTTGAACTTGTATAGGTTTTTAGGCCATTAAACTATTTTTTCTATGCCTTTTACCTTTACATTTTTTTTTATTTTTATTTATTTATTTATTTTATTTATTTATTTATTTATTTATTTTAATTTTAATTTTTTTTTTTGAGAAGTTACAATAATTTTTTGAGTTTAATGTGCAAAAAATAGGTTATAAAATAAAAATGGATCATTTTGATGTTGAGCAAACTTTTATCACTTTTTCAGGCTCTTGAAAATTACGAAAAAGTGAAACCCGAAAGTTTTATTTTAAGCCCTTTTTTAGATTCTCTAAACATGAAAATATCGTCGAGCACTTGACTATTCAAACTCAAAAAAGTAAATGGACAATCATCTATTCAGTATAAGTTTACCCCTTTTCCAGACTGAAATAAACTATTTATGAAAAATGTATATGTTAACTAATCATGGTCAATAGAGTTCTCTCCTGCATTGTTTTATCCTTTTTTGGGCTTGAGAGACTAAATTTACGAAAAAGAACATTATGGAGTGTACTTATGTTTTTCTCTTGAATCCTTAAAAATTAAAAACATTGAGCTTTGCTTTCTTTGGGCTCGTTAAAATTTACGTCTAAAGCACTGAACGAGTTTTCTTTGTTGGTAAAAGTTGTCATTGATGTCAATATGGCATTATTATAGATGGAAAATATTATTGTCCTAACCTTTGAGATATTGACCTATCCTTAAGAAAACCCTAACCTTAGATATTGTGCAACCCCCTTGGGATGACCTAAACCTAGCAATGTTAAAACCCTAGTTTGGAAAACCCTATTGGTTGAAATCCTTTGCCTAAAAAACCCCAACCCATTGTCTCTAACAAAAAATCTAAATTCTAAATGTATACCCTATCCCTAGAAACCCTAGGATTAAATGTATACCCTAGTTTCATATTAATACCTTACCTCTGAAAATTCCATGATCTAACCCTAATTATATAAAATCCTATAAAACTCTAAATCTATCTCATATCTCTATACCCTAGCCCCATATTAACCTAACCATGCAAAACCTAATTTTTTATGACAAATACCTACATCCTAAATTCCCAAAAAAAAATTATTCGTAAAAAAATTATTTTCTTAAAAAACCCTATTTTATTCCACCAAACCATAAACCAAAGTCTATGTGCAACGATTTAATGATGCATACTCTATTTCTCATGTACTCCATATATGTATTCGTTGAAGGGAAGCAATTGAGATATTAAAAAATCAAATGTAGAGATAAGAGGATCGATTACAAAACATATTATAAGGAGATACACAAGAAAGAAATCCAAGTCAATAAATGCAGGCTGACTTTCATTCGTGTCTTTTCATCATGAAAAACTCGTACTCGTATTAATAAGAGCCTACACCCTTCTTATTTTTAAACATTATTTTACAGTCTATACACTATTAAATGTTGGTGCGCAGTATATGCCCACTGTCAGATTTAAACAAATTTTAGTCTAACAGTGGGAATATACTGCCCACTAGCATTTAATAGCATAGACTGGAAAATATGTGTTGCCCTTCCTATTCGGTCATCAATAATTTGGAGCAGAACTCGAAGATACAACTTGAAGCTTAGACCTGTGACCTGTAACATGTTTGACCCTATGGTAAAAACACTTCGACTTGTGAAGGAACTTGTGATTACCTTACAACACGCTATTTAAATTGCCCACCAGAATTTAATAATTTATTGACTGGAAAATATGTGTTTCCCTTCCTATTCGGTCATCAATAATTTGGAGCAGAACTCGAAGATACGACTTGAAGCTTAGACCTGTGACCTGTAACATCTTTCACCCTATGGTAAAAAGAATTCGACTTGCGAAGGAACTTATGATTACCTTAAATATCCGTTGAGAGACATTTTCTAAAGACCGGTTTACAACTTGTTGCAGACATTTCCTCTAGATCTATCTCTAAAATTCATTATTGTGATTCAAGTAGCTCGATTGGTGGATAATTCTCAAACTAGTACAAACTTATAGCAAGAGAACCCACGTACTTGTTGCAAGCACAATTTTGGACCTGTTCCTGTATCTCAGATCTGTGCAAGAGCTCAAACCTACATTTATGGTATTAAAAACAATTCTTAGATTTCTTGGTTGGGAACGCTGAAAAAAACCTCAGACCTGTGATATTACAGTCCATGTGGAAGGTTGGTTGTGGCTTGATCTGCAAGAGTGTAGATAGCATAATAGAAGATCGAACCTGTGGTAGTATTACACCCAGATCTATGATAAATAACTTTTTTAAGGCTCATTTATTACATGTTGAAATTTGGTACCGGAGGATAGGTGGTTCCCTAAGGCTTTGATCTTTGGCCTAGGGAAAAGTGTCCAAAAGAATTTAATTTTTCTCCTAAAGTGACTTTATAATTTTTATAAAGTCAAATCTAATTTAAAAGTGACTTTAAGTGATAAAGTTACTAAAGTGACTTTATAAAGTTATAAAGTCAAATCTAATTTAAAAGTGACTTTAAGTGATAAAGTTATTAAAGTCTAATTTTAAAGTGACTTTAATAAAGTTAATATAAAATTAGAAAGGAAAAAGTGACTTTGGAAATAAAAGACTAAGTGGGTCTTTATTAAAGTGGGGTGAATTAAAAAATAGAAAGTGAGATTTAAATGAGCATTTAATCTCAGCCCTAGATCTCAATCTATCTCAGCCATTGGATTTAGGGATTCCCCAAAAGTCACTTAGGTTTAGGTTAAAAGAGGAAAAGGAGGAAAAGGTCATTCATTCTTTCATGAGAAGATTGGGAGAAGGAGAGCAAGAGAGCAAGGGAGATTTGTGGGCAGTGAGGAGAAGGAGGCAGCATCTTGGCACGCATTCCAAGGCAGCATTTCAGCAAGACATTTCAGCAAGACAAGTGTAGCAGATTTAGCAAACAGTAGGCAGTTTTTTTCTGGCACGGTTTTCTAGGCAGGGAGGTCGTACAGCATGCCGTACAGCAATATTGGGCACGGAAATCGAGGCAGCAAGGGGCTGTACCATACAACAGAGTTTTGCAGCAGTTTTGGCACACAAATCGAGGTTTTGGACAGCAGCATTAATTGCTGTTTGCACAGATTTTGAGGAGGCTGTATAGCTGCATTTATTGCAGATTTATGGGCACACAAATCGAGGAGAACGTACAGCATTTATTGTTGTTCTGTTTTTGCTGTTTGTACATTTTTCGAGGCGGTGGTTAAGGACGGAAAACGAGATAAGTTGTAAAAGTCTGTTTGCTGATTTTTATTTTTCTGAATATTTCTCTCACTGTAAAAAAGACATTTTCCAGAAATAAGAAGGAGCTTTCAAACTGGTTTTCCCCAAGAGTTGTAGGGGGTTTTTCCAGGGTCATGTTGACCAAAAATATCTGTGTCAAATGTGTGAATGACTGTTTTTATGCTTGCTGATTTTTAATTCTGCATTTTCCAGCATTCTAAAAAATTTCCAGAATTTGTGTTTTCAGCAAAAGTTATTTTCCAGTTTCTTAAATGTATGGATATGGGAAAGGGCATTTAACTATTTTGGAGTAATAAGGTGAAAAAATGAAAACCGGGTTGGGAAACTATAAATTTTTACATTACATATGTGGCTCAGATATACATCTACAAAAGAAGACTGTCATCTATGGAAATTTCAGATACCTGTGATAAGCTTCAAGACTTAGACTTCTACAGGGATACTCGGTCTCTTGGCACATTCCTTTGGCATACTCGGTCTCTTGGCACATTCCATTGGCATCAATTTTTTAAGACCATCAAAATTACTCTTGAAAAAATACTTATATCATTGTGATAGTTGATTTGGGATGTTGTTTGAGCAGATATTGAAAACATTGAAGAGTCCCTTGAAGCACCTTAAAGTAGTTGTGCCGAAGATATCTTATTAAAGAATCCTTGAAGAATATAATATCTTGAAGAACAATGTTGAAGCCTACCTATTGAAGATTGATACTTTAAAGTAATCTTTGAAGCACATCTCTTGAGTATTGTTGTAGCACACTTGATCATCCTTGAAGCAGACTTGAAGTGAACAGATCTTGTTGTTGGAGAAAAACCTTGAAGACTATTTTGGAGCCTTGGAACCTTGAAGATATTGGAGACTGCCTTGAATCTGACCTTGAAGATTCGTGGATATTCTTGTAGACCATGATGTAATAATCATCATGAGGTGACCTTGAACATTTTTTTTGGGTACAATGCAGAGTTGTGGTGACACCTTTGTGAGTTTTAATTTATGAGCTAAGTGCCTTGGAGATCGTTTGAGGGCAATGCGAAAAGTGAATATATTTCCAGGACTTGTTGCAGAAGATATCAGGAGTTGTGAAGAATCAATGAATCTATATTAAAGAATTGAAGCAAAGGGTTGGAACCCTAGAGGTTAGGAGTCCTCAGGAAGACCAGGTTGGATCATGTACAAGTGAAAGGGTTGTATCCCTTGAGGTTGGAGCCTCAAAGTGACAAGTTTGGAGCCTTGGAAAAATAGGGTTGGAGCCACGTGAAGTCCAATTTGGTGCTTGGAAAAGTACAATTTGGAGCCTGGGAGATTGAAGATTGGTGTCTTCATCTAGGGTTGGATCCCTAAATTATTATTATACTTAATTAATTGTAGAGAAGAGGATTTAAGTCCTCGTTATATATGATCAATAAAATCCTTTATTCTATATTGTTAATTTTGTGTTCTAATTATAAGTGATCTAACTGGGAAAAATAACATTTGAAAATAAATATTTATTCACCCCCCTCTCAGTATTTCCAACAATTGGTTTCAGAGCCAATACCTTCGCTCATAAGCCTAAAAGATTGAAGGTTGATCCTTAGAACACAAATGGCAAAGCCAAGGAAAAAATCCTCTAATCCTTCTAAAGATATCTCTTCCTCAACCATGAAAATTGAAGATAATAAAATTAGGAAAGCTCTATTGTTCAATAGAAACTTTTAAATATGGAAGGCATGATGAATAATTTTTTAATGGCTCAAGGGTTTGAATTGTGGGAATCAATGATTACTGAAAGCATGATGGAATAAGAATCCAAGGAAAATAATGCAAGAGCGACGAAGGAAATCTTGATTGGGTTACCAGATCCTATAAAGGCCAAAGTGGAAATATGTTCTTCAATAAAATATATGTGGGACAAACTTCAAGATCTTCACTCAAAAGGAGGATTGACCGTGACCTCTATTCATGAAGATGATGAAAATAAAAAAGGAAATATATAACCCATAAAGGAAGTTGAAAATAAGAATCAAGACATTAAGACCAAGGAGGGCCTGGAAGATGAAGAAGACTCCACAAAAGATCTCATGGAAAAATTTGTAGCTGCCCTATAAGAGATAAGCAGTTTGAGAAAGGAAAATGAGGAGCTCAAGAAGCAAGCACAAGATTGTGACCATGGCCTTAACAAGGCAAGAAATGAAGTTTACCTATTCAAGCTTCTGGTACAAGAAAAATATGAGGAGCTCACAAAGCTAAAGGAGGAATTTCATCAAAACAAGAAAAGGCATCATGAAGAAGTCATATCCATGACAAATTAATTAGATAAAGAAAAGAAAAGAAAAGGGAAGACACCTTATCAAGGCATATTGAATAAATACACAAGAACTTGAACAAAATTGAAGTGAACATTGGTCAATACAAGGAAGAGGTCTCCTCCCTTCAATATCAAGTAGAATAAGCAAAGAAACAAGCACAAGGAGTTGAAAAGGTGATGGAAGTTTTGACCCTCCTGGAAGGACAAGTCGATGAAGTAGGAAAGGAAATAAATGCCATGATATTCCAACTAGAAGAAAAATATGAAGAGATCTTAAAATTAAAATAATTTATCACCTCTCTCAAGGCCGAAACATGTGGAGCTTCGAGGATGAAGGATGAAATGGAGAATCATCTAGCTAAGGAGGATGAAGAATGCAAGATAATGAATGAAGAAATCAATCTCCTAATAAAATAAGTTGATGATTTGAACAAGAGTCTAAAGAGCTCTCAAACCCTAGATGACATCCTAAGTCTTCAAAGATCTCCTCTTGATAAATCAGGTCTTGGTTATGTAGGTGAACCCTCAAGCTTAAATGATGCAAACCCTAATTCTTCAAACAAAAAGGATGTGGAAAAACTTAGAAGAAATATCGATGCCCCTAGTTCCAACAAAAGCAAGGAAAAAAGTCAAGATGAAATTGGAAGAAACCCTACTCCAAGAAGATATGCAGATGGTGTCAAGAATTCAAGAGGCAATAAATTTGATCAAAGGATCCTAAGACATAATGAATTTTGAAGTACATCAAGGCGATCTCCATCCTCAAGGTTGCAAATTAGATTTTTTGTTTATTGTTATTCTTGTTCAAAATTTGGGCACATGGCAAAGGATTTTAGGGCATACATAAGGACAATTATAATGGTCCACATAAAATACCTAGAAGCAAATTTACAAAAAGAAGTTGTGATTCCTCATTCATGAACAAGATGGAGTGCTTCAAATGTCATAACATTGGACATATGGCTCATGATTGTAACTTGAATTAGGTTCCTAAACAAGATAAAACAATGACTACCAAGCCAGAAAAGAAAGTTACACAAGTATGGAGAAGGAAGCAAAATGGATCTGAAAGTCTCTTGAACTCAAGCCAACAACACATGTTGTTGATTTAATGAATGCATCTTTGGCAGATATGATATTCCGAGTTTTGATGATGAAATTATACCAAGAAGAAAACCATGTACATAGTTAGGGGGAGCTTGTGATTCTTGATTATTCTTGCAGAAGCTATCCAAAAAGAGCCCTATGAAACCCTCGATGAGTCACACATGGAAATATTGATAGATCATCTCTCGAAAATAACTCCATTGAATAAAATCATGAAATTGTGAAGATGTCTTCTACTTGATCACAAGGCAACAATCTTTCTTGAGCAAAAAGAAGAGCTAGAGAAGTTTACACAGGTAGGAGGCGCTGGTTGATCATATACCTCATGCATGTCCATGAAGGAATGCAAAGGCTTAGGGGAGCAAGTGGATTAAAGAAAGCATAATGACAGAGGGATTTTCAAGGAGAAACATGTCAAGAAGCAACTTGATAGGGGGAGTCCATGGGCACCCCATTTGCCAATGATGTCAAAAGGGGAGAAACTGTTGAAAGGGAAAAAATATTTCCATCAATGAAAAAAGGGATGCTATTGGTCAAAGTTGTCATTGATGTCAATATGGCATTATTGGAGATGGAAAATATTATTTTCCTAACCTTTGAGAGTTTTCCCTATCCTCTAGAAAACCATAACCCTAGATATTGTGCAACCCCCTTGCGATGACCTAAACCTAACATTGTCAAAACTGTAGTTTGGAAAACCCTATTGGTTGAAATAATTTGCCTAAGAAACCCTAATCCCTACCCTTGTCCTAAAATCCTAACCCCTGTCTCTACCAAAAACCCTAACTTCCAAATGGATACCCTATACTTGGAAACCTTAAGATCTAAATGTATACCCTAGTTTCATATTAATACCTTAACTCTAATAATTCCAAAACCTAACCCTAATTATAGAAAATCCTATAAAACCATAAATATATCTCATATCTCTATACCCTTGCTCCATATTACCCTAACCATGCAAACCCTAATTGTTTATGACAAATACCTATGTCCTTAATTCCAAAAAAAATAATATTTATAAAAAAATTATTATCTTAAAAAACCCTATTTTATTCCTCCAATCCATAAACCAAAGTCTATGTGAAATGATTAAACGATGCATACTCTATTTCTCATACACTCCATATATGTATTCATTGAAGGGAAGCAGTTGAGATATTAAAAAATCAAATGTAGAGATAAGAATATCGATTGCAAAAAATATTATAAGGAGATGCACAACAAAGAAATCCAAGTCGATTTAGTTAAAATAAAATGCAAGACAAATTTCATTCATGTCGGCCCCATCATGCCGACTACAATGAATAGTTGTGTCTTTTCGTCATGAAAAAATCATATTAATAGGATCCTATGCCCTTCCTATTCGGTCATCAATCATTTGGAGTAGAACTCGAAGATATGACTTGAGGCTTAGAGCTATGACCTGTAGCATCTTTGACCTTGGTCAAAATACTTCGACCTGTGAAGGAGCTTGTGATTACCTTACATATCTATGGAGAGACATTTCTAAAGACATATTTACAACCTGTTGTAGACATTGCCTCCAGATATGTCTCTAAACTTCAAACCTATTGTGATTCAAGTAGCTCGATTGGTGGAGAATTCTCAAACTAGTACAAACCTGTAGCAAGAGAACCCATGTCCTTGTTGCGAGCATAATTTTGGACCTGTTGTTCTATCTCAGATTTATGCAAGTGATCTAACCGTGTTTTTGGCATTCAAAACCGTGGCTCAGATTTGTTGGTTGGGACAGCTAAACAAAACCTTGGACCTTTGATATTATAGTCCACGTGGAAGGTTGGTTGAAGGCTCAATCTGTAAGAGTGTAGATAATATAATAGCAGATCGAACTTGTGGCAGTATTACACCTAGATCTATGATAAATCACTTGTTGAAGGCTCAGTTATTACATATGTGGCTTAGATATACATCTGTGAAGGAAGACTGTCACCAGTGGAAATTTCAGATAACTATAATAAGCTTCAGGACTTAGAATTAAACTTTTTATCTCAGACTATTAGAGCTACAGGGATACACTCGGTCTCTTAGCACATTCCTTTGGAATCAAATTTTGAAGACTATCAAAAGTACTCTTGAACATATACTTGTATCAATGTGATAGTTGATTTGGGACGTTGTTTGAGCAGGCATTGAAAATCTTGAAGAGTCTCTTGAAGCACCTTAAAGCAATTGTGCCGAAGATATCGTATTGAAGGATCCTTGAAGAATAGAAGATCTTGAAGAACAACGTTGAAGCCTACCTATTGAAGATTGATACTTTAAAATAATGTTTGAAGCCCATCTCTTGAGTATTGTTTGAGCACACTTGATCATCCTTGAAGTAGACTTGAAGTGAATAGATCTTGTTATTGGATAAAAACCTTGAAGACTATTTTGGAGCCTTGGAACCTTGAAGATCTCGGAGAGTTCCTTGGAGCTAACCTTGAAGATTTGTGGATATTCTTGTAGACCATGATGCATTAGCCATCATGAGGTGACATTGAATATTTTGTTTGGGTGCAATAAAGAGTTGTGGTGACATATTCATGAGTTGTCATTGATGATATAAGTGCCTTGGAGATCGTTTGAGGGGAGTGCTAAAGGTGAAGATATTTTCAGGGCTTGTTGCAGAAGATATTAAGAGCCATGAAGAATCATTGAATCTATCTTAAAGAATTGAAGCAAAGGGTTGGAGCCCTAGAGGATAGGAATCCTAAAGAAGATCAGGTTGGAGCCTGTACCAGTGAAAGGGTTGGAGCCCCAAAGTGACAAGGTTGGAGCCTTGGAAAACTAAGGTTGGAGCCCTAGAGGTTGGAGCCTCGTGAATTCCAAGTTGGTGCTTTGAAAAGTACAGGTTGTAGCCTGGGAGATTGAAGATTGGTGTCTTCATCTAGGGTTGGAGCCCTAAACTATTATTGTACTTGATTCATTGTAAATAAGAGGATTTAAGTAATCGTTTTATCTAATCAATAAAATCATTTATTCTATATTGTTAATTTTGTGTTCTAATTATAAGTGATCTAACTGGTAAAAATAACAATAAAAAATAAACACTGTTTCACGCCCCCCCTCAGTATTTCCAAAATTATTTTCATGTCTTTGCAAACTCCTTAAACATGAAAACAATATCAAGTTATTCCTTCACTGGACTCGTAAAATATAAACAGTGTAGGACTCTTCAATCATGATGAGATCGAACCACTCCTTCCTAGGGTTCGTTAAAAATACTTCGGAGGACTCATATGAAGGATGAGCTAACAGGATAAGCAAATGTTATCCTCCTCAAGCTTGACAAAAATAAAGAGGTACTTGCCAGTAATGGTGGGGGGAAATTGGGAAGAATCATTCATTTTTGTATTTCATTAATGGTATTATGTCACTCTTGAACATGACACTCCATCACATATGTGTTTGGGTTGGGAGAGTCCATTTGTCTCACAGTTAATTGAACCTCATTAAAAGTCTTTAGCTGGTTTTGGGTATTATTGTTGAGTCAAACACTGCCAAGTCTAAGTGTCGTGTCTCCAATATGTTCAAGAGAAGTCCAACCTAAGTTCAAATTACCTTACAATTTGTAGCATTCAATAGCATCGGCCATCCCTAAGTCAGTCCTAGAAAATTGTTCTTCAAAACTTGACATGAGTTTCGTATCATAGTCCCTCCTCCGACGAATCATTTCCTATCGAATTCAAATCATTATCTAGGAAGTTGATATAGAAACCCCCTTCAATACCTTGAAGCTTGCATGGCTTAATGGTAGGTTTCTCGCCTTTGACGATAGGTTCTCATCATTGACTTTCGATCGAACAATTCTAAGAGTGTTCGACTTCAGGACATCTTTTCAAACTTCATAGATTGTAGTAGAAGTGCCTAGAGGACTATTGACATTAATGGTGGTTTCTCTCGCACTTGTTAACGATTCACATCATTGACCTGTAATCAAGTGGTTTCTACCATGTTCGATTTCAAGACATTTACTCACATGGTTAGATTCGTACCATTGATCGATATAGATGGAGATCAAGACCCTAGATCTACTTTCATCCATCCAGGCTGTGAGGAGCCATGTATTCATGATTGTATAGATAGAGTCATATTTGATGGTTGTGTCCATATTGTGTCTACCGTTGACATGAATTTTAGTATATTTACCTACTAGTTCATCGAGTTATGTTTACTTTGAGTATGGGAACACCTACCTCAGTGATGATTATATATTGCATTGTAACCCTTGATTTATTGTTGTAGGTCTCCAACCATGGTCTTCGATCCAATATTTGGCATGATAAAGCACTTAAGTCCTTAAATATCCTTTCCGAATCCACACTTTAAGGGGCAATCTGTTACACTTCATTTTTTCAACATGAAAACTAACCATTAAAATTGATCTTTCACTATCCAATAAATGTGTTCCAAAGCACTCCCTTGCAAGTAAACAACTTAAACACCTTAAAGAAAACAAGAATTCTAGGTAATAAGGTTAAAAACCTACTTTTTAGTTACATGCATGATTTGCGAGCCAATTTTTGCGCATTCACAGTTCTTACCATTGATGCCTGTGTAGAATTACACTTTGTCTTCCACTATAGACTGCGCACATGACTCAATAAAAAGTAAAAATAAAAAGTTAATTATAGAAGCTTTGTTGGACGAATATATCCCAACTGAAAGCTTCAAGGTCATGCTTATTCAAGCATAACCTCTCTAATCATGGATTTAATTCCCATTCTTCAACGAACCCTAATCCCACCTTTAGTGGATCTCATCCTTGAGATATGGATCTAAAACTTCCTCCTCTTGGCCTATAAATCAACTATAGGATAAAGTGTTAGAGGAGGTTGCTGAAGGTATACTTATGTTTTTCAAAATAGGTTGGAAATCTTATCATCCAAGGAAAGTATTGTATACTTATGGGAGGAGCTTCACTTCATCAAGGCAAAGGTTGTGAAACTCTTATATATTTTTGAATTAATACAATTGATCTCTTTTTCCCACTGCATTGTTTTATGGATGTGATGAATGGCTTATGCCAATCATATTTTTGTATTAAAATTATGTTGGTTACTAATATCCTTGATCATTATATTTAGTTATTCAATCATCTATGTTGCATATGCCTTTGATCCTTTGGTTTCTATGTGTGCAGGCATGTTTCAAGCATTGAGGCGCTGCATCAAGGTATAACAAGGATCTTCATCAAGCATGTTGTAAAAAGGTATGGATTTCATTCCTGTCCTCTCTAGCTTATGATTCATGCAAAGAAATACTTAGGGAAAGAGTAGTTTGATTATCTGCTTGTTACTAGGTTTTGTTACAAATCTAGGGAGATCGCTCTTGTATGCAAGAGGGATTCGTCCATTGTAACAAAGTTTTTAAGGTAGAAAGAAGGATATGGTGGTATAATAAAGAGTGCAAATGACAATTATAACCTTGAAAATCAACAGTAACACCTGCACACCACAAAAATATTATGATTTTCATACTTGAAAAGACTAAATACCTAGTCTTCCAATTAGTTTTTCCTCTGAGTGTTCTCAACAATGACCAAGAAAATAGAATGAAAATGAGATGGAGTGAATTTTTTTATTAATTAGGATCTCCTATGATTCCAATACAAGTGAAATCACTCAAAAATGCCTTTTTAACATGTGCTAAAAAATATCAGAAAATTACTACTTCAAAAGCTAGAAATTCAAGAATCAGTGAGTTAGTTAACCTACCAAATGCCTAACCTAGTCAAGTGAAATGATGTGGGTTGAGTTTTTTTATTAATTTGAATGTTTTTAGGACTCAATCCAAGTGGAATTAACTCAAAATAGGCTCATGAACATGTGCTAAAAAATAGCATAAAATTACTACTATTTTTCTACAAGAGACTTCGAGAATTCTAGATTTGTGAACTAGTAAATCAATCCAAGTAGCTCAATGATAAATATGAATTTTCAAAGTTGTTCTAAGGATGAACCATTATTGTGACTCTATAAATAACTTGCAAATAAACTCACTTCAATAATTTAACCAATATGACCTACAACAAAAGAAACATGAAGAGTAAATGTAGAAATAAGAGATGCAAGTGAAAAATAAATTCAAAGGAAATAAAGAAATTATACAACAATTCTATGAGGCTCTTGGGATGGCCAAACCCAAGGATAAATAGAGTCCTAAGAATAAAACCAAGCTTTAGAAGCTAAAAATGACACCAAACTTCATTTTTTAAATCAATCCAAGTACATCCCTGCTAGAAATGAAAGTGGAGCTGCTAGATAACAAGTTTTCTCCATAAGAAGACTAAGAAATGTTGGAAACCTTTGAGCACTAATGAGGGGAGTGGGGGGGCATGGGGTGAATCATTAGTGTGATATATATATCATTTTTTTCCATTTATTAAATTCACTTACTGAATCACACATACGATTAGAAACAACTCATTAAACATTAGCATATCTATGCATAAATCATAAGCAACAAATAAACCATATGAGCAACATAACCATGAACAAGAACACAATAAAGCATCAACACATGAGACACAAGATATCTAGTGGAAAACCCTTCACCACGAAAAAAAACCACCCTTTTTGTTGATGCTCTGCTATGAATTTCTATTAGTCAAGAAATTTATCTTTTACATAGTGTGTTGAATCCCATCAGCATGGAGATTTGACCTCATATACATAATTCCAACACCCATCGGCTAGGAGACTCGATACTACTGGATCAACTCAGAATACTTTGTTCTCTATGGATCTTTATGGACTACCATTCACTGTGTTGAAAGGTGTAACTAGGTTCGGTCTTCATATTTACTATGTATTATGTATTTATGTAATGAATAAGATAAAGATAATAAAATGTATTTTTTTTATGCTTGCCTCATGGGTTTCATGAGAAAGGTTTCTATTATAGGTCAATATACTTATTCTTGATGTATATTAGGAATTTTCTTGTGGTTATAAATGTATTTAAGAGTCATGTATATGAAGAGTCTAGTCAAAGGAATATGCATCAAGACCTTGTCATTTAACCGAGAAGAAATAGCTCAAGACATCCCTCAAGTCAACCTCCTTAATGCTGGAAGATACTCTATACAAGTCGACCTATAAACAAGTGTTTGAGTCGGCCTCACTACATATGGACAGTTCGGCTCAATTACAAGTGGAAACAACTATATATACCCTATATGTACTGTGTAGAAAAATATAGAATTCAGATAAGATTTTCTATGATATAGTGCGAGCTTCGGGACTAGAGAAAGTGCAAGAAAAGGAGGAGAAGAACTATGGTTTAAATGCGTAGAAGAGGGCAGGTCAAAAAGGAAGTAAGTTAGTATATTTATGTGATTATAAAACTGTTAGCAACTACAGTGCAGATCTCAGGAGTCTGCAATTTCAGCGAAGGACAAGGATAAGTTTCTAGAGTCATCACTATTTAGTTCAGGGCTACCTTTAAGGTACTGGAAGAAGAACGAATAGAGAAGTCACTTGGATATCTAAGAAAGGAGATTATTGAAAGAAAATTTTCTGTGTTAAATATTCATAAAAAGAGTATGAGTTTCCCTAAGTATCAAGTGCATAACAATGCAGAAAGAAGGAAGAGAATAGTTAGAGACTGAGCTCTCTAATCCTTGTGCAGGACGGTGCAAAAAATAAGGATCAGCCTAAGGAGTCATGGAAGAAGCAGTGACAAGGTCTTGGAGGTATACAAGGTTCAAGGGTATGTGTCATGGTCATGGTAGTGGTCATATGAAAATCTATAAGAATAATTTCTCGCGAGTTTTCCTCTCCAAGAGGGAGAGGTTTTGGCCCTGGATTGAAGAGCCTAAATTTATGTCTCTTGAGTTTTTTATAATTGACTTGATGAAGGATATAATAAGCTAAGAAGAAAAGACATAAGTGAAATAAATAAGCTCACAAGTAATTATCAAGTAGAGAATTTGAATTAATCATTTCCCTACCAAATTTTCAACACGCTGAAGGCCACCACGATTAATCGATCCTCTCCAAACTACAATTGGACTATCCAAACACTATTGGATTGAAAAACTTCTTCCTTTTGCTGAAGCTTCATTATCCTTGCTCCTCTCTCATGAAGTCACTGCTCCTCACCACCATGCCTCCTTTCATATATTTTGAAACTAGATCCCAAGACACTATGCTAAATAAGAAATCAACTTTGCATACATGCTCTCTGCAACAAGAAATCATAATCAAAACAAGTATAAACACCATAAATTGTTTTTCTCCAATATAGGAAAATTGTGGCCACGTAAATCTGAATACTATCAAACCCTCACAACAATAAAATGTTGCATAATACAAATAACAACATAAGACACATGGCTATGTGATAAATCCATCAACAACTCTTGCAAAATAAGTGTGATAGGATCACCAACATATACTCCAACAAGATACAACACTCTCAAATCAATCTCTACACCAGCAACTCCAATTCTAATATATTCTGTAGCATGATTCAGATCTGAACATTATTCAGTCATAAACACTAATGGGCTGAAACATCTAGGCTCTACAAAATATTTGAAGCATCGACATTAAATGAAACCTTCTCCAACACACTCTCTAACATCCTCAACTCAATCAACTCAATCAACTCACTATCAACCATCACATATCCCTAAGATCAAGTATATAAAACATGTAGGGAAAAATTGAGCTTGGGGCTAGGATCAAAGGTGAAAAAATGAGATCAAATCAATCCACTAAGGTCACTACTAGTGCACTAAATGTGTTCACATCATGAGAGGACATTTTCAAACGATTTGCGACCTTTTTCACTAATTCTGGAAGCCTCTAGGAATTTCCAAGCTATTTTCCTTTCAAATAGCGCGAGGAATGCAGAGAAAATCTTGAGAAATCCCATAGTCACTCCCTTGACACTCTCTGCATGTGACTTTGGTACCTTGGAATCATAACCTCTCCCTTAGCACTGTCTATATGTTATTATAATATTCCATCCGCTCCCATAGGCTTAAGTGCATGCAACTATCGTTAGCTCTAAGGGAAACATCAATACTTCAGCTCAAGACCTCTGCCACCTGTTGTATCACCTTCTCTAGCTTATGTACATGCCTGGAAATATCTTACACAACATCTGACACCTCTTTAAGTGGATCAAACAAGCCTCCCAAGTGTCACTACCAAGTTGACCTAGAAGGGCCAACAAACAAGGTTGGAAAGTGTGCCAACAAGTCCTTCGCTCTTCATCAACTTCACCACAAGCTACAACACCTATGTCAGAACTGCAAACATATATGTATTACATCATGAAGCCATCACATCACATCTAAAATTCATCCTCATAGGCATAGACATGAAAACTTAATAAGGACCTAGTTTACAACTCAACTAGTGTGCCATCAACCATCTCCATCACATGTAGATCTGCATAATCAACATGTACCAGCAACATATACCTGTAGCAACATCAAAAAACCATCATGACATGTCCAAAAATGTACATGCCAACACATGATAACTCCTCCATGACCAACATGCTACCATCAAGCTCCATCGATTCCATCACATGAGTGTGCCATCAAGAAAACCAACATCAATTCCAATACATACTAACACACATGATGGTCCATCATCTACATCATCATGAGGTTGACATAAGTGCACGACCTCAAGAGTTGGCATCATTGCCAACACAACCATATCACTGTCAATACATCAATTCCAACCAATAGGACACCAGGTGAACACCCATCACACATGAAAAGCCTCTGTACATGCCTCCAAACCTCTGACATAGCCTCTGACACCTCTGCAAGTGGATCACACAAACCTCCAAAGTGTCACTACCAAGTTGACCTAGAAGGGACAACAAACAAGGTTGGAAAGCGTGCCAACAATTCCTCCACTCTCCATCAAACTTCACCACAAGCTGCAACACCTCTGTCAGACTTGCAAAAATATCTCTAGCACATCATGATTCCATCACATCAATTATACAAGTCATCCTCATAGGAATAGACATGAAGACCTAATGAGTACCTAGCTGAAAACTCAACTAGTATGTCATAAACAATTTCCATCACATGCATATTTGCATGATCAACATGTAGCAACACCATCTACCTGTATCAGCATCAACAAAACATCATGACATGTCCATAAATGTACATTCCAACACATGATAACTCCTCCATAAGCAACATGCTACCATCAAGCTCCATCAATGCCATCACATGAGTGTGCCATCAAGAAAACTAACATCAATGCCAATACATACTAACACACATGATGGTCCATCAATCTAAATCATCATGATATTGACATAAGTGCATGGCCTCAAGAGTTGACATCAATTCCAACAAAACCATCTCACTTTCAATACATCAATGCCAACCAATAAGACACCAAGTGAACATCCATCACACATGACAAGCAACACCATGACCATGACCATGTTGACATTAATGCTAACACACCAATGTCAACAAACTCCCCATTTGGTATTGATGTCAACCTCATCAACATGTGAGGTTTATCTCTATCCTTCCAAAGTGTCTCCCCCTTTGACATCAATGGCAAAGGGTCAACTCCATATGAATATGCAACAATAGTTGAAGTATATACTAGAGCATACGCTTTTACATGGCTAAAATATAATGCATCAAAACTCATCCATGTCTCCATAAAATAAACAATAAACATATATAACCGCTCATCCTCTATCCCTCTAGATATCAGTAGTAGTAAGAAAAAAATATATCCAAGCAAAATTCCTAGCAGATTACTACCAACAACTACTAGCAGCAAGCAACAATATGCCAACATAAGGCCACCATAAGAAACATATGAAACTTCATCATACTAGAAACTATGAAAAACATCAAGTATAACATCAACATGAATATGCATCATCCAACATCTCCATGTAACAACATCTACATGACGCAGCCACACACAATCTCCCCCATAACTACATAGTAGCAACCACCCTAACGTTTCCTCTCACGAGGCCAAGAACCCCAATGTCATAGCATAGTATGAGGCATAACTTGAACACCTCCTCCAAGTGGATCAAAATACCAAAAATGTATGGCTGAAATAATAAGAACAAATAGTGCTTCCCTTGAACATGTGCCATCTCCAAGTTCTAGAGCTACCAATTTTTCGACTGAAATGATTGCTTCCACTGTAAACAATGTTTCCTTTGACAAATCGAAGCACCATATGAACCAATACTCCACATGACCATGACTCAAGTTACATATAAAATTATAAATACATGTCTATAGCAGGGATATAATACCTCATACATGACCAATATATGACCATAACATAAGCCCCAAAAGATAGTACGACATAAGTGCATGGCTCCATAAGAGTATTAGATGAATACATCAATGAAATACATAGATGCTATGATCATCCTCTATGGACCAATAACTCAAGTACATAATACATCATGACAATTACATCATCATTAGCCCATACATGTGGCTCCAATATGACTCCATAAGACTCCTCCACAACAAGCCTATCACCATGATGACTCAACAACTATTGACTGCACTTAATACTAATACATAATGATGAAGCAATAACAAGTACATGGTTGTATTAGTCATCATAAAATGGCTCATAGAATTTGGACTAAAATTAACCCCGGCAATTCTGGCTGACGGTGGCGCCGCTAACAACTCCATGTGATAGGTTGTATTGGCTATATGGTGACTAAATGCCACCTTGCAAGTTAGATTCGGTGGTTCCAGTCTCGCTTGCGGTCGACCCCATCCATGTGACAGAACAAACCTCCGACGGTTGCGGTCTTCTGGCGATCATCTCCAACTGCGCGTTAACATTTCAACTGATCACATGTTGTCTGCCCAACGGTCTTCTCCTGCACGGTTAAATCCAACAATTAGACTGATATCATATGGTTATTACATAGTATTGGGTTATTACATATTTTAAAATCCATCGAAAGGGTTATATACCATATGACCTTTTACATAGGTTTTAAACAATGTTACATATGGGTTACACCATTTGCGCTAGGTCTCCACTTAGCATAGGCTACGCTAGGTTTTTTGATAGGATTAGGGCCATAGTACTTCGGATTTACCATGAAACTTTAACACATCATTTCCACACCATGAATAACTTTTCCGTTTATTTGCACCGGAAACTGCACCATGAACAAAATTGAGGACTCTCATCGTATCACGGAAGAAACTAAAGATTGTACTAGACTTCCCTATCAATTTGAACTGATGCAAGATCCTACTAGATCAATCCTCTCCATTTGAAAGCTTTTGGACCAACAAGAGTTTGATTTAAGAAGACATTAGCTGAGGGTACAACTCCCTCACTCTTTCGATATCCATCCACCTTGCCTTTCTTGGATTCATGCCCTTGAGTCCCACTCGAAGATATTCAACATCTCCATGCCTTGAAGGGTGAATATTCTTATCCAAGATTGTATCTTCCTACAACTCACTCATATACTTAGGTGCCAAATCATCAACGATAGGAATCTGTTTATCTTCCTCTGGATCAATGATCATCGAAGGTTCATACAACTTCAGATTTTCTACATTTACAACTGAATAAATATGCATGTAAGGAGGTAAATCTAACCAGAATGCATTATTTCCAATCCTTTCCACAATATTGAAAGGACCATACCTGATGGGTTTCAATCTCTTACCTTCCCCTTTCAACCTGTCTTTACTGATATACACCCATACTTGATCACTGACCTGAAAATGATGATCCATTGATCCTGCATTGCTTCATGTATCTGTTGTATTCGTTGAATAAAATTAACTGCTTTATTTATATCTGTGTGTCCATCCACTTTATCTTCTTCACCAAACATGAAATCCATTGGTGATTTTGGTAGATACCCGAAACATGTTTCAAATGGCGATCGCTTAGTTGAATAATGTAAGGCTCAATTTTAAGCATGTTGTACACAAGGTAAAGATTCATCCCACAACTTAGGATGTTTAATGCAGCAACCTCTGAGAATATGTATCATTGTCTTGTTTACCACTTATGTTTGCCCGTCGGTCTGTGGATGAAAATTTGTGCTCTTCTTCAACTTTGTGTCCATGATTCCCCACAAAGTGGACCAAAACTCTCCTACAAAGCGAGTGTCTTGGTCGGAAATGATGGAAGTACGTAACCCAAAATGAACCCATACCTGTTGAAAGAACATCTGTGCATTCTGTTCAGCAGTCATTTGTTTTTTTCATGGAACAAGAATGCACATCTTGTTGAAATGATCAACCATGACATACATCTAATCATGCCCTCTCCTGGACATAGGAAGTCCTCCAACAAAGTACATGGAAATGATGTCCCATGCTCGTGAAGGAACTGGAAGTGGCATATACAAGCCAATATTTTGATTGCTTGGTTTTCTGGTTGAACACATAACACATCCTTTAATGTACTTAACAGTTATTTCATACATGCGAGGCCAGTAGCAATACCTTTGAATTTGCACCATTGTATTGCTTATGCCAAAATTTCCTGAAATGCGAGAAGAATGTGCTTCTCGGATAACATGTGCCCTTTCTGTCTGTGGTATGAAAAACTTACCCAGATGATATAACAACATGTCATAAACATGAAATTTGAATTCTTCCACCTAAGTACCATGAGTTAGTGATTCATAATATCTTTTAAATCAACATTTGTACTATATTGTTCTAAATAACTTTCAAGTTTTAAAGAACTATTCTGCAGCTACTGAAGCATTCAAAGATGGTCTAGACAATATATCAGCTACTTTGTTTGTTACACCTTTCTTGTACTTAATTACTAAGTGAAATTGTTGAATAAATCCCATCAATCTGTAATGGCGATATTGTTGCAACTTAGTATGAGACTGAAGGTACTAAAGCGATTGATAATATGTGTGAATCATTGTTTCCTTACCCATTAAGTAGTGTTTCTATTTCTTAACAATTTCAACCAAAGAAAACAATTCTTTATCATATGTCAGATAATTTGCAACTGCCTTAGAAAAATTTTCTGAATGAAAACAAATAGGTTTCCATTTTTGAAGTAACACCGCACCCATTGCATAACCACTAGAATATGTTTCAATTTCAAATGGTTGTTGAAGATCTGGTAAAGCTAAGATTGGTGCTGTGACAATTTTCTACTTAAGTGTATCAAAATATTTTTGTTGTTTCCCTCCCTATTGAAAGGAAAATTTAGAACATGTTAAAGCATGTAATGGTGATGCAATCAAAGAAAACTGAGAAATCAATTTTCTCCAATATTTAACTGCACCTAGAAAACTCCTAACTCCAGTCACATTTTGTGGTCTTGGCCACTTAAAAATCACATCGATTTTAGCTGGATCTATTTTCAAATGACCACCTCCAACTATGTACCCAAGATAAATCAATGAAGTTTTCCCAAACTCACATTTGGACAGTTTAAGGTACAATTTTTCCCTTTGCAACACTTCAAAGACTTGTTTAACATGCCTAACATGCTCTTCCATACTGTAACTCAAAATCAGGATATCATCTAAGTATATTATAACAAATTTATCAATGTATGGACGAAATACATCATTCATAACCCGCATGAAAGTTGCTGGATCATTACACAAACCAAAAGGCATCACTAGCCATTCAAATAGCCCCTGCCTAGTTTTAAATGAAATTTTCCAAATGTCATTTTCTGTAATGCGAATTTGATGATACCCACTATGCAAATCCAACTTAGTGAAATAGAAAACATTTTTCAACTGGTCAAGTAAATCACCTATCCTGGGAAGAGGATACCTATTCTTTAATTTGATTTTGTTTAAGGCCCTAGAGTTGACAAACATTATCCATGTCCCGTCTTTCTTAGGAACCAATATTATTAGTGAACCACATGGAGATGAACTAGCTCTTGGATTTGTTTCTTTATTCCCTATGAATGACATGCGATACATTCCAACATTAGGAAGAGGGGAATCAAACATCAGTTGTATCTCATGTTGTATTTCCCGTTTAGGAGGAAAATGTTTTGGTTCTTTAAATAGACTTTGAAAAGAATCTACGACTTTAACCAAATTATCTTTAAACTGAGATTCACAACTTGAAAAGCATCATGTTGATACTTATTTTGTTCTTTTACAACCATGAGTGAATATCTATTACTTGAACTTATTAGCCTATTCATTTGATTAGCAGTAACTAAATCTAAGTGCGTTTTGATTTTATGTGCCCTGACAATGTATTCGATCCCATCTTTCTTAAGGTGATATTTATGCTCTTTCCTATGAAACACAACATCACAGTCATAAAGATAATAAATTCCTAGCACTACTCCACATATGTCTAATGGAATCACATCTAAATCCACTTCATCAATGTAATTAGCTTTGATGGAAAATTTTAAACGACACTACTTTGTGACATTAATGTTGCGAGATAAACTACCCTAAGGCTTGGGTTAAGGGACCTAACAGAGCAGAAGACATATCATCACAAGAAGCACTTAAATTACAAGTCCTAATGCTTGAAATAGAAAACTAAGGATAGGTGACCTTACCCGTGTGTCCTATGTCTGAGGTCGATCCCACAGGGTGCAAACCCTATGCTACTCCTCGTGCTTCAAGACTTGGAAATCAAACAAGAAAAAGCACACAAACTAGTTTCACAACATATATATCCTAGATGTCAGCATGTTAGATCATATAATCTCATAAAAAATAACATGAAATAAACTATTACAAGATCATTCAACACATATAGGAGACATATAACACAAAGACATCAAGAACGGGACAGAGTTTCTTTTATTGATAATATGTAAAGAGAAAATGGAGAAATCACCTGAGATATGCCACGGCTCCAAGAAAAACCGTCCTCCGGATCCATCCAACCCTAGCCTCACAAAGCTTCTTCCATAAAAGGTGCACAAAGGATGTCACATAAAGAGGGGGTGAACATCACAAGGAAAGAACGATTTCTTGAACCTAGGAAGTACAGGAGGCACATGGAAATATCAGACTTGATCAGGGTTATAACAGGCTATAATATCAACAGAATTTTTTCTCTTCCCCTTAGGCCTTTCCCTTGAGGTGTATATATACTTCCTCAAATCAGTTTTATTTATTTATTTATTTTTATTTATTTTTGTAAACCCCACCCAATTAATAGGGAGTTTATTATTTTTTAATATTTTATATTGTATACATGGGTCAGATATGAGTGGACCCGCGTCTGAACGCAGAAAATTCTGGGCAGAGTCACGTATGGAATTCAAAATACTGTTTTTTAAGAATTTTGACCAAGTCTGAATGGAAGGGCTACCCAAGGCCAATGCATAAGTCATCAAGTATATAGGGGTGATAAATGATGCTATAACAGTAAGTCTCAATATCATGAGTTGAGTTATATCTTTAAGGTTAGATTATGTCTCTTTTATATAGTTTTGAAAGGGGATCTATGATGTGAATGTTGGAGGAATTTTAGACTTAAGAATTATTAGTTATAATTTACAATGATTTATTAATTCTTCTAGACCCCCAAAAAAAATTCAACTACCCTTACGAAATTAGGCTTCTAATGAGGTGTAGGATTTTTATGACACTCGTGACTTTTCCTAAGATGATACTTCACAAAGAGAATAAATGACCTTTATATTAATATTTTTTTAAGAATCATGCCTAGAAATATTTTCAATCCCACATAATTTTAAATATCAATGATCGACTTAGTGTATATGGTCCTACCTGGTTATAAAGTCAATGATTGGTTTATTTTCTTTGGTTCTTGAAATTATTCAACTTATACATAATGAGATTATGATGAGAGTTATTTTCATATATTGACAATGGTATGGGAATTAATGATAAGATATCATGTCACAACCCTTTGGGGATTTAGCCTAGAAACTGGGTTATCCAACTTCAAACTTATTTTTCTCTCAAACTAGGAGGAACTATGTGGCTTTCCACATATCAATAGAAACATATCTTCAAGGAGAATCTAATCACCTAGGTCTCCAACAAAAATTTATTGATTTGAACCTTCAAAAAACCTCGTCTAAGTCAGGGTACATCCTCATTCCAGGGAACCCAAACCTTAGGACTTGGGTTTTCAACCATCCAACAGTGGAGCTACCAAATTGATGTAATCTGACAATTACTAGGAAGTGTTCATTAACCATTTTACATCAATGAATGGTGTTTCTAGTAAAATTCAAACACAATCAACTCCATGGGTTGACATCAATGAAAAAACCATCCAACACTAGAATAATGTAGAGGTATGTGTATAGTTCAAAGACACTAATTCTAAGCAACAATGAATCCAACTTGATCATGTTCATATAAATGGGGTTTTCTAATTAGAAGAAGACGTGTTCTCATGCTATGAAGTAGCCATGAAATTTATTCATGTAAATTCCATTAATTTCCGTTTGAATCCTTGATGGGTTTGTATTAACAAACATTTGGATAAAAGGAGAGATTATTTTAGGGATCTAGAAGTGTTGAGACATGTTGGTGTCTCTGTGACTGAAGGACGTTGACGTCTCAATGAGTTTGTGAAGACAAGCCAACCCAAACAGGTGATCATTATTAAAAGACCTTGTTCTAACTCTATATGTATACACACTAGTAAAAATGTATTATCTACGTGATGATAACTAAGGTATTTTTGTGGTGTAACAATGTGTTTTTGCATGTAACCGTTTCATGAGCTATTGGAATTTTGGCAAAGAAAAGAAAATTGGTCAATAGTTGAATATTGACATGTGGGTTCTAAATAATAGGAGATTTATCTTAATGTCTTATTTTAACTACAAGGATTTTACAAAATATATTTTCAGTTTTTTATCAAACTATATATTTTCTTTAACCTCATTGGTGTATTTAACTATATTTTCACTTAAATGCTGCAAATTATTATGATATAATTGAAATGGAAGTATTAACATCATTGATGTATATTTTTTTCTTTATCGAAACATGAAAGTTTGTTTTTGAGATTATTTGATATATTTGCATTAGAAATTAGAGAGATAGTTATTTTAGGAATTCTTAAAATAATAAGTGACATTTAAAATTTAAAAAAAGAAGTGATGAATTAGAGACAAATAGATAGAAGTATGATATTATCTTAGGAATGATTAAAGTAATAAATACGTGATAGAGTGCCCACTAGGTTCTTCATACTATATAATATAATAATACTATATTATACAATAATTATTGATTAATATAACATAACAATTAATATAATATTATATTATACTAAACATATTATAATAATATTATAATATTAAACATAATATAAGGGGGAGAGAGAGAAGGGGAAAACATAAAGAGGGATAGGACGATGGAGAGAGAGAGATAGATAGATATGCATAGAGAGAGTGTATGTTTGAGGGGTGAGATAGAGAGATAAAGATGGAGATAGAGATATATATGGAGGGGGAGAGAGGGAAGATGAGAGAGATAGGGATAGGGAGGGAGGGAGAGATAGATAGATATGGAGAGAGATAGCGTGTGTGTTCAGGGTGGGGTGGTGAGATAGAGGTACAAATAAAGAGATATGGAGGGAGATCTAGATATAGATGGAAGGGGGAGAGAGAGAGAGAGGGGGAAGAAGAGAGAGACAAAAAGAGGGAGGGAGAAGCAGAGAGAGAGGGGGGGAGGGGGAGCGAGAGGGAAGAAGAAAGAGACATAAAAAGAGA
Source organism: Pinus albicaulis (assembly GCA_034641835.2). Lineage (NCBI taxonomy): Eukaryota > Viridiplantae > Streptophyta > Pinopsida > Pinales > Pinaceae > Pinus > Pinus albicaulis. The sequence continues at coordinate 1,912,241,921 of CM076578.1, forward strand.
GAGAGAGAGGACTTGAGAGAGAGAAGGAGTAAGGGATGGAGATAGATATTGAGTTGGAAGGGGAGAGAGAGGGAGGGAAGAAGAATCACATAGAGAGAGAAATGTGGAGAGAGAGAGGGAGTGACAAGGGAGAGATGGAGAGAGAGTGAGGGAGAGATAAGAGTGTGAGGGAAGAGAAAGAGAAAGAAGGGGAATAGACAAAGATGGAGAGGAAGCAGGAGAAAGAGAGAGATAGATATATACAAAGAGTTTGTGTGTATGTTTGGGGTGTGAGATAGAGAGACAAAGAAGGATATATAGAGGGAGATAGAGATATGGCTGGAGGGGGGAGAGAGGAAAGAATGAGGGAGGGATATATAGATAGATATGGAGAGAGAGTGTGTGTGTGTTTGGGGGGGGTGAGATAGAGAGACAAAGGAGAGATGGAGGGAGGTATAGATATAAATGGTGAGGGGAGAGAGGGAAGAAGAAAGAGACATAGAAAGGGAGAGATAGGAAGGAAGAGAGAGATTACTTGAGAGAGATAAGGTGAGAGGGAGAGAGAGAGATGGATTTTGAGGTGGGAGTGAGAGGGAAGGAAGAATAAATACATAGATAGAGAAAGGTGGGGAGAGAGGGGGAGTGACAAGGGAGAGATGGTGAGAGAGTGAGAGAGAGAGGAGAGTTGCAAGAGAGAGAGAGAGAGAGAGAGAGAGAGAGAGAGATAATGCTATAGATGGAGGGGGAGAGAGAGTGAGGGAGATATGAGAGAGGGATAGAAGGGGAAGACATAGAGAGGGAGGAAGAGGGAGGGAGAGATAGATAGATAGAAGTGGAGAGAGAGTGTGTATGATTGGAGGCTAAGATAGAGAGACAAAGAAGGAGATAAAAATGGAGATAGTGATATAGATGGAGGTGGGCGAGAGAGAGAGAAGAAGAGAGAGACATTGGGAGGGAGGGAGAGTGATAGATAGCTATGAAGAGAGAGAGAATGTGTTTTTTGGGGGTGAGATAGATAGAAAAAGGAGAGATAGAGGGATATATAGATATAGATGACAAGGAGAGAGAGAGGTGAGAAGAGAGAGACATGGAGAGAGAGGGAGAGACAGAGAGAGGGAGAGAGGGAGGGGAAGATACAATGTTATTCACTGAAATGGATGCATTTATTTCGGTGTTGATGTTTATTCCTAATCCTATTTGATTGATTGCACTGGATGCATTGATTTGAATGTAGTTATTGATTTCTAATCTTATTTGATTGCTTGCGCTAAATGAATTGATTTTATTGTATATGTTGATTTCTATTCCTATTTGATTGCTTGCACTAGATGCATTGATTTCAATGTAGATTTTGATTTTTAATCATATTTGATTGTTTGCACTAGATGCATTGATTTCAGTCTATATGTTGATTTATAATAATATTTGGTTAATTTCACTAGATGCATTGATTTCAATGTAGATTTTGATTTCTAATACCATTTGATTTCTTGACCTAAATGCATTGATTTCAATGTAGATGTTGATTTCTAATCCTATTTGATTGCTTGCACTAGATGCACTGATTTCATTGTAAATGTTGATTTTTGATTTGATGTAACTAGATGTATGATGTACATTAATTTTGTTAAACAAAAGTACGGAAAACACAGTAAACACACAAGACATGAGAAAGATAAACATTGGATGCATTTATTATTCACAAATGATGCATTTATAGTACATTAGGTGTCCCTTGGATTCCACATTCCAAGGTCTCTTGGAATTCCTATGTCCATTCACCTTCTATACCTACCCATAGAGGATTAGGTGTCGAACATTCCCCCCCTAATCTGAAGGGGTGTATGAGTCCAAGAAGAGAGAAATAATACAAATGTGCAAAGTATGCATGGCAACACTACGCTGAATGTGCTCTCTGAAATGTTGGCATAAACAGGTGGTTTAAGGATGACCACCAACACTGGAATGCTTAGTGCAGTTCCTGGAACTCTTCCAAATCTGGAAAGAAGTTGAGGTCTTTTGCTAGAGGAAGTTCTCCTCATATTTTAAAGAGGGATACTTTCAACCTGGAAGAAGGGAGGTCTACAACCTGTGATGTTTTAAGGATGACCAACAACTCTGGAATACTTCATGCATTTCCTGGAACTATACCAAAACTGGCAAGAAGCTCAAGTCTTATGCCAGAGGAAGTGTCCTGAATTCTTTGAAGAGGAAGAATATCAACCTTGCATAGATGGTTTAAGGCTGACCACCAAACAAAGACATGCTTATGAGAATTTGTGTCTCTGGTTGCAACTTCGAATCTAGAATGATAGGTTGTGGCTCAGGCTCGCTTAAAATGCTGTGTCTCTGGCTACAACTATGAATCTGGAATGACAGGTTGTGGCTCAGGCTCACTTGATGTGGCTTTGAAGCTTGTAGATGACCACCATTTCCCCCCCTGTTAGATAAAAGGTGAGATTATGGTGAAAAATCAACTGCAAGACTTTTTAATATTCTAGAAGAAATTCTGTCATAAGACTGGAACATCTTCTTGGCTGTTGATGCCCATTGCCAAGAAGCGATAAATCCAAGATGAATCTTTGTTCTTGCAAGAGGCTTGTTTCTGAAGCATATATGTGAAGAATGAGTGTGCTGACCATAGTGGTTGCATGGGTGAAGATCGAAATAGTGATCTTTCATATAGCCAACTCGATCACAATGTTGGCATTTCACAATCTGTTGTGGAAGAGGAGTAGAATCTAGAATAGCTGAAGGTACGCTATCATGAAGAAATCCAACACTCTGAAATTTGATGGGCTTGGAGTAGTCCGGAATATGAAAGGACACCTCCTTGTCATATCCAAGACCAGTTCTGTGCTTGTTATGGACAAGCTCTTCCCAAGGTTTGATGATGGGCTTGGGAGGTGGAACCTGAGCTTCTGCACCTGCATACAAATTTTCTCTTGAAATGGGCCTTGAATGTGAACTAGCCTCAACCTCACTTGTTGGCTGTTGATGGATTTTTGTTTCAACCTTGAACAATTTAGAATGACAAATCTGCTGAAGCTCATCTTGCTAGAATTGAGATTCGAGTTGCAAAAACTCGATCTTTTCATGTGCATGTTGCAAACAGTTTCTAATTTGAGAGAGAGAGGTTTTGCTGACATTTACCATAATATCAAAGGTGGAAAGTATCATAGTGTTCAAAAATTCCAACACTTCATTAACTTTGGTCATTTTCACAATGAGATTTCAAAGCTTTTTTTTTTTTTTAAATGAATAGAGAACTAGAGAACTATGCACTTCTGGTGTGTGCACACACACACACACACATAACAAAGAGGTATTATTTTGGGGAGGTGGTATATGATATATGGCACAGTTATATAGCAAAGGTGTTATATATAATTTTCAGCTCTCATATTCAATACCATACAAAATGTAATACCATTCAAATTAATAGGATAAAGTAAAAGCATTCAACGTAACAACATTCAACAGGGGATACCATCAACCGTCAGATCTCATGGTTGAAATTGATGGTTTACTGAAATGGTTTGCAAACGGTCAAAGAGTGGGGGAAGTCACCGCTCGGTATCCACGTATGTAACTCCAGCCAAACCACCTCCGTCTCAATGAACTATCTCACATCTCTCCGTCTTCAAAGCACAACGTCAACTGTTAGTTCAAAAATATAGAGGTTGCCTTTTATATATGACGGTCCTTTGATTTGTAGTAATGGTCATTGTTATGCATTCTCCTTTCAAACCCACTCACAAAGACGGATCCATGTTGGTCACTGGACTTGGACGGAGTGGATTTTGTGCAAATATCACTAGAATTGGATGCAGTGGATTCTGTTCAGTCTCAAAAATTAGTCTTTGATGGTCGTTGGTCACTGGACTAGCACGAGAAAGGACCACGAGTTGTTCATGAAAATCTATCTATTCCATTTCCTATTCACCTCTTGTGGCACCAATTCACCTTCCTAAGCAAGAATGATAATAGTTGCAACAAATCTTCAAGGTCCTCCATGGAAACAACGATTTCCACTTGTCACCGGATCATTCGCATCATTGAGGATTTGAGGAATGCCAAACGTCTCTCTAAAAACGGGTTCATTGGAGGAGAGCAGGAATTATGATGGGTCCGCTGGAGGACAGAAGTGGTATGGGGAGTTCGGTGGATGAGCGCAAGGTTAATGGTAGGGTGAACGAATGATGCAACCATAAGGTCACAATTAAACAAAGATACAACACATGCAAGGTTAGCGGAATTAACCCCACATTTACCCACCTTAACCTTTCCTCTTTATAAATTTTAAATCAAACACACGTGGAAGTTTTTAAACATGGTTGATAACTCCTTATAATAACCTTTACCTTTATGCATTTCCGCCCCCTCACATTACCTTATTTCATGCACAACTTCTACCTTATACAATTACCTCAGACCTGTGGGTTATGGCCCATATAACTCCTTTATACATGCAGTGGGTTATAACCTCCGAGTTAAATATAACATACATACTTATGCGATCAAACAATGCATACACTTTAAAACAAACCCCATATAACTCAAATCTCTTTACATATACACGGAACAGGATTCCAGGGTCCCACCATCCTTCGACCAATCATAGCGCATCGCATATCGGCAAACTTAACTTGCAAATTTAAATGTAAACGATACAATCACCGATGCAAAGTCACAATATAATCTCCACCGTAGATCTTCACCAGATCTAACGGCCATGTTGCGCCTGCTCCCACGCCATCTCCCGTCTATATCGCATTGCAACCGAAACACTTTATTGTGCGGACTCGTAACACTAAACTTTAAAATCATCGATGTGCGATGTTGCGCAGTACCAACACATGGCACTTCTCTTATCACATCACATCAGATCGTCCTTACTGCACTGCATCACAAGTTGTCTTCTTTACCTTGCAAACTCCTTAACTTATAAACTCAGTAATCGCCGATGCGAAATAGCAATACGCGTCCACTTCGCACTTTCTCAACTTACCTATGAATCATCCTAACCATTCATCTCTTGCATTCAGATCTGCGATATAATAACGATCATCCATTCACCTTCTCGCAACTTTTCTTTGCCTCTTTTGCCTTCTTTGATCTCCGTCGTCAATGCTTAAATCTTCGATTCTATGATTCAATCCTCGCCGTCAATTTATCCCTTGGAATTATTCTCATTATTATTTGCTTTAGTCGATTTCTATTCTTTATACCATCGATACTTTGCAATATAGTCTTCTCCACACTACTTCTCCTTTTCTTATTCATGTTTCTTCAATGTGAATCTCTCCTGAGCTTTTCTTCTGTCTTTAAATGTGTTGATCTCTCCTAAGCTTTTTCTGTTTCCTTTAATGCTATCTCTGTTAGGATATTCCGACACATAGGAAATAGTTAAAAATAACTTAGTATAGTGTAGAGTTAGGTAAAGTGTGTTTCTTTACCATGTACATTTGTAACTTATAATCTGAAGGTCACGATTTGTAGTGATTCGACGATTATCTCTCTCCTCGGTATTAACGACACTTGATCCGTGCCTTAACACCCGATCGGTCCATGATCTCTATTTAAAGAGCATGGAGGGTCATTTTTCTGGTAACTGTTTATGAGAGAAACATATGTAACTTTTATTTTTATATTAATAAATTTCCTGAAGTGGCCGCGTTGGCTCAGGCCATGGACTGTTTCCCTCTTCGAGGGTTTTAGCCACGTGATTATACTGGTGTACTGATTTGTGATATGTTTGTGAGCAGTGACCTTTGGTTCTTGATCTAAGGAACTTACCTTGTATATTCCTACAATCTCTCCTGAGCTTCCTTTTGTTTGATTCTTGATTTGTTTCTTACTCGACCTGTATACGCATATATTAGTTTCCGATTGGAATCACACGGATTCTACCCAGTCGTTAATTCCTTTTTCACTTATAAAGACTTATACATTCAATTTGAAATCATTCATCATGGTTTATCACACAAAAAACATAAATTCACAGTTATGGATCACTCAGCACATAAAAGGAATGATACACAGTCACAATGAATTCAATTTCCTCATTCATTAAACAAATGTACATATACAAATAAAAACTTGTTTTACAATGTAGCTTTGGCCTGATACACCTTTTACAAGGCCATACCATTTTATATTCCTCTTTATATATGCCCGTAGGCTTACAATTAAGAGTCTATATCTCTCTCTTTTCTCACCTTACCTACCTCTTTGTGCCTTTGAGGCTTTACAAATATATACAAAAGGTTCTATAACCAATTCTGGTTTAGATCCATAGGTTACTCAACAAAATCCCTAAATCCTTTAAGTCCTCAATTAATTCCTAAAATATCTTCTTTATCTTTTGAGGATCTCAACATTCAACTAAATCCTAAGGATCCTCCATAAATCATGAACTACTTTCTAATCTAAGATTTACAATATTTCAGAATATCTCAATCCACACTAATCACTCATCTATCACTCATGTTCTCCTACATTCGAGAACATTTACAAATATGCCTCTCAATCTTTAATTAAATCCTATTCTAAATGTCTCACATAAATCACTCAAAATATTGAAAATTACAATAATTAAATACTTAGGAAACCCACTCTTTTTAAAACCAAAAGACCCCCTATATTCTACTAAATGTACACATTCCTGGAACCATGATGCTCTTGCATCAACGAAGTATTAATTAGCGAGAGAGTCGATTATTATGATGGCACAATCGATTATCAACTTGAGGGGACCGAAGCCAACAATGTGAAGGGTGTATAAGATGTTTCACTACAGATGGAAAGAGACTTTCCACACTATAGAAAAAGAATTGGGGACAAAGAATATAAGCTTAACCCCAGTTTTTCGTGGGGTTTTCCAAGGATAAAGAATCTGCCAGCACCACATTTCACTTAGAACCAAATTCCATGCCACAAGGGAATCACCCTTGAACTCTATTGCGCACAAAAAACTCAAAACTTCTGGTGCAGATCTTGTACGATTGCGAGATTTTCCAGCAAGGTGTGGGTGGAGTGGTAATGTCCAAGGGTGTGGGAGAATAAAGTGGTCGAGAAATTACCACAGATAGTGCAATGCTGCAACACTTTCAGGAAGTTGAAAACCGTAGAATGGAGATAACTCAGTACACAGTTGAAAAACTTCATGAAATGCACTGCATACCATGTCATTCAAAGCACACAATTTTCAGTAATTTCAACACAAATTTCATGCCATTTAATGCATCATCATCCAACAACACACCAGTTCACTCATGGATAGGATACCAACTCACAATAATAAATAAATAAAAACCACAGAGAATGGTAGGAGTTATGATACGGTATTCCAGAAGCAAGCGCTCACAAGGTAGAGAATATGTCAGGTGAAAACTAAAATTGGGACTAGAAGAAACTGAAAAATGCAAGGGCTTGGCCTGTGCTCTGATACCATGTTAAACAAGGGTATGGAAAACACAGTAAACACACGATATATGAGAAAGATAAAAGTTGGATGCACTTATTATTCACAAATGATGCATTTATAGTATATTAGATGACCCTTGGATTCCACATTCCAAGGTCTCTTGGATTTCCTATGTCCATTCGCCTTCTACACCTACCCATAGAGGATTAGGTGTCCAACAAATTTCAAAGTAATTACATTAATAATGTGCATTGATTTTAGTGTAAGCACAAAAAAATATTGACGACATTTATGTGTTAAATTAATTTAACCATAAATAAATACTGGAATTTTCATCTTAAATAAAATGTTCACTTGCTTGAAATGTTTTCTTCTTGAAATTGTAAACTATTTGTAATTGACTTCATTCTTATTATTCTTATTTTCCATCATTCAACATTTTTAGTCACTTTGCATTCAAAGGAGGTAATAGAAAAAAACTACCATTGAAACTTACTTGGGGTTTAACACTCCATAACTCACAATTATTGACTTTGGAGAAGGATACTATTAATATTAGAGAGAAAGAGAGACAAGGTATGCTATTTACTACAATAGCTTGAGTTAAATATTTGAATGGTCTATGATTTTAATCACCCTTTTCATATGATCAATATGAAAAGAGAACAAAACTAACAAGTGTGACAATACGAATATTATAAGAAAATAGTATGATATTGATCACAATTAAGACTCTTTGTAATTGAATACATTCTTATTATTCACATTTTCTATCATTCAACATTGTTACATTGTCACTTTGCATTCAAAATTTTTATTTCATCATTTTTCATCATTTAAGTTATTAACGATATCTATCATCTTAACAAATTGAGGTCACTGAGAAAAAATAAAAATAAAATTACCAAATAAAACTTAGACATATTTAACATATTAAAATTATCAGAATAATTATATGTTCAAAAAAAATTTCATGGCCGCACATGACTGAAACCATCCTAGATTCATCTTAACCCCAGATCTATCAAGTGTCAGGAGGGATCAAATCTCTCGAGGTGTAAAGCTTTCCTCAAGTTTTTCACTCAAAAAAGAGGTTTATGCCTCGAGATATTTGATCCCTCTCTCTGCTTGATAGATCCAGGGTTAAGATGGATCTAGTTTGGTTTCCTAGGTAGTTGGCACCTAGCTCATGTTGCTTTTGTATTTGTAAATCAGATAACTCTAAAGTATAGTTGCATTTACTTCTACTTGGTTTTCCTAAGGTCTAAAAATATTCTCAATGTGAGCCTTGAAACTTATTAATTTATCCCTCCAACTTCTAAGGGTGTCCATCTAGTTAGGGGAACCTTCCTCTCTCCTCTTTCCAACTTACTCTTCTTGCTAACAATGCTGGGACCTATCAATGCTATACTGTACCATTCTGCTACTCATCCCTTTATTCTCTTGTAGTTCCTTGGTATCTCCTTATGTGCTGTTACACACATATAGTTTTTAGCCAACCAAAAACATAAACAAACACATTTACCCATCACCTTAGCATATTTTAAATAAGCATATTGGTGTGAGGCAATTTGAAATGTCAAATATCAAGTTAGTAGGCCAATTAGAAAAAAAAAACAGATCAAAAATCCATCCTGCAAATAATTTTATCATTCCACAACTTTGATATCAAAACACATATGCAATCAACACACAATCATTAATTAAAATTCTACAATCAACACACATTTTCACACAACAAACATTCATCCATTAAATAACACATAGTGTGGTATTCCACACTAAATTAATTTTGTTCTTCCAAGGGTCCAATATTGAAATTTTTCTTTGATGTCACACATTGTGACAAAGGTCTAAATTTTTATCCTCCTAGGAACATTCAGTCCAAGTGTTGAACCTGGGAGCTCTGACACCACACTGTAATGCTCCCTCCCACCCCCTTGGACTTCGAAAGGCAATGGAAGGTGTTACTTTCAACTAACATGACCTCCACAAACTCACTATGAAGATGGTTACAAAATTTATTCTTTTCCAAAGATTGAAAAATTAAGTTTGGACAACACCATCACATTCAACTCATCAAGAGAATTCTTATGTTATAAATTTTACCTCAATCCGACTTTTAGATTGAAAGTTATACAATTTTAAGGTTTGACTAGTTAACACTTTCCACATCCACACTACTACCACGTGGCACCCACATGAGACCGATGTCATATTTCCATGCCATATTTGACACTTACATGGTGTCAAAGAAACCTTGGTCATACATCCATTGCATTTCCACCTCACCTCAATTTTCGATCCCACCTGATATGGCCCCTTCATGCAATTCAACAATTCCCTTTGTATCCGAATTTAGGGAGCATCCAAGTGTACATGGAATTTACACTTTGGAAAACTTCCCGAACCCTCAGATTCTCGAACCACTAAAACATCGAAAGTGCATATGTCCATGGCCCACGATCACTGTTTCCCAAGGCGTGTACCATGCATTTTACCCTGATCATGGCCCACCATCACTGTTTCCAATATGCTTCCATGAATTAACACATCCAACCTCGTGCTCATAAAACTTTATGTGGAGACCACTCTAGATGCTTGTATGAAATATCACTTGGGACTAAATATAACTTCGTGCCTTTGAAGACCGAAATGGGCTGCACCTTGGATATTACCTTTTCACTTGCTTCTACACAAGTTATCTAGGTTGTTTCAAATACGATATTTTCACAAAACACATAAGTGTAAACTTGCTGGATGCTTCGACTCTCATATACATCCACCAACCTTACAATGCATCCAGATCTGATACGAAACCATGTCACTAATGTATTGAACCCCTAATATGAGTCCAATCCTTGTGATACTCAGGAATGCAAACTATAAGGATTTCAAGGATTTCCCAAGCTTTCCTTAAGGCCTAGGTTACTTAGAACACTAAATTCTACAAGAGTGAAACTCTCATTCCAAAAATAACATTCTATACACTAACCATAGACACAATGCAAAACTATAAACATGCATGGAAACAAGCCACACCCATGGATAAAACTAATCTATAATTTCTATCAAATAACATCATGTTATCCCACATACTAGATCCCAAACCATACTATCAGATCCACCATTAAATCATACATTGCAATATCATTAATACTTTACTAAGAGAGACATTCATCTTTCTTAAACAGTCAAGATCCATGACCTTGAAAAACAATGGAATCCACACACTGAACAATTACCCGAGCACATCAAGCATTCCTACAAACCACATTCATAACTCTATAACTTAGTAAAGTATTAACAACACATGAACCTACAAGTACCTCATAACCATGATAAAAACAACATGCACATCTCATTGTAGATAAATATGAATATCATATTCCTCCATTAATAGTGTTGATACATTCATTGTTATAACACATAGCAATATCATTCCCCATTCATAGTGCAACACATGTACAAGTGAATATATTTATCTGATTAAATTAAATGATTGGAAAATAAGGGAGGGACTTCAACTCTCCACCCAGCCATAGGCCAACTACACTACATTCCTTCTTGCAATTGAACAACCCTAACTTGGATTCAAACACTGAGGAGTTAAGTGCTCAAGGTAATTCGCACCATAACAAGTCAACTGGATCACACATGATTCCATAACATAGAGTGTCTCCACCTGATAACCAAGATTTAATAGCACACTATGTCTCCACGTGCAAAACACTTCAGGGATCTCGATCACATAGTGTTCCACATGCAATACCCTACAGGGATCTAGAGCACATTGTGTTCCACCTTCAAGACCTTGCAAGGATCCAAAACACATAGTGTTCCACTTGCAAGACCTTATAGGTATCCATAACACACAATGGCTCCCCCAATTAAACATTATAGATACCCAGAGTCCATAATGCCTCCACCCACTATGCACTAAAGGAATCCAAAGCCCATAATGTCTCCACTTGTTAAACCCCATAAGAATCTAAATCATATCGTGTCTCCACCTAGTAGTCACCATGGGAATCCATAGCACTCCAAGTCTACCTATTAAACACCATAAGAAGTTCCAGAGTACACAACGTATCCACTTGCTAAATAGGAGTCCATATCCGATCGCGAATCCACCCTCTCAACACTACCTTATTCTCTTTACACCACACTCCTTAGCATGCTTCCATGCTCGTGCCTACACTACATTTTCTTTCCTTTTCTTCAAAAAATTCTCTCACTATGATATCATGTTGTATGTTTGTGCTTTTGAGTGTTACCACCCCTACTACCTCACATCGAGCTCTTCGATTCACATCCCTTCTTTTTCCTATTGATCACACCTACAAAATCCATGAGACTTGTATGGTCTTGTCCTTTACCTAGATAACCCATAATTCTTTTCAATTCTTACACCAACATGGTCATAAATTCATATGGGAGATAAATGGTAGGTTAAATGAAATGGCTTGGGTTTACCGTCAACACAAACAACTCCTCATCCTTAGACATATGAATCCATGTCCACTCCTCAAACCTAGTGAATGTTTACATTTCCACATTATTTACATGAACTGAAAATCATAATGACATTTGCAAGAGGGGTAGCCAAAAATGGATGTCACATCACAATGACAATATTTTCAATGAGAAGTGGTATCACCCTCACATTGTAGCCTTAAAAGGTTGTGTGCTATGTGTTTAATATTGGAAGAATTCTAACCTCCCTGATGACATGGGAAATGTGGATTCCCAAGAAAAGGAATGGACTCATAACCTCCTTCTTGGTTTGCCAAGGATCAGGAAAACTCACTTAAGACTTGCAAAATGGTGGAATCTAAGGCTAGATCAAGATGAAATGAAGAAATGGAGGAAATATCACACATCATTTTTCTTGAGTTTTAATGGTGGTTCAAAGCATAATTCAGGGGTGGTAAGAGTAGAAGGGGTTATTATCAACCCTAATGGAAAAATTGAAATTGAGTATAGTTTGGGACTAGGAAATTGTGCAAATAATGTGGCAGAGGCGCATGGATTACTATAAGGGTTCCTTCTAGCCAAAGAAGCAAACATCAAAGATTTGGTAGTGTTGGGAGATTCACAACTGGTTATCCATCACCTTGTTCATGGATCTTTTCCTAGGGATTGCAGTTTTCCAAGCATTATTGATTGAATCAAGAATTTGAAACTAGCCTTCTCTACTATTAACTTCTTTCATGTGTTGAGAATGAATAATTCTGTTGTACAAATGATCTCGCCAAAAAAGGAGTAAACTTGGACACAATTTTTTTAATGAGAAATGTTATTCCTTGCCACACAACTATTCCTTAACAATGGATCTGCTATGGAGTGTAAATTTTGTTTGTATCTGCAGGTCTTTTAGAGAATCTACACCTACAGAGACCTTGTGTCCTTTAGGATAGTAAAAGAAGTAATAGATATTGAGAATAAAGACCATTTTGATCTTACATGTATAGTTGGCCTCGATGGATTTTCATTTTACTAACCTATTGTACAGGTCATGATCCAAACACACATTTTGATTTAATACAATATTTTCATCATGGTTAAAAAAATGTTGTACCTATTAAGTAATCAATTTTGAATAATTTAAGTATTTTAATATTTTTTAAAATATTAATTTTATAATTATCATTTTTTTTGTAGATTGTTCTTTGCACAAACATTGAATCAAGATATTACATACATAACAGCCCTTAGATTGTGATCTACTAAAATGAGAGAACAAAAAATTCAAAGAGAAGCATCTATGCTCTGTCCATGGAATGGCATACAACAGAATAACTGATCAACAATTGAACAATTTTAAATTTACCATCAATACAACCTATGGAATAATTAAATTTGATTAATTTAAAGCATTTTAATATGTTTGAAATATAAATTTAAAAGATGTAGTAAAAAATTAACCCCAAAATACACATCAAGTAATAATAATTAATACAATAAAATATTATACACTCATAACAACTAGTTAACAACAATAATAATAAATTATCAAATTATAAGATGAAAAATACTTTACATATCTCCTCAAAGCCTTTACATATTAAATTTAAAGTCAACTTAAACAAAATGACAAGAGTTAAGAATGAGAATCATGGTGACCCATGTTTCAATTATCCTCACAAAAACTTTATATGGTTTTAAAAAAGAAATAACTTAACAATCATGGCAATCCGTGCTTCAAATATCCTTACAAAATCTTTACATGTTAAAGTTAAAGTGAACCAAAACAAAAAAATTATACACTCATAACAACCAATTAAAAAACAATAATAATAAATTATCAAATTATAAGATGACAAATACTTTAAATATCTCCTCAAAACCTTTACATATCAAACCTAAAGTCAACATAAGCAAAGAGACATAACATAAGAATAAAAATCATGGTGACTCGTACTTCAAATATCCTCATAGAAGCTTTAATATGGTTTTATAAAAAGAAAAAACTTTAGAATCATATGGACATGTACTTCAAATATGCTCCTAAAACCTTTACATGCTAAAGTTAAAGTTAATCTAAACAAAAATATTATACACTCATAACAACCAATTAACAACAATAATAATAAATTATCAAATTATAAGATGACAAATACTTTAAATATCTACTCAAAACCTTTACCTAATGAACCTAAAGTCAACTTAAACAAAGAGACATAACTTAAGAATAAGAATCATGGTGACCTGTGCTTCAAATATTCTCACAAAACCTTTAATATGGTTTAAAACAAGACAAAACTTAATAATCATAGGGACCTCTGCTTCAAATATCTTCACAAAACCTTTACATGTTAAAGTTAAAGTCAACCTAAACAAAAATATTATACACTCATAATGACCAATTAACAACAATAATAATAAATTATCAAATTATAAGATGACAAATACTTTAAATATCTCCTCAAAACCTTTAAATATTAAAACCTAAAGTCAACTTAAACAAAGAAACATAACTTAAGAATAAGAATGATGGTGACATGTGCTTCAAATATCCTCACAAAATATCTAATATGTTTTTAAGAAAATGACAAAACATAAAAATAATGGGGACTTATGCTTCAAATATCCTCACAAAACTTTTACATACTAAAGTTAAAGTCAACATAAACAAAAATATTATACACTCATAACAACCGATTAACACCAACAAGAATAAATGATCAAATTATACAATGACAAATACTTTAAGTATCTCCTTAAAACCTTTACATACTAAACCTAAAATCAACTTAAACAAAAAGACAAACTTAAGAATAAAAATGGACTTGTGCTTCAAATATCCTCACAAAATCTTTAATATGATTTAAAAAAAAAACTTTAAAATCATGATGACTTGCTTCAAATATCTTTACAAAACTTTGACATATTAAAGTTAAAATGAACCTAAACAAAAATATTATACATTTATAACAACCAATTAACAACAATAATAAATTATCTAATTATAAAATGACAAATACTTTAAATATCTCCTCAAAACATTTACATATTAAAATAAATATCCTCAAAGCATTTACATATTAAAATAAAAATCATAATAACCCAGACTTCAAATATCCTCTCAAAACCCTTAATATAATTAAAAATGACAAAACTTAAGAATCATGGAGACCTGTACATCAAATATCCTTAAAAAAATCATTAAACATAAACAAAAATATTATATACTTATAGCAACCCATTAACAACAATAATAAACAACTATCAAATCATAAAAACAAATACATTAAATATCTCAAGTTAAAAAAATAAAAATAAAATTAAAAAAACTTACAATTAAGAAACATATGATCCGTGCTTTAAATATATAGTTAAAAAAAAACAAAACTTAAATATCAAGTGACATGTGCTTCAAATATCCTCAATTAAAGTCCCATTAACGTTGTCAGTGATGTGAAATCGTTTCACATCAAGGTTGAGAGTGATGTGATACTCATGAACATAAATGGATTTTTATTTTTATTTTTTATTTTTTATTTTAAATAATAAAATAATATTAAAATTTAAAATATAAAGAAATTATTTAATTTTTTTAAAAATATTTAATAAAATTTAAAATTTAAATATATTTATTATTATGTTTTAATATATAATTGTTATTTATTTTTAAAATTTAATTAATTAATTTTTAATAAATAAATAGTGAATTTTTTACAATTAATTTGTATAAATATTAATAAAATTAATTTTATTACTTGGTAATATTTTTAATTTTCTCATTTAAATTAGAATTTTGTAAATTGCCACATTTGACTTTTAAAATAGATTATCATATGAACCATAAATAAATAGATTAACCAAATACCAACAATCCCTCAAACCTTCAAACAACTTTGAAAAAATAAATAATTGAATTTAATATATTACCATCTCATCTTTTGGATAGATAATGGGACAACACATTTATGTAAACGTTAAATGATTTTACTATGTAGTGAACAAGATTCTAGTGCATAGTTCTAAAATTTTGTTATACAATATTTCTCAATTGCTTACATTTTCTTATATATTTTATTTTAATAATTAATAGAAAAATTAATATTTTATTTGTATTATAATTAACATAATTTTATAAATTAAATAGCTTTCAAACATCAATAAACATCAAAATACTTATCTCATGATACATTTCATATTTTCAAGATTAAAAAATCATGAAATCTAACTAAATTAGTACTTTAGTGTAGGAATTTATAGGGTAAGTTCTTTAGATCAAAACACCAAAGGTCACCACTCATAAACATATACTATTCAGTACACCAATATTTGACGTGGTTAAAACCCTCAAAAAGGGAAACAGTCCACGACCTGAGGCAACGTGGCCACTTCAAACAATTTATTAATGTAAAGAAAGAAAATTTACATAAGATTCTCTCATAAACAGTCGTCAGACAAATGACCCTCCATGCTCTTTAAATAAAGATCATGGACCAATAAGGTGTTAAGCCACAGATCAAGTGTCTGTAATACCGAGGAGAGAATGAACCATCAGATCACTACATATCGTGACTGTCGGATTATAAGTTACAAAAGTACATACTAAAGAAACACACTTTACCTAACTTTCTGCTAGGGCAAATTATACTTAACTATTTCTTATGTGTCGGAATATCCTAACATCCCCTTAAGAACAAATTGGGATAGGATTGAAGGATTTACAAAGGTGACACAATAGGAGAAGGAAGGAGGCATTATAGCCTATCCTCCCTTAATGATAACTTTCGTAAACTCCAAGCATAGATCGAATTTTGGTAAACTTCACTTCTGTGAGAGCCTTTGTAAAGATAGCAATAACTTGATCATTGGTTGAACAATAGTGCACTTAAAGAACACGATCATGAATGGGCATTCTGATGAAGTGTACGTGTAGCTCAATGTGTTTTTTGCACGGATGCTAAACTGGATCTTTGCATAGCTGAATGACACTCTGATTATCACACCAAAGTGTAGTTGTGTGTTGTTGATGAAGACCAAATTCAGACAGGATCTGACGAATCCACATGGCTTCCTTGCTGGCTTCAACATCACCACGATACTTTGCTTCTATCGAAGAAAGAGAGATGACACTTTGTTTCTTACATGACGATGTAATAGGTCCTGAACCAAGAGTGAATACATAACCTGCAGTAGACATTTGATCATCAGGGTCACCAGCCCAATCAGAATCAGTGAAACCAACCAACAATGGAGATGCTCCTGCACTGTAATGAATCCCAAACTAAACTGTATGTCGAACACATCAAAATATTATTTTAGCCGCTTTCCAGTGACTTTCATGAGGTTTGTGCATAAACCAATCAACAAGACCAATGACAAAGGAAAGGTCAGGACGGGTATGGGTTAGATACAAAATTTTACTAATTAGTTGACGGTATAAGGTAACATCAACCTCAGGGGAAGTACAAGTGACTGAAATATTGACTCTAGACTGAAAGGGAGAAGGGGCTGGCTTACAATCTTCCATGTGAAAGTGGTGTAGAAGATCACATGCATACTTGGACTGAGAAAGAGTAATACATTTTTTGGATTGCAAAACTTGAATACCAAGGAAATAATGCAAGTGTCGTAAGTCTATCATTTCAAACTTCTTTTTGACACTATACTTCACATGGTTTATATGGTTGGGATCACTACCAGGAAGGATAAGATCATCAACATAAAGAACAAGGATGATTAAGGACTTACCCACTTTCTTGGTGTAGAGAGTGTTGTCGAAATGACATCTAGAAAAGCCATTATCTAAGAGAAGGCTATCCATTTTCGCATACCAAGCCTAAGGGGCTTGTTTGAGACCATAGAGAGAATTCTTAAGGTGACAAACAAGGCTAGAGTCTTTTTGGATAAAGCCAGGGGGTTGTTCCATGTAGATTTATTCATGCAAATCCCCATGTAAGAAGAAAGATTTAACATCCATTTGATGGACTTCCGATTTAAAGGAGGCAACAAGGGAAAGAAAAAGTCAGATAGAATTCATTTTGGCCACGGAGATGGTTCTAGCAATGTTTTTATTTATCGAATGAGTGAATAGTGAGAATTATGTTGTTTTGAATGGTTATTTTTTGAGCTAGTTGCATAACACTTCGGTCACTGGATATTTGTAATGAATTGTTATCGTAGGATTGGATTCTGCAAACTTCAGTATTCCTGGGAACACAAATTTGTTGTTTATGTTCTAAGTTATATAAGTTCGTAGATTGATTAAGTTACATATTTCTGTGATTCAGATGTAGATAAGGATTTCTTCTTGTTGGACTTTCCCTTATCATGTGAGTGGTAGTTTCTTGCTTCCCTTCAGGTGTTGTTGTTGTTGAGTTGGCTATTGAATCATTATTTGGAATGTTCATCGTTTGAACTGCAATTTCTGAATATAACTTCTCTTTCTTCTTTAGTTGCGATATTGACTGGATCAATATTTATTCCTTTATTTTCAACTTGGATTGAGACGACCGATGGCATCAATATTTTTTCTTGAAGTTGTTCTAACTTATCATTTAGTGACTTCTTGTCACTTTTGAGCTTCTTTTTTGCGCAAGAAAGCTTTGGTTATGATTCTTTAATTGTAAAATCTCGTCATTTTCTGAATCTGAATCATTGACTTTGTCCTTAATATCCTCCTCTTTATTTTCTGTACTTTTGATTTGTTCTAATAGCTTTTTATTCAGGTTTTGTAAACACAAATTTTCCTCTTCCTTCTTCGATAGATTTTCTTTGAATTTCTCCTTAGAACTTCCATTTTCCTGCTTTAATTTTTTCTTCTTAATTTTAGACTTTTTGATGTGTGAAAGTGATTTCTCATTATGGTCCTTTAGACGCAAAATTTCTTCATTACTTTCTATAAATTTCATGAAATTGATCTTGGATATATATATATATATATATATATATATATATATATATATTTCTTTTCTGATGCTTCGTTCTTTTCTTGAAGTTTTTTTTATTTCTTCCTTTAATTTTTTTATTTGCATTTGTTCATTATCATTATGCTCTTCGGTACTAAATAATCTTCCACACGCTAGATGTTTTAAATTGCATTTTTTTAAAATATAAGTGTATCCGATAATGTCTAGACAAAATGGACATTTAGTCCAAAATAACGATTGTTGTGTGGAACTCATATTTTCTTCCTTCATACCTAGATTATTCATTTATTTTTTCAACAGTTGTCTCCACTTATTTTATATATATATATATATATATATATAATATTCTCAACAATTGTTTTTTTTTTGTTTTTCTTAAGGTCTCTTCTTCTATTTTACAATTTTTTTAAATATTTCTTTTTCTTTTTCCTTTTTATCTTTTTTATTTTTTTATATACATTATTTTTTTCTATATATATTTATAATTTTTTTCCTTTTTGAAATATTACAACCCTAGTAAAATCGTGTTCATTCACCTCTTTGGGGTATAATATAAAGTATATGTCCACTTATGTGCCTTTGACACTGTTAATTTTCTCCACGTAAAAATCCCAATTTGGATCTTGGCAATAGGTTGGAGCGTGGTAGATTGAAGGGTTGGAGCCCTCATATATCATTGTACTCAAACTTTTGTAAAAAGAGGATTGGTGTCCTCACTTGTTCCTAATAATTCTTATTATTAATTTTCTGATTATAATTATGAAGAATCTTAATTGTTAAACATAACAATTGATAAGAAATACAGATTCAGCCCCTCTCTTAGTATTTCCAACATCTACATCCAACGAGTACCCATTATACATACTTTTGAGAAAATCCGCATTGATAAAAAATGAAGATACATTAAAAAAACTCAACACGTTTTTTTAATGTATATTCATTTTTTATCAATGTGGGTCTCCTCAAAAGTATGCATAATGGGTACTCGTTGGATGTAGATGTTGGAAATACTAAGAGGGGGGGTGAATCTATATTTCTTATTAATTGTTATGTTTACCAATTAAGATTCTTCATAATTATAATCAGAAAATTAATAAAAGAATTTTATTAGCAACAAGTGAGGACACCAATCATCTTTTTACAAAAGTTTGAGTACAATGATGTATGAGGGCTCCAACCCTTCAATCTACCAACTCCAACCTGTTGCCAAGATCCAAATTGGGATTTTATGAGGCTCCAACCTCTAGGGCTCCAACCCTGTCCTTCTGAAGGCTCCAACCCCAAGGGCACCAACCCTTCAATCTTTTTAATAAAATGAATAAGTCTCTTACTTTAATTGTTTCACAATTCTATCTCGAACTTTTGATTTGATCACTGAATACTCTTCATTGTCCAATGCTTCACTTGTCCAAAGAATGATCCAAGACTCCTAATGCTTCACTTTCCAATACTTTTTCACTTCACTATTTAATATTTCACGTTTCTAACTCATCATTGTTTGATCCTTCAATTCTTCCTATCTAGAGGTTATGAGTCACCATAGGTCTGAGCTTTAAAGAGGCACCCAACAAATAGTTCTGAGGCAATACTCCATAATGAAACAATATACCACAGGTATGAGGCAATATACCACAGGTCTACACTTCAACAAGTTCAAAGATTGAACAAACCTCAAACCAAGCTATTGATGTATGGCCACAGGTGAAGGAAGTCTGAATTGTTGACACCACGGGCATGATTCAAATTATCCGAGTTGATTTTCCTTAATAAGTGATACAAAATGATTGTCCTTCAATCCGAGTTGAGCCTTAACTCCAAGTCTGAGCTCTGTGGTAGGTTTTCGGCTACAATAGAAGGTTTGAAGTCGTACCTATCTCTTGTCCAAGGCTGCCAAACAAGTCTTAAGTTCTCTCTTGTTGTAATGAAAGAAGGTCTAAAGTTCTGCAATGATAAAGGGTCTGAAATCCTGTAGTTGTCTCTCTTTATATGTTCGAGCTATCAGATCATTACCACAACCTGAATTTATATTTTCTGTCCTCCAACAACCACGCTTCTTATCACCAGTCAAGGTAAGAGATCGCAGATCCGAGGCTTATGATTCCTTGCCACAGGTCAAGGGAGCTGCCCCTTGTCACAGGTCTGAGAGAGTATTTCATAGGTCTGAGAGAAATTAACCCAAACAGATCTTCAAAAATTGTCTTTAAGATTCTTCTCCTCGGCCTTCTTCAGTTCACGAGTTGTGAGCTCCTTATTGCGTTATGCTCTAAATTTCCTTGACCAAATTGATGGATGGAAAGTGAAGTTTTAGAATTGAATTTATAGTTGTTGGAGTGTGTTTGAAGGGTCATGTATTTTGGAGGTGAGGCTGACTAGAGTAATTGAACTTAGTTTGGCTAGGGTAGAAAATAGGATATATTACCTTAAATAATTTTTTTCTCCTAGACTACAGGGAGTTAGAGGGCGAGTGAGGGCTCCATGGAAATCTGGGGAAAAAGTCCTCTACATGTTGGTGAAGAAGTCATTGTGAAATGATGCCTTCAAAATATTATAAAACAATTTTCTTTATGATTGTTCAAAAAATGTAGTACAAACCTTGGGGATTTTTGGATTTTTTCATATATAAGGTCAATGGGACAAGGATAAGGGTTAGGGAACCTTTATTAGAGCTCCAAGTGTGGTCATAAATCCATATCATCAAGTGTAATGAGCTCATATTGACATCAATGAAAATTATTGACCAAGTCTCCCCCTTTGTCATTGATGGAAATATTCTCTCCTCCAACATTTTCTCCCCCTTTGACATCAATGGCAAATGGGGTGTCCAAATACTCCCCCTATCAAACTGTTTCTTGTCATGTTTCTCCCCCTGTCATGGTGCTCCTACCACCGTTGATGTGTTGTCTTAATGTGATGCAAGAGCAATGACCCCATATTTTGGCGAAGATATTCAAATGCTTCTCGTGGTAGGGATTTTGTGAAGATATCTGCAATTTGTTCCTTTGTATTGACGTATTCCAATCTAATATTTTGTTCAGTAACTTGTTCTCGGAGAAAGTGGTATTTGATTGAAATTTGTTTTGTCTTCGAGTGCATTATTGGATTCTTCGAAAGACTGATGGCATTGGTGTTGTCACAATAGATAATGATTGGTTGATTAGTCTCTATGTTGACATATTTCAATGATTCCTTCATCCACAATATTTTTGTACAACAATCTGCATCAACTATATATTCGGTTGTTTTTTGCTAAGCCAGGATACAAGACAGTCTCCCATGAAGAATGAATTTTCGCCAGTGCGTTTTCGATCGTCTACACTTCCAGCCCAATCAACATCAATGTAAGTTGTCATGGTAAGAGTTGAGCTTTTGGGATACCATAAACCAAAATTAGGAGTACCTTTCAAATATCTGAGAATTCTTTTCACAACCAACAAATGAGATTCCTTAGAGGTTGATTGAAATCTTGCCACCATTCCTATTGTGAGCATAATATCAGGTCGTGAGGCAGTTAAGTATAGAAGAGCTCCAATTATTGACCTGTAAAGAGTTGCATCCACCAAAGGGGATTCATCATCTTTGCTTAATTTTCAATCTATAGTCATTGGTGTGCTCATAGGAGCACATTCTGCCATCCCATATCTCTTAAGCATGTCTTTAAGATATTTTGCTTGGGATATGAACATACCTACATTAGTTTGAGTTACTTGTAGTCCAAGGAGGTAAGATAGCTCACCAATCATAGACATTTAAAACTCCTTAGACATATTTTGAGAAAATTCTAGACTCATCTCATCATTGTTGCTCGCAAAAATGAGATTATCAACATATACAAGAGTGACCAACAATTTATCTTTTTCCATCTTCATATGGAGATTACTTCCTGCCACTCCCTTTTTTGAATCCTTGTTGTTGTAGATAATGATCAAATCTTGCGTACCAAGCTCTAGGAGCTTGTTTCAATCCATATTACGTCTTTTTCAACTTACATACAAAGTCTTTTCCTTCTGCTAGATCAAACCCTTCTGATTGCTCCATGTAAACTTCTTCCTTTAGACCACCATTTAGAAATGATGATTTCATGTCGATTTGGTAAACTTTGAACCCTTTTGAACAAGAAAATGCCAAAAGAATTCTTATAGCTTCCAATCGTGCTGCAGGGGCAAAGGTTTCTTCAAAGTCAATTCCTTCGATTTGTGAGTATCCTTTACAAACAAGCCTTTCCTTATTTTTGATGATCTGTCCATCTTCATTCATTTTTTTTTTTGAACACTCACTTGGTTCCAATTATATTTTTATCTTTTGGATGAGGTACAAGTTCCCATGTTTCATTCTTTTTTATTTGAAACATTTCTTCTTCCATAGCGTCCACCCAATGAGGGTCCTTACTAGCTTGAACAAAGTTTTTTGGTTCTACCATGCATAGTAAAGCAACATCATCTTTTATTGGTGTACTTGTCATCCTTCTTTGGGTTTGTATTTCATCATCTATATTACCAATAATCTATTCTTCTGGATGGTGTTTTTGGAGGAATTTTACTTTTGATGGAGTTTGAGATGGTTCCTTTCGATTTTCTTGATCATTTTCTTCCTTTGTTGACTCTTCTTCGAATTCTTCAAATAGTCTTCTTCATGAACTTCAATTCCCTTTTCTAGAAGTGCTTCTTCGATATTTACATCAATGATTTTCACTAACTTTCGTAGTCGATTATTGTAGCAATTGTATGCTTTGATCCTTGTAGAATATCTAAGAAATATTCCTTCATCAACATGTGAATCAATCTTTCCTAGTGAGTCATCATTGATCTTCATAAACTATTTGCTTCCAAAAATTCTAAAATATTTCACTGAATCAGGTCGTCCTTTCCATAATTCATATGGAGTATTGTCATTATTTGGTCTTAGTTGAGCTCTATTCAAGTTGTATATTGTTGTCTCGGTTGCTTCTCTCCAAAACTTGTCTTGCAAGTCAACTGCTAGTAACATTGTTCTTGCCATTTATTGTACAACTATGTTTCTTCTTTCTACAACTCCATTTTGTTTAGGAGTTCTAGCTACAGAGAGTTCTCTTTTGATTTCATGTATTTTATATAAATCATCGAATTCCCTTGAAGTGAATTCTCCTCCTCTATCTGTTTTAGGAAACTTGATTCTTGATTATTTTTCATTTTCTACAAGGGCTTTGAAATTCTTAAAACATTCAAAAGCTTTGGATTTGAATTTTATAAAGAATACCCACATAATTATAGTATAGTCATCTACAAATATATCCTTTCTCCTTGTAGAGTTGGAGTTCTAATTGGTCCACATAAATTTTCATGTATGATCTCCGAAGGTTTTATGTTGAGAACTCCTTAATCTTGATGTGAGTTCTAGTTTTCTTTCCATGTTGACATGGGCCACACACAACTTGTTCCGGCTTTATAATTTTTGGAATATCCCTCACTGCACTTGTTTTTTTGATATTAACCAAGTTGTCGAAGTTTAGATGTCCCAATCGTTTGTGCCATAACCAACTTTCATTTGTTCGACTCATATAGCATTTTTCTTCTTGAATTTTACTCAAAATGTATACATTATTAGGTGTTCTTACTCCTTTTCCCACAAGTTTTCCTAAAGAGGATTTTATTATCTCAAGGTTTTTAGTATTGAAGGTAACATTATGTCCTTGGTCACAAATTTGGCTAACACTTAGAAAATTGTGCTTGAGCCCTTCCACCAACAATGCATTTCGTGCTTTTCCCTTTCCATTAACAAGAAAAATTTTCCCTTTCCTAACAATTTTAGCAGATCCACTTCCAAAGGATACATTTCCATCATTTTTTTTTATTGAGATAAACTTCTTTTGGTCACTTTTCATGTGTCTTGAACATACACTATCCACAAACCATTGATATTGATCACTATGTGCATATAAATCTAGGCCACATTTATCTGTAGTGGGTTCCTCTTTCTTCAAATTTTCCCTTTTTGATATAAATGAACAATTTTGTGCATCACGGTCAAAATCATTGCATTTTGAGCATATTATATCATACTTAGCCAAAGGATCAACTGAATTGTAGGTCTTGAACCTTGTTCTTTTAACCTTCGTGGCTTGCTTTGATAATTTGTCCTATATCTTGAGCTATTATCCTTATAAGCCTTGCAATGCTTAGCTTGATGACCAAAGTTTTTACAATGGAAACAACAACCAATAAAGATAGTTTGATCCTGTTAGGATAGCCTTGACTTGATGTAATATTCTTCCCTGGAAATAGCTACAGTTCATCACTTTTGTAAATTCCGAATCAGAAATTTCACTCATTATGGAATTTAGTGCTTTGGCACTTGCTATATAAACTTTTCTTCCGTCTTGATATGTTGGAGGAGTAGGTGGAAATTTATATCCATCTAGAACTTATTGCCATAATTCAAGTCCAAGAGACATTAAATAGAATGTCATCCTATGCTTCCAAAAGCCAAAGTTTGTTCCATCAAATTGGGGGATTTTTCCTAAGTCCTTATTCTTCATTGTGACTTAGGAATCCTTCTTCCAGTTGTTAAGTTGATTATGAAGAAGCTAGCTCTGATACCAATTGTTGGAAATACTAAGAGGGGGGGTGAATTAGTATTTCTTTTCAATTGTTATGTTTACCAGTTAAGATTCTTCACAATTATAATCAGAAAATGAATAATAAGAATTTTATTAGGAACAAGTGAGGACACCAATCCTCTTTATACAAATGTTTGAGCAAAATGATGTGTGAGGGCTCCAACCTGTTGCCAAGCTCCAACTTGGGATTTTATGAGGCTCCAACCTCTATGGATCCAACCCTATCCTTCTCAAGGCTTCAACCTTGCTTTTTAGAGGCTCCAACCCCCAGGGCACCAACCCTTCAATATTTTTAATAAAATGTGTTATCACAAAATTGGATCTGATAGGCTGCTTGATTAGTCAACTTCATGTAACTATTTCAAACCTAGTCTTTTGACTGAGGCTTAGCCTCCTCAGCCTGAGAGGGCTCTCTCAAGGGTTAATGATTTGGATAAAAATATAGATGGCTAACTCTATTTAGGCAATAAATAGATAAATGATAGATTTAGGTTGAGAATCACATCAACATGAATACATTGGGCTTATGGAGTCAAAGCAGCTCAGTAATTTAGTGAATCTACTTAACATGGAAGTTGAGGCATATCAGAATTTTAGTCATAAGGTACACACACATGAAACTGTAAAAACACAGTCAGTTCACTTATATAGAAAGTCAGAGCATCTAAAAGATGAATTCTAAGTAATATAGATGAAACATCACTGCAACGAGATATATAAAATATGCAAATAGAATAGGAAAACTCCTTCTGAATCTCAAGTTGGTCAAGTAGAATATCTCTGTATTAGCTGAAAACTAGTCAATTCACAACAAGCATTGTTTTTCCAAAAATGTCCAACCGCTTGCTAATTCGACCCAATGGCCTTTAATAGAGTTTTTACATCATGAGATGATCTGCCTCTAGGCTAGATACATCGAATTTTTGCCTAATGACACCTTGCATAACCATAAAACATGGAATTTATTACAAAAAGACACCTATCCTACTTAACAATCCTATTCCAAAAGGGACTCAAACTCCTTATCACTATCTATAACAACCTTATCTATTTCAAATTACATCTTTGACAGGTATACATTCACATGATCGAATATGGATAATGATATTCAGTCCTTCATGACCACTTTGCTGCCCTCCACAAAAGTAGGAAACCATACCCTGTTTTTTAGGCATAAGATTCTTTCTTTCCTTGAAAATTCTAACCATCAATTAATCTTCATTTCGTGGTGCTTGGCTGTTGAAAATTAGCTTGACATGTCCCATCACTCTTCCCTAGCCTCCAGCTGTCCAAACCACTACAAAAACTTGTTCAAAAGGCTGCAATATATTGTGCTACGAAAACACAACAATTTCATAGGGCCTTTTGTAGCGCTACCATTTCAAACCTTTATTCTTCAAAACTTTGACTCTTTCTTCTTGCATCCTTTTAATTACCTTTCAACACACCCTTCATAGTATTTACAGCACTTGACTTACCTTTTAACTCCTTACATATTGATCAAAGGAAACAATAAAGGCAGCTACAACAGTTTCATAGCGCTTTTTTGCCTTTTTACACTGAATGCGCTACGAAATTGCTGAGTATGCAGATTCTTCATTAATTTGCCAAGTAAAACTATAGTTTGGTCCAAAAATTCAAAATATACCTGTCTTCATCATTTACAAACCATACCAATTGTAAAACAACTTCATTTTAGCTTCTTGAGGCATTTCTTGCAAATTTCTACTATTTTTTTCCTGAAAATAGGTCTTGGGACAGAGCCTATATCTCATAATCCATGTTGTAGTTTGCGAAAATGAAGGAGGAGTTTATAGGAAATTATGTCTTGAATAAAAACCTCTCTTTGTTTTTTGAAACACATCTCCTGATGTCTAGAAATCGCCTTTGAAAAACATGAATAAAACATGAAAACTCTATTTTATGAAAATATGGCTTCAAAGAAAGCCTTGTATCTCCCAACTGATAACACCTGTGAGAAAAGTGAGAGAGGTTATTTTTATTTGATATGTTTGTGAAAATAACCTCTCTCAGTTTCGTAAAATACCTTTTTGTTTGCTCAAAAACCTCCTTTGAAGTTGACTGATCAAAACCAGAAAACAAAGTTTTGCTTCATATTTCGCTACGAAACTTTTAGCAGTTTCGTAGCGCTTTCTGCCTTTTTTACACTGAATGCGCTATGAAAGTAGAGATTCTTGGCTCATTAGGCAGTTTTGGCACAAAAAATTCGGGAAATGAAATGAATCCTAAAATGATGAATGATTTGACATGAAGGAATTTTAAAAATGAGTTTGTTTAAACCTTAGGGTAGGATCAAACTATAAAAAATTTAATGCTTCCCTTGGTCTAACTTAAAATGACTCCTAAAGCCCTATTTTGACCCATCAACATAAGTAATCTTGTCAAAATGATGTTTTGAATTTTTTGAGTGATAACAGTGGCTCCACTTGGGATAGTGTGCCCCTGTGGTACACTAAAGAACTAATAGTTCCAGTGTTGCTATCCATCTTCTTGAAAAACAGAAAAAACTTTGAAATTGGCAAGCTTTCTCCTCAAACTATAATGGCCTTCACCTCAGGCTCAAGCTTGATGATCACTGCAGAAGAACCAAATATGTACCTACTGAAAAGATTCTTAATCAACTTTGAGCTTATTCACACACTCCTACCTACCCTAACAGCTGCAATCTCCATTTTTAACTCAAGCAACATGAAACTTCCAATGAAGCTAGTCATTGATCTGATTTGACACTTGAACCTGTTGACTGCACTTGAACCAACAATAAGCATGATACTGAAATGACCAAGGCAACATAAAATAGATCTGATCCTCATAATGAAAATATAATTGACAATCTGGACTGTAGAACTCTTCCATGTAGTCAGCTATAGGATCAAAGAAGACATGATCTGTTTGATGCTTCTCATGAAATTCTACAGCTTTGGACAACTCATGTATGCTTTGCTCAGCCATAGAGTATTTCGGTTGTGTGTTATCAAACTGCTGTTCAAACTGATTTTCAAAAGCAGTGTATTCTTCCTCAATCTTAAAAGAGAAAGGAAGCAACACCCTTTCTTTGTGTTCTGGCATGGAAAGCTTTTGAAAATAATGATCATGATCAAGAAGACTATATCATTGAATTTGACCTTGTAAAACTTCAATTTCTTTCTCAATGTTCTTAGCAACCTCATCAAAAAATTGAATCTTATCTTTTGACTTGCATTCAAATGATTTTAGATAAGAAGAGAAGGACAAAGAAAAATTTTCATCTACTTCCTCATTAATATGATAATCATTCCATTGTTTAAAGCCTTGAATTGAAGGAGAGTCTACCACAAACTCTGTACTGTCTATCCATTATTCTAAAAACATAAGCGAAAAATCTACAAATGACTTAATAGATCTTACAGGAAAGCTTTCAATCCACTGTTTACATTTTCCTTGAAATGAACATAGAACAATATGATGCAAACATCTTCATGTTTGACTCTAAGAAGCTCAGTAAAGTCACAGAAATCTGATATATGCTTCAAAGTCAAACTCAAATCTTCTCCATTGAATTTTGGACAATTCCTTAAAAAATATGCATCCTTGGGAAAATGATTCGGGAAACCATGAATTCCTGAAAAATCTATACATGCATACCTTGAAACAAGAATGGCAGCATATGAGCTCTTCATATGTCCAGTGGAATCGCCATGAATCTATGAATTTTGAATTCTTCAACAATGGAGTCGCCAAGGTAGTTGCAGCCTCGAAAATCTTCCTGGGCTCCTACTACCTTCAGAAGTTCAGCTTCAAAATTTCGAGAATGTATAATCTTCAGGCTCTCGACAGACGCACCAAAATGTTATCACAAAATTGGATCTGATAGGCTGCTTGATCAGTAAAATTCATGTAACTATTTCAAACCTAGTCTTTTGATTGAGGCTTAGCCTCCTCAACCTGAGAGGGCTCTCTCAAGGGTTAATGGTATGGATAAAAATATAGATGACTAACTCTATTTAGGAAATAAACATATAAATGATAGATTTAGGTTGAGAATCACATCAACATGAATAAATTGGGCTTATGGAGTCAAAGCAGCTCAGTAATTCAGTGAATCTACTTAACATGGAAGTTGAGGCATATCAGAGTTTTAGTCATAAGGTACACACACATGAAACTATAAAAACACAGTCAATTCACTTATATAGGAAGTTAGAGCATATAAAAGATGAATTATGAGTAATATAGATGAAACACCACTGCAATGAGATATATAAAAGATGCAAATAGAATAGGAAAACACTAAAACTCCTTCTGAATCTCAAGTTGGTCAAGTAGAAGATCTCTGTATTAGCTGAAAACTAGTCAATTCACAAAAAGCACCGTTTTGCCAAAAATGTCCAACCCCTTGCTAATTCAACCCAATGGCCTTTAATAGAGTTGTTACATCATGAGATGATCTGCCTCTAGGCTAGATACATCGAATTTTTGCCTAATGACACCTTGCATAACCATAAAACATGGAATTTATTACAAAAAGACACCTATCCCACTTAATAGTCATATTCCAAAAAGGACTGAAACTCCTTATCACTATTTATAACAACCTTATCTATTTGAAAGTACATCTTTGACAAGTATACATTCACATGGTTGAATTTGGATAATGATATTCAGTCCTTCATGACCACTTTGCTGCCCTCCACAAAAGCAGGAAACCATACCCTATTTTTTAGGCATAAGATTCTTTTATTTCCTTGAACATTCTAACCATCAATTAATCTTCATTTCATGGTCCTTGGCTGTTGAAGATTAGCTTGAAATGTCCCGTCACTCTTCCCTAGCCTCCAGTTGTCCAAACCGCTACAAAAACTTGTTCAAAATTGTGAAGAATTTTGGAAGAAATAATATAGTGATGAATATGTCAAGAACATTCAAGTAAGCATTATTCACATTCTCTATTAAACCAAGCAAAGAAGGATTGGTGTCCTTGGAGTAGGAGCTCCTAAACACAAGGTTGGTGCCTTGAGAATATAGGGTCAAAGCCTTAGAGGACGGAGCCTCATCAAAGTCCAAGTTGGTGCTTGGAAACAGGTTGGTGCCTGTTTCATTAAAAGGGTTGGTGCCCTCACTCATCTATTGTATACTATTATTAGAAAGGGAATTGAAATTCTTATTAATCCTTAATATTATCATTATACACCTCTCTGTATTTAATTGTGAAGAATCTAATTGGCAATAATTAACAATT
The DNA here is from genome assembly GCA_034641835.2 of Pinus albicaulis. Taxonomy (NCBI): domain Eukaryota; kingdom Viridiplantae; phylum Streptophyta; class Pinopsida; order Pinales; family Pinaceae; genus Pinus; species Pinus albicaulis. The sequence goes on from CM076578.1 coordinate 1,912,272,550, forward strand.
GAAAAGAATATTGATTCAACCCCCTCTCAATATTTCCAATAATTGGTGTTAGAGCCAGATTCTTCATTATCAGCCTAATAGCTAGAAGAAGGATTCTTAGGCACAATGAAGAACATGGAAGCAACAGGGAAACTACCTATCTTTGATGGAACAAACTTTAGTTTTTGGAAAAAGAGGATGTCCTACTATCTAATTTATCTTGGTCCTGAAGTATGGCACTTTGTTTTGGATGGGTACAAAGCTCCCGCCAGTCTTCCAACTGATCAAGAAGAAAGAAGAGCCTACATTGCTAATGCCAAAGCTTTAAATTCCATCACTAGTGGAATTACCGATTCCAAATTTACGAAAGTCATGGATTGTGACTCAGCCAAAGAAGTATGGGATAAGTTGGTTTCTCTATATGATGGGGACTCCAAAGTTAAGAAGGCAAAGCTTCAAACCTATAGAAGACAATTCGAGAGTCTGAAAATGGATGATGAAGAAGATATTGCATCATACTTCCTCTGAGTAGCTGAAGTGGTTAACTCTCTTAAAGGACTAGGAGAAAATATTGAAGAAAGCACCATTGTTCAAAAAATCCTGAGATCGCTTCCTGATAGATTTGACTCCAAAGTAAGTGCCATAGAAGAAATGAAGGACCTAGATACTCTCAAGATGGATGAAATTCATGGAATTCTTATTGCCTATGAGATGAGGAAAGGGAACTCAAATTTCAAAGAAGTAACTTTCAAAGCCTCAAGATCTACAAAAGAAGGGAAAGGATGGAATTGCAACAACGATGAATTTGATACTGAAAATGAGTTAGCTCAATTTGTACAAAGACTAAAAAGGGGATCTAAGCTAAAAGGTAAGTACCCTCTTATTTGTTTCAATTGTGGAAGAATAGGTCATTATGTTGCAAAATGTCCTCATAAACATGATAGTGATGATGAAAATGACTCTAAAAGAATGATGTACAAAAAGAAAGGGTTTAATAAGAAGAACTTCTTCTCCAAACAAGATGAGTCTGATGAAGATGAATTTGTAGTCATAAAAAAGAAATCAACTAGAAATGTGTGTGTCATTACAAAGAAAGTGATGATGAATCAGATGAGGAAAGTAACTATGTTGGAAGCAAAGAAACACTATTCATGGCATTTACAAATGATGACGACTCATAATTAGAAGATGAAAGAAACATGGATAGTTTGCTAATGAGTGCCATTGAATAAAGTGAGAATCTACAAAAGAAGATAATTTCTCTCAAAATAGAAAGAGAGGAAGAAAAAATAAGGGAAGACTTCTTGAAAATTAAGCTAAAAGAGAAGGATGATATCTGTGAAAAACGTGAAGCTGAAATAATATCTCTAAGAAAGGAATTATAGAAAGTTAAAAGGAGTTGGAAAAGCTCTCTAGCTATTGACAACATTCTTAATACTCAAAAACCTTAACATGACAAGTCTGGAATTGGTTTCAAAGGAGAACCATCAAGTACAAAGAATAATGCCAGAAGTTATGTTGATGTACTCTCTTGCCATCCAAAAGAAGAAAATTCATCTCATTAGGAACAAAGTCCCATCTCAAAACCAAGAATTGAAGAAAGAGCAACTCCAAGGAAGAATGTTGGTTCAAGATATGGATACTACAACAGGTATCAAACTATTTTTCTTGGGCATTGTTACAATTGTAAAAACTTTGGGCATCAAGCTAAGCATTGCAAGGCTCATAAGAATGAAGCACCAAGATTGAATTATCAAACAAACCAACTACGTGGTCCTAAAGAGCAAGGACAAATCGAAACTTACAATTCCTTTGATCCTTCGGATAATTTTGATCCGTCTTGCTCATTATGTGATAATTATGATCATAATGAACAAAATTTCCCTCTCAAAAGGGAGAAAGCTAAAAACGTAAATCTCAAAACTGATAAATGTGGCCTAGCTCTATGTGCTCAAGACATATGATAGGTGACCAAAAGAAGTTTATCTCATTGAATAAGAAAAATGGAAATGTATCCTTTGGAAGTGGATCCACTAAAATCACTGGAAAAGGAACTGCTACCCTTGTCAATGGACTAGGAAAGGCTCAAAACACCTTGCTGGTAGAAGGGCTCAAACACAATCTCTTAAGTGTTAGGCAGATTTGTGACCAAGGACATAATGTTGCCTTTAGTACAAAAAAATGTGAAATAAGAGACTCATCCTCGGGAGAACTTGTGGCGAAAGGAGTAAGAACACCAGATAATTTTTATATTCTCAGTAGAATCCAAGAAGATAAATGTTACTTAAGTCAAACAGATGAAAGTTGGTTATGGCACAAGCGATTGGGGCATACAAGTTTTGATAACCTAGTCAACATCAACAAATTAATGCAGTAAGGGATATTCCAAAAATGTGCAAACCAAATCAAGTTGTATGTGGCCCATGCCAACATGGAAAGCAAACCAGAACTAGCCACAAAACTAAGGAGTTCTCAACAACAAAACCTTTTGAAATCATTCATGCAGATTTGTGTGGCCCAACTAGAACTCCAACTCTTCAAGGTGAAAGGTACTTTGCTCTATTTTTTGATGACTATACTAGAATGATGTGGATATATTTCATAAAATATAAATCCAAAGCATTTAAATGTTTTAAGAATCTTAAGGCTCTCATTGAGAATGAGAAAGATTCTAAGATTAAATGTCTTAGAACAGATAGAGGAGGAGAATTCACCTCAAAAGAATTTGATGAATTTTGTAAAGAGCATGGAATAGAAAGAGAATTCTCTATTGCTAGGACACCCTAGCAAAATGGAGTAGTTGAAAGAAGGAACCGAACCATTCAAGAAATGGCAAGGACAATGCTACTAGCAGCTGATTTGCAACCAAAATTTTGGAGAGAAGCAGTTGGCACCGCAGTTTATACCTTAAATCGAACTCAACTAAGACCTAATAATGAAAAGACTCCTTATGAATTATGGAAAGGAAGACCCGCTTCAATAAAATATTTCAGGGTTCTTGGAAGCAAATGTTTCATAAAAATAAATGATGACTCACTAGGTGAATTTGATTCTAGAGTTGATGAAGGAATATTTCTTGGATACTCCACTAGGAGCAAAGCTTACAAATGTTACAAAAATCGTCTACGAAGAATAATGGAAAGCATTGATGTGAAGATTGATGAAGGCCTTCCAGAAAAAAAGAACTAAAGATCATGAAGTTGAGCATTTCTGTGAACAAAGTGAAGAAGAAAAACCTGAAAAAGAAGAGGAGAATGAAGAACCTCAAAGTGAACCTCAAAGTGAATCTTCACAAACTCCCTCCAAGATCAAGTTTGTTCAAATATATCATCCAAAAGAACAGGTCATCGGAAATATAGATGAAGGAATCCAAACTCGAAGAAGGATGATAAGCACCCCAAGAAAAGATGATGTGGCTCTATTATCTTTAATAGAACCTGAAATTTTTTCTCAAGCAAGCAAAGATCCTTATTGGCTAAAGGCCATGGAAGAAGAAATGTCTCAAATCGAAAAAAAATGAGACTTGGGAACTAGTACCTCGCTCAAAAGATAAAAATATAATTGGAACAAAATGGGTATTAAAAAACAAGATGAATGAAGATGGACAAATCATCAAAAATAAATCCAGACTTGTTTGCAAAGGATACTCGCAAATCGAAGGAATTGACTTCGAAGAAACCTTTGCACCAGTAGCTCGAATGGAAGCCATAAGCATTTTTTTAGCATTTACTTGCTCAAAAGGATTCAAGGTTTATCAAATGGATGTAAAATCAACATTCTTGAATGGAGATCCCAAGGAAGAAGTTTACATGGAGCAACTAGAAGGATTTGATCTTGTTGAAGGAAAAGACTTTGTATGCAAACTAAAAAAGGCCTTGTATGGATTAAAACAAGCCCCTAGAGCATGGCATGCAAATTTGGATCACTATTTGCAACAAGAGGGTTTCAAAAAGGGAGTGGCAGGTAGCAATATCTACATGAAGATGGACAAGGAAAAACTTTTTACCATTCTTGTTTACGTTGATGATCTAATCTTTGATGAAGAAATGAGCCATGAATTTGCTCTAAATATGTCCAAAAAATTCGAGATGTCAATGATTGGTGAGTTGTCTTACTTTCTTGGGCTACAAATATCTCAAACCTTTGCAGGCATGTTTATATCTCAAGCAAAATATCTTAAAGACATGCTCAAAAGATATGGGATGGAAGATTGTGCACATATGAGCACATCGATGACCATAGATTGTAAATTAAGCAAAGATGATGATACCCCTCTCATAGATGCAACTCTTTACAGATCAATAATTGGAGCTCTCCTATACTTAACTACTACAAGACCAGATATTATGCAAGCAGTAGGAATGGTAGCAAGATTTTAGTCAAGTCCTAAACAATCCCATCTAGCAGGTGTGAAGAGAATTCTCAGATATTTGAAAGGAACGATTGATTTTGGTCTTTGGTATCCTAACTGTTCAACTCTTATTGTGACAGCTTACTCTGATGCTGATTGGGCCGGAAGCATGGATGATCGAAAAATTACTAGTGGAAATGCATTCTTTACGGGAGATTGTCTTGTATCTTGGCTCAACAAAAAACAATCATCTATATCCCTTTCTACAGCTAAAGCCGAATATATAGCTACTGCTGATTGTTGTACATAAATTCTATGGATGAAGGAAGCCTTGAAGGATATCAACGTAGAAACTAAGCAACCAGTTACTATTTTTTGTGACAATACTAGCGCCATCAGTCTTTCAAAGAATTTGGTGATGCACTCAAGTACCAAACATATTCCAATCAAATACCACTTTCTCCGTGAACAAGTTGCTGAACACAATATCAGGTTGGAATACGTCAATACAAAAGAGAAAATTGTTGATATCTTTACAAAACCCCTTCCACGAGAAGCATTTGAGTATCTTCACCAAAAGATGGGAGTCGTTGCTCTTGCATCACATTAAATCACGCAACATGTCAAGAGTACAATATGTTAGGGGGAGCAACTTGACAGGGGGAGTAATTGGGCACCCCATTTTCCATTGATGACAAAGGGGGAGAGAATGTTGGAAGGGCAAGAATATTGCCATCAATGACAAAGGGGGAGATTGATAATTCAGATTGTCATTGATGTCAATATGACTTTGACTAAGATGAAGGCTGCACTATGACTTATCGCTGCACGAGTATATGATGACATGAGATGATACATTCACTGTTGGATACTATTATGATGTGGATGTCATACATGATCCTATGATGATGAAGAAGCCAAACAATAGAGGAGCCATCATTGGAGAAGCCATTCTGTCCCAAATATTTTCTGCACTAAATTTCAAGCCCTGTCTCATTAAAAAATAATTTTCACTACCCTAGAGGCAACTTCTCAATTTGACTCTTGTACCATCTTTTAGGGCATAATTTTTCCTTTCTAATGAGTACTTACACGCCCCAGAACTCCATATAGTTTGTGAGATATTGATTTTTTTAACTTACGGAAATTAACCCTGTCATTGAGCCAACCTACACTTTAGTATGCAAGTCGGCCTCTCAGTCAAGGGATGTGTCCCTTCATGTTTAGTCAAAAATCACAATAAATATAAGTCTAAACGCTCATTTTTCAAAATCAATTCGGTCAAGGAAATTCAGAGGATAACGCAACAAGGAGTTCACAACTCGTGAATTGAAGAAGGCCGAGGAGAGGAAGATTAAGGAAAATTTTGAGGATCTGTTTGGGTTAAAGTATATGATTGAACTATTCTCTTAGACCTGCAAAACAAGTTTTGTTGGCTCGGACAGGAGACTCGGACCTAACCACAGTGCACATAACTCGTATATAAACTCAAACCTGTGATCTATTGCTTTGACCTGTGACTAAAGGATATAACCCTCAGATCTGTGATCTATTGCCTTGACCAGTGATAAGAAGTGTGGTTTTTGGAGGACATAAATATAACAGCTCGGACCATGGAGTGGAGGGTCAGCACCTTAAACTTGTTTGGGTTTCCAGATTGCAGACCCGAAGCTCAAGTTGTGCTACCTCAGGAATTTCGAGCCTATTTGCAACTAGTCCTGTGGCAGTAAATCATGGACAACTATCTCAGATTGCAGAGATAAACCCTCAGACCTGTATCCAATCCTATGGACTATGGCTCGATGTCTTGTGTTGTGCAGTTCGAATTAGGACAATGGTCCTTCCTTGGAGCTGGGATAGAACAGTGGAGGTTTAATCAACTTGAGAAGGCCCGGTGTAGGCTTACATAATTGTGGAAAGGTTCAGTCATATTTCCAAGGAGGCTCAAACAGTCAAGGCCTGAAGCCTTAAGCTCAAACTTGTGATCATTCTGAAACCAGTGGCTTGTGGAAGGATAATAGCTACGTTTTGAAGAATTGTACAATCAAGCAGAGAAGTCTTTGAACAGTGAAAGTCTCTTGGAGCAGAGAAGTCTTGGACAGTGAAAGACCCTTGGAGCAGAGAAGTCTTTGGACAGTGAAAGAAATTAGAGCCTTGGACAGTGAAGTCAATGAAGAAGTTTGGAAGAAATAATACAGTGATGAATATGTCAAGAACATTCAAGTAAGCACTATTCACATTCTCTATTAAACCAAGCAAAGAAGGATTGGTGTCCTTGGAGTAGGAGCTCCTAAACACAAGGTTGGTGCCTTGAGAAGATAGGGTCAAAGCCCTAGAGGTCGGAGCCTAATCAAAGTCCAAGTTGGTGCTTGGAAATAGGTTGGTGCCTGTTTCATTAAAAGGGTTGATGCCCTCACTCATCTATTGTATACTATTATTAGAAAGGGAATTGAAATTCTTATTAATCCTTAATATTATCATTATACACCTCTCTGTCTTTAATTGTGAAGAATCTAACTGGAAATAATTAACAATTGAAAAGAAATATTGATTCACCCCCCTCTCAGTATTTCCAACACACACCCTTCATAGTATTTACAACACTTGACTTACCTTTTAACTCCTTACATATTGATCAAAGGAAACAGTAAAGGTAGCTACATCAGTTTCATAGCGCTTTTCTGCCTTTTTACACTGAATGCGCTATGAAACTACCGAGTATGCAGATTCTTCATAAATTTTCCAAGTAAAACAGTAGTTTGGTCCAAAAACTCAAAATATACCTGTCTTTATCATTTACAAACCGTACCAATTGTAAACCAACTTCATTTTAGCTTCCTTGAGGCATTTCTTGCAGATTTCTCCTGTTTTTTTCCTGAAAAATAGGTCTTGGGACAGAGCCTATATCTCCTAATCCATGATGTATTTTGAGAAACCGAAGGAGATTTTTGTAGGCCATTATATCTTGAATAAAAACCTCTCTTGGTTTTTTGAAACACATCTCCTATTGTACAAAAACCGCCTTTGAAAAACATGTATAAAACATGAAAACTCTGTTTTCTGAAAATAGGGCTTCAAAGAAATCCTTTTATCTCCCAAATAATAACACCTATGAGAAAAGTGAGAGAGGTTATTGTTATTTGATACGTTTGTGAAAATAATATCTCTCAATTTCTTAAAATACCTTTCTGTTTGCTCAGAAACCTCCTTTGAAGTTGACTTCTCAAAACCAGAAAACAAAGTTTTTCTTCATATTTCACTACGAAACTTTCAGCAGTTTCGTAGCGCTTTCTGCCTTTTTTACACTGAATGCGCTACGAAAGTAGGGATTCTTGGCTTATTAGGCAGTTTTGGCACAATTAATTTGGGAAATGAAATCAATGCTAAAATGATGAATGATTTGACATGAAGGACTTTTAAAAATGAGTTTGTTTAAACCTTCGGGTAGGATCAAAATATAAAAAATTTAATGCTTCCCTTGGTCAAACTTAAAATGACTCCTAAAACCCTATTTTGACCCATGAACATAAGTAATCTTGTAAAAATGATGTTTTGAATTTTTTGAGTGATAAAAAAATGAATAAGTATCTTACTTTAATTGCTTCACAATTCTATCCTAAACTTTTGATTTGATCACTGAATACTCTTCACTATCCAATGCTTCACTTTTCCAAAGAAAGCTCCAAGAGTCCTAATGCTTCACTGCCCAAGATGTTTTCACTTCACTGTTTAATATTTCATTTCTCCAACTCATCATTGTTTGAGCCTTCAATTCTTCATGAGTTCTTTATTGTCTAGAGGTTATGAGTCACCATAGGTTTGAGCTTTAAAGAGGCACCCAATAGAAAGTTCCGGGGCAATACTCCACAGGTATGAAAAAATATACCACAGGTATGAGGTAGTATACCACGAGTCTAGGCTTAAACAATTTCAAAGATTGAACGAGCCTCAAACCAAGCTACTGATGTATCACCACAGGTGAAGGAAGTCTGAATTTTTGATACCACACGTCTTTTGCAAATGATCTTAGCTAGTTTTCCTTAATAAGTGATCCAAACCGATTGTCCTTCAATCCGATTTGAGCCTTATCTCCAACAAGTCTGAGTTATGTGGTAGGTTTTAGGCTGTAATAGAAGGTTCGAAGTCTTGTACCTATCTCTTGTCCAAGGCTACCAAACATGTCTGACGTTCTCTCTTGTTGTAATGACATAAGGTCCAAAGTCCCGCAATGATAAAGGGTCTGAAATCATGTAGTTGTCTCTCTTTCTAAGTCTAAGCTATCAGATCATTAGAATAATCCAGATCTATATTTGTCTCCTCCAACAACCACACTTCTTATCATCAGTCAAGGGAAGAGATCACAGATCCGAGGGTTATGATTCCTTGCCACAGGTCAAAGGAATTTCCCCTTGTCACAGGTCTGAGAGAGTAGTTCACAGGTCCGAGAGAATTTAACCCAAACAGATCTTCAAAAATTTTCTTTAATCTTCTTCTCCTTAACCTTATTTAGTTCACAAGTTGTGAACTCCTTGGTGCATAATGCTCTGAATTTCCTTGGTCGAATTGATGGCTGAAAAGTGAATTTTTTGACATGAATTTATAATTGTTGGAGTGTGTTTGAAGGGTCATGTATTTTGGAGGTGAGGCCGACTAGAGTAACTGAGTTTAGGTTGGCTAGGGTAGAAAATATAATATATTACCTTAAAAAAATGTTTTCTCCTAGACTACAGGGAGTTCGAGGGCGAGTGAGGGCTCAATGGAAAGGGAAAAAAGTCCTCTACATGCTGGTGAAGGATTCATTGTGAAATGATGTCTTCAAAATATTATAAAACAATTTTCTTTATGATTGTTCAAGAAATGTAGTACAGACCTGTTGGAAATACTAAGAGGGGGGTGAATCAGTATTGCTTTTCAATTGTTAATTTTACTAGTTAGATCACTTATATTTAGAACAAAAAATGAACAATGATAGAATAAATACTTTTATTAACTTCTTCTTTACAATAAATCAAGTAGAATATATGCAGGGCTACAACCCTAGATGAAAACACCAATCTTCAATCTCCCAGGCTCCAACCTGTATTTGTCAAGCACCGACTTAGACTTCCAAGGCTCCAACCTTGTCAATTTTGAGGCACCAACCTCAAGGGCTCCAACCCTATATCTGGTACAGGCTCCAACCTAGTCTATTGAGGACTCCTATCCTCTAGGGCTCCAACCCTATATTCCAAGGCACCAACCTTTTCTCTATGAGGCTCCAACCTCTAGGGCTCCAACCCTCAGCTTCAATTCATCAAGATAATTTTGATGTTTGTTCACGGCTCCCAATATCATCTTCAACGAGCCATGCCTATCTTCAACAATGCCTTCTCCAAATTACTTCATCAATGACAACCTTGTCTTCTCGTGAAGGTGTCACCGCTGCTCTTCATGTCACCCATGCACTTTCTCCAAGGTCACCTCATGATGACATCAACAATGCATCATGATCTCCAAGGATGTCTTCAAGATCATCTACTGAAAGGTGTCTTCAACAGTGCTTGCCCAATAAGATATTTCTCCACAAGCTCTTCAATAGGTGCTCCAAAATGTCTACAATAATTTCTCCAATGGACTAATGCAATTAGTCCCTAAATACACTAGATGTTCTTCAAGACTCCTTCAAAATCAATGCTCCTTGAAGAGTACTTTAGGCTTGTTTAAACCCAAGGTCTGCTCCACTATAGTTCCTCAACAAGGTTCTTTGAAATCTACCATGACTTAACAAGGCTTCCAATATCCTCTGTCCAAAACACCTCCAAGGCTCTAAATATTTCACTGCTCCTCCACAGATCGAAGCACCTTCAATATTCTTTATCAATGTTCATTCATTATTCATCATAGGACTACAATCCAAGTATAACAACAAGTTTGAGTTGTTCTTCAACAAGGGTAGCAACAAGTTCTGGTCCAACCCTCCTTAGTTCTCCACAGATTAGCTATCCAAACTTGCTTATGCCTCTTCTTCAGCTCTTCAAATTATAACCGAAATAGATGTAACTTCACTGAGTTCCAAATAAAGGTTACTGTTCTGCACTACAACCCCATTGTTGACTAGGTCCGAAACATTGTGGTGAGGTCTTCTAGTCCTAGTCTGAGCCTTGACACAACAGTGATCAATAAGACTAAACTGTAATGGAGGCAATCAAAGGTTCTGAGCTCCTAAACAAATGTATGATTGTCCCTCTGTTCGATCCTTTTATGTGGTGATTGTTCAAGCATTTCCAACAATCAAGAGATTGTCCAATCTTAACACAGATAGCACTGTTCCTGAACTGTTGGTCTGAATCTGTGGTTTGGGCAGTTTGAAGCATATGTTTGAGACTTAGCAGTGGGTTGTAACATAGGTCTGAATTCTGTGTTAGAGTTCTGTCACTCCAGCAAGTAATCCGAGCCACTATAGGCGTAGATATATCACCACAAAACTAAGTCTGAACTATAGGAAGGTCACAAAACCCAAATCTGAAATACTGTAAAAAATCTGAGATGTATACACTTGTTCCTTGCTGAAATCCAACCCAAACAATGCTTAAAAACATTCCTCGGTCTCCTACTTGTTATGTATCTTATCTTTGAGAAATCACTGAAATTTTTGGTGCTAAAATGAGGTGTCCGAACTCATATTAATATTGGTTTGACGTTAGAATGAATGGACACATATTTCTAGATGTAGGCCGACATGAAGGCTAGGACAAGTCGGCTCAAAAAAAAATTATTGCACAACTTCAAAAATCAATATCTTTCTAACCACGGGGAGTTTTGGGGCATATGAGGGCTCGTTGGAAAGAGGAAGGAGTCCTCTTTAAGATGGACAAGGGCTCATTTTTATATCCTTCCTTAAAGGTCCCCAAAAAATCATTTTTCTCGTTGATTGTCCTTGTATTTCCTGTGCATAAAAATGATGGAAAATGAGCCTTCATTTAGAGAGATCTTCTTAAGTATTTTCTTGGTGACTGTCTTTGTATTTCTTGTGCATGAAGGGATGAACAGTAGGCTCAACAATGAGCTCCTTAAGTGGATATGGATAGCTTCATTAAGTAGATATACATTCATCAATGATATTTCCATGAATGTTAATTAAGTGATCTCCAAGTCACTTCATGTCATGTCCTCAAATGGTCGTCCATGCCAACATATAGACTCCAACCATGTCATCAAGACCTTCATCAAGTGTCATCACGTATAACATCATCATTAATCAAATCCTAAATAACCAAGAGGAACTTGTCATCATGAGCAAGGACATCATCATATTATGCATCACAAGAATATTTGTCATCCCAATAATGCCTAATTGACATCAATGAAAACCTTGATTAACAATCTCCCCCTTTGTCATTGATGGAAATATTCTTGCCCTTCCAACATTCTCTCCCCCTTTGACATAAATGGAAAACGGGGTGCCGAAGTACTCCCCTTGTCAAGTTGCTTATTTTCTTCATCAATAGTAGTTCTTCATAGGTATGTTACTCCCCCTGTAATGGTGCTCTTCCTTCTAGAAATGTGGTCCATTATTTCTTCATATGATGAACCAACTCCCCCTGCCTGCATAAACTACTCTAGCTTCTTTAAATAAGAAAGATTTATGCCTTGTGATCATGTGGAAGAAATCTTCAACAATAGTCCATCAGATAAGTAAGGAATCATGTTCTTAAATCGAGTTGCTCCCAAGAGATGATCTATCAAAAGATGATTGTCCACGTGACTCATCCAGAATTTCATAGGGCCTATTCATGAATAGCTTCTGCAATAATGATTAAGAATCATAAGCTCCCCCTAACAGTATGCACGATCTCCTTTCTGGCAGAGTCTCATCATCAAACACTTGGAACATCAATGATGTCTTCATCAAATCAACAACATGGGTTGTTGGTTGGAGTGTTCAAGAAACTTTCAGTTTGCTTCCTTCTCCATACTTGTGCAACTTTCTTTTTTGGCTTGGTTGTCATGGTTCTAGCTTGTGTAGGGACCCAAGTAAAGTTACAATCACGTGCCATATGTCCAATGTTATGGCATTTGAAGCACTCCATCTTGTTCATGAATGAGAAATCATGACTTCTTCTTGCAAAATTGCTTCTAGGATGTTGACGAGGACCATTATATTTATATTTCTGATTTTCCCTATAATCTTTTGCCATGTGCCCAAAGTTTGTACAAGAATAGCAATAACCAAGAAATATACTTTGGTACCTGGGAGATGGAGTTTTCCTTGATGTACTTCTGAAGTGTTTTTGCCTTGGGATTCTTTGATGATATTCATTGCCTTTTGTATTCTTGACACCATCTGCAAGCCTCCTTGGAGTAGAATTTATTTTTTTGTTGTCTTGATTCTTCTCCTTGCCTTTGCTGGAACTGGGAGCATCAACATTTCTTTCTAGGTTCCTCACAGCTTTGTTGTTTGAAGCATTATCATTCTTGCTTGAGGATTCACCTACATAGCCAAGACTTGATTTATCAAGGGGAGACCTTTGATGACTTACGATGTCATTTAGGGTTTGAGAACTTTTCAAGTTCTTATTTAGCAAGTCAACTTCCTTTTTAAGAAAGATCCTTCATTTTTTTGCATTCTTCATCCTTCTCTAATAGAATGGTCTCCATTTCTTCCTTCATCTTGGCTACTTCACATGATTGGGCCTTAAGAGAACTAATTTCTGATCTTAACTTGATGATGTCATTATCCTTTTCTTCTAGTTGGCATGTCATGGTGTTTCTCTCCTTTTCTGCTTCATCAACTTGTCCTTCTATGAATGCCAAAGCTTCCATCACCTTCTCAGTGCCTTGTGCTTGTTTCCTTGCTTCTTCTAGTTGAGATCTAAGGGAGGATATATCTTCCTTGTATTGACCAATCTCTGCTTCAAGTTTTTTCAAGCTCTTAAGTCTTTGTTCAAGGTGGCTTGACAAAGTTTCTTCCCTTTTCCTTGCCTTATCCAATTGATTTGTCATAGATATAACTTCTTCATGATGCTTTCTTTTGTTTTGATGAAATTCCTCTTTAAGTTTGGTGAGCTCCCCATCTTTTTCTTGTACTTGAAGCTTGAAAAAGTCAACTTCCTTACTTATCTTGTCTTTGGTTACCATATTGCACTTTCTTCTTAAGTTCCTCATTTTCCCTTTTCAAACTGTTAATCTCTTCCATGGAAGCCATAAGTTTATTCAGGAGATCTTATTCAAAGTCTTCTTTGTTCTCTTCATCTTCTAGGTCTTCTTTAACTTTGTTGTCATCTCCCTTATCTTCAAATTCCTTGATGGATTCTGGACTTCTTTCTTGTTTTCCATCATCTTCTTGACTAGAGATCATTGTCAATGCTCCTTTTGAGTGAAGATCATGAAGTTTTTCCCATATGACTTTCGCTGATGAACATTTTTCAAAATTGGCTTTCACAGAATTTGGTGACCCATTCAAAATTGCCTTCATTGCTCTTCTATTGTACACCTTGGATTCTTCATCCATCGTTTCATTAGTAATCACTGATTTCCAAACTTCAATTCCTTGAGTCTTCAAGAAATTTCTCATTCTTGCCTCCCATATATCAAAATTTCCATTGAACAATGGAGCCTTCGCAAATTGATCGACTTCAATTTCGATGGTCGAGGAAGACACATCTTTAGGAGGATTGGAGACTTTCTTCCTTGGATTTGCCATTTGTGTACTAATGATCAACCTTCAAGATGTTAGGATTTGAGTGAAGGTACTGGCTCTGATACCAATTGTTGGAAACACTGAGAGGGGGTTGAATCAATATTTCTTTTCAATTGCTAATTTTACTAGTTAGATCACTTATATTTAGAACACAAAATGAACAATGATAGAATAAATACTTTTATTAATTTCTTCTTTACAATAAATCAAGTAGAATATATGTAGGGCTACAAACCTAGATGAAGATACCAATCTTCAATCTCCCAGGCTCCAACCTGTATTTGCCAAGCACCGACTTGGACTTCTAAGGCTCCAACCTTGTCAATTCTGAGGCACCAACCTCAAGGGCTCCAACCCTATATCTGGTACAGGCTCCAACCTAGTCTATTGAGGACTCCTATCCTCTAGGGCTCCAACCCTATCTTCCAAGGCACCAACCTTTTCTCTATGAGGCTCCAACCCTCAACTTCAATTCGTCAAGATAAGTTTGATGTTTGTTCACGGCTCCCAATATTGTCTTCAACGAGCCATGCCTATCTTCAACAATGCCTTCTCCAAATTACTTCATCAATGACAACCTTGTATTCTCGTGAAGGTGTCACCACTGCTCTTCATGTCCCCCAATCACTTTCTCCAAGGTCACCTCATGATGACATCAACAATGCATCATGATCTCCAAGGGTGTCTTCAAGATCATCTACTGAAAGGTGTCTTAAACAATGCTTGCCCAATAATATATTTCTCCACAAGCTCTTCAATAGGTGCTCCAAAATGTCTACAATAATTGCTCCAATGGACTAATACAATTAGTCCTTAAATACACCAGATGTTCTTCAAGGCTACTTCAAAATCAATGCTCCTTGAAGAGTACTTTAGGCTTGTTTAAACCCAAGGTCTTCTCCACTATAGTTCCTCAACAAGGTTCTTTGAAATCTACCATGACTTAACAAGGCTTCCAATATCCTCTGTCCAAAACACCTCCAAGGCTCTAAATATCTCACTGCTCCTCCACAGATCGAATCACCTTCAATATTATTTTCCAATGTTCATTCATTATTCATCATAGGACTCTAACCCAAGTATAACAACAAGTCTGAGTTGTTCTTCAACAAGGGAAACAACAAGTTCTGGTCCAACCCTCCTTAATTCTCCAAATATTAGCTATCCAAACTTGCTGATGCTTCTTCTTCAGCTCTTCAAATAATAACCGAAACAGATGTAACTTCACTGAGTTCCAAATAAGGTTACTGTTCTGCACTACAACCCCATTGTTGACTAGGTCCGAAACATTGTGGTGAGGTCTTTCTAGTCCTGGTCTAAGCCTTGACACAACAATGATCAATAAGACTAAACTGTAATGGAGGCAATCAAAGGTTATGAGCTCCTAAACAAATGTATGCTTGTCCCTCTGTTCAATCCTTTTATTTGGTGACTTTTCAAGCATTTCCAATAATCAAGAGACTGTCCAATATTAACACAGATAGCACTGTTCCTGAACTGTTGGTCTGAATCTATGGTTTGGGCAGTTTGAAGCATAAGTCTGAGACCTAGCAGTGGGTTGTAATACAGGTTTGAATTCTGTGTTAGATTTCTGTCACTCCAACAAGTAATCTGAGCCACCAGAGGTGTAGATATATCACCACAAAACTAAGTCTGAACTATAGTAAGGTCACAAAACCTAAATCTGAAGTACTGTAAAAAAATCTGAGATATATACAGTTGTTCCTTGTTGAAATCTAACCCAAACAGTGATTAAAAACATTCTCCTCGGTCTCCTACCTGTTATGTATCTTATCTCTGAGAAATCACAGAAATTTTTGGTGCTAAAATGAGGTGTCCAAACTCATATTAATATTGGTTTGACGTTAGAATGAATGGACACATCTTTCTAGATGTAGGCTGACATGAAGGAGCTAGGACAAGTCGGCTAAATAATAATAATTATTACACAACTTCAAAAATCAATATCTTTCTAACCATGGGGAGTTTTGGGGCATATGAGGGCTCATTGGAAAGAGGAAGGAGTCCTCTTTAAGATGGACGAGGGATCATTTTGATATCCTTCCTTCAAGGTCCCCAAAAAATAGTTTTTCTTGCTGATTGTCCTTGTATTCCTGTGCATAAAAATGATGGATAGTGAGCCTTCGTTTAGAGAGATCTTCTTAGGTATTTGCTTGGTGACTGTCTTTGTATTTCTTGTGCATGAAGGGATGAACAGTAGGCTCAAAAATGAGCTCCTTAAGTGGATATGGATAGCTTCATCAAGTATATATACTTTCATCAATGATATTTCCATGAATGATAATTAAGTGATCTCCAAGTCACTTCATGTCATGTCCTCAAATGGTCATCCATGCCAACATATAGACTCCAACCATGTCATCAAGACCTTCATCAAATGTCATCACGTATAACATCATCATTAATAACATCCTAAATAACCAAGAGGGACTTGTCATCATGAGCAAGGACATCATCATATTATGCATCACAAGAATATTTGTCATCCCAATAATGCCTTATTGACATCAATGAAAACCTTGATTAACAAGACCCTAGGGATTTTTGGATTTTTCATGTATAAGGTCAATGGGACAAGGATAAGGGTTAGGGCACCTTTATTAGAGCTCCAAGTGTGGTCATCAATCCATGCCATCAAGTGTAATGAGTTCATATTGACATCAATGACAATTATCGACCAAAAGCGAAATTTAATTATGCATCCAACGAGTGTCTATACATGAAATTCGAGTAAACCTATAAGGAAATAAGCCAAAAATACAATTAAAAAAACAAATTTTCTTCTTTTCCCTCCAAAATATTTACATGTACCTCTTTTTAAATTTGAATGATTTTGATTGGTTTACATATTATGACATGGAAATTACATGAAAATTTCATGGGCACTTTAAGGCTGAAATTTCCTCTAATGTCTCTCAGAAATCCTATGGAGGATTTTTTGGCCATGTTGGAATTATTTGATCCAGATCTTGGGGAGAGGCCCCCAAGATCTAAAACACTGAAATTTCAGAAGAAAAGAGGATAACAAACAATAAACAAAACAAAAAAATGATTTTTTTATTAAAACAAAGAATAATTGTAGAAGCTACATTGTGATGGACAATCCGTCCTTTTACAAAATGCGACTTGTTACTTATAGTGTTTTTTAGCTACAATACAACGGGTAAATTCTGAGTGAGTAAATATCATGGGTGAATGAATACTATGGTTAGATGTCACTTACAATACCATAGGTGGATGAATACCATGGGTAGGTGCCACTTACAATACCATGGGTGGATAAATACCATGGGTGAATTAATATCATGGGCAAATGTCACTTTCCATTCAGATCATTCCTCCCTCCTTAAGAAGCAATGGTCCTCATTACATTAAGTTCCCTCCTGAGAAACTTGTGTTGAATATGAAGAGTCACTGAAGATAAGGGTTTTTGTGGTTAACCCATAACCGTGATAAAAAAATATCCGACGGTAGAGATACCCTGTAATGTTTGTGACCAACTGTGATACTGACAGTGTGCAGCCTAGCAAATGGACTTCGATGAAGTGTGGGTTTGTGGATGACCCATAACCATGACAAACAAAGATCCGACTCTGTAATGCTTGTGACCAAATGTGATACTAATAGTGTGTAACCTAGCAAATGTACTTTGATGAAAAATATTTGTGCGGTTGACCCATAACCATGATGCTGACTATTGATGAACTAGTAGGTTCCTACATAGACAGGGGTGGGAGGACATGTTTTTTAGGACCCTATATTACTAGTATAGTCCCTTATTGTTGTTACTGTAGCCCCCTTATTGTTATTGGTGTACCCATGTAGTCCCCATATTGTTATTGGTGTACCCATGTAGTCCCCATATTGTTATTATTGTGCCTCATAATAACCCACTATTGTTATTATTGTGCCCTTACATTATTATTGTTAGGTCGGCTAGGATTATATTGTGACCCCATGGACTCCTATATATAGAAAGGAGGTTTTTTCATTTGTATCATCCAAGAATTGTTCATTTATGTAATTTAAAGGAGGTTTCCCTCTCAAATAAGCTGATTTCTAAGGCGTTGATCTCTATTTTCTTCTATTTTGCAAGTTGGTTTAATAACATTCAGTATCAAAGCTTTGGATTCTATGGTTTCATTGATGCAAACAAGTTATTGTGGATTTTTCTCTATAAATTTTGTTCTACAAATTTTCATATACTGAAAAAAAAAAAACCCATTTGATACGAAATCCTAAGGAACGTCGTGTACAGAATTAAGATCTTGGTTCGCTATATTTGCAGAGATATGATCTGAGGAAGTTAGGGTTTTTGCAGAATCTCGAATTTCATCTCAAAGAGGTTACCTTGGGAAAATCATGATAACTGTCTCTCTAAGCATTAGATTCGAATTCTATAAAAGGTGGTCGAAATTGAATGGATTGTAGTTTCTTATGTATCGATTTCAGAGTCAAAAGATGAAACAATGACACGTGGCATGTCGTACAAGTGCACTCTACCGAACCAATCCATAATTAGGTCATTGTGGGAGATTCTGCATAACTTTGCCTTGAAGAACTCAAATCAGGTTTGACCTGTGGCACTAGAAAGAAGACGCAGAGGGCTACTACAAGTCCGAAGTTCAAATCTTGGAGACCCAAAATCACAAAGCTAAAGCAATATCAATAACAAGCTCCTCAAAAGCAAGAAAAAGGTGTGTATTGTTTTTTAAATTGCATAACCTTTGTTTGAAAAATCAGTTTGAAGTGATTCCAAAGGCACATTAAAGCATAGATATCAGTATTAGTTTTTAAAATTCCCCCCAAAAATAATTCCACACCTATTAAGCCCTCAGAAGGCTCTACTATGACTCATGAAGAGGAAAAATTGCAACATGATATGTCAAAATTACGAGACCATGTGCAACAAATTTCAGTCTCACAAAGAGTAGCAAAAAATGAAATGGAAGCTAAGATGGATGGTTTGAAGAAACACTTGGAAGCTAATAATGAAATGGAAGCTAAGATCGATGGTATAGAATAAAAACTGAAAGGCAACATGGAATACATGAAGAATGATCTAAAAGCATACATGGAAGGTTTGAAGGAAGGTTTAACAAAGTTGCTACAATAAATTATTCCTGATGGCGAAAATGTAGTAGATGAAACTTATGATGAGAACAAAATAAATTTTAATCATGATTTTATAGACTTTAATGTGTTGGAAATGTTGTCATTGATGGCAAATGAGGCAGTGCTGAAGCAGAAACAGGAAAAGGAAGCAGCAAAGAAGCAAATGAAGACATAGGCATTATCACTGCTGTTATTCCAAGAATAGAGACAGGAACAGAGGCAATGACAAAAGCGGCAGAGGCATAATCTTTTATACAGTCGGACGTTACACATAACATTCCAGGTGTCTGAATTCAACAAGAACACTTGTATTCAATTGACATTCGATTGATATGGTAGAATTGTGCATTATATATATATATAAAATTGAATGGAGTGGAGTCGAATAATAAAAATACATTGAAAAGCGAACACTTTGATAAATAACAAATGCGGACCAGAACTTGGAATATAGGCTGGAACCCTGTGTCAGATTAAATAAATAACGAAACCGGAGGTAGCGAACCCGAGTTAATGGGCGAGGAGATTGTACAGCCGTCGTAAACCATAGTTTAACACTGTAGCGAAACCATGGGCCCAGCTGAGGATGACGTCATGTATTCCGAGGGGGTCTCCCTCCGCTATCTGCTCGAGTTTGCTACCCCCTCGGAATCTTACCGCCTCTGAATTAATATGTTGCATGGTTCAATTTATATTACGGGGCATTGTGATTTGGTTGATATATATATATATATATATATATATATATATCATATGATAAAATGCATACGAATGGTTGAGTGTTGACTCCACGTTGGCAAATGAGTTGTACGTGTGGGTCCCAAGCCAAAGTTCTAATTGATCGGGACTGTTTGACTAAGGATTACGAGTTAATACAGGAATTGCGATTGTGATGAGAATCCGGACCCGATGGGTCTATAAACCGCAATTGATAAATCTCGGAACTTAAATAAACAGAGAATTTGCGAATACAATGAAGCCCAGAGCATATAACCAAAGGTCCGAGGTATATATATGGAGCGCACAAAACGAAGTTTTATATGGTGGGACCCCTTCCCAATCGCATCGGAGGTAAACAAAGCAGAGGGGCTTGCAACTTAAAGTTGCGATTGCGATCAATCGCAATCGGAAATCGCAAGGGGATCGAAACATGCAAACAAAGAGTTGCGATTGCAATTGAAAGGCTGGATCCAATGGGTTTATAAGCCAAGACTGATATATGTTTGAAGTTTCGCCATAACGGAGAATAATCGCAATCGGAAGAGGTTGAGGAGTGATTCATCGCATCGGAAAGATCGGTGAGTGAGCCCGGAAGGAGTTCTTATTTGTTTAAAGATTTTTTATTATATAATGCCGAGAATTGATTTAACTCGTTTTAAAAGGAAGGTTGTATGTATGCCGAGTGTTAAAATTACTTATATATATATAAAAGGGCGCTGTTATATATATATATATATAACGATGTTGCGATAAGCCGCGTGGTCTCTAGACTCACGGACCTTAGCTTTACGGGAGGGCGATCATTAACGCTTGTGATATATGTATGTTCCGACCTGCGGAACCTGCCACATCAACAAGACACTAATGGCATAAAAGGGATTGGAATTCCTCCAGATTTACAGTCAGCGGATATAAAAGGCACATTTACACATATGCAGCAGTTACACCACAACAGAGGACAGAAGAGCAAACAGATCCGAAAGAAGATAAAACACAGTCACAAAAAAGACAAATACAGCCAAAGAAAAGACAAATGCGTACCAATTCAAAAGACTAAATGAGTTGAGCTGGAGTTCTCATTTAAATTTGAATGTAAATGTTTTATTTAAATTTTTATTGTTTGTGATGCATTGGCAAGTCTCCGAGAGAAAACAAACTCCCACTGTAATGTTAAAATTGACACCTACGGTTATAATTTCTGAGTAAGCTGATAAAAGGAGTGAGAAGGCAGAAGGCAAAGAGACATGACTTTCCATTTCAAATTCCAAGCAGAATACAAACAGTCATGTGAGGAAATCTATAAATAATATCATCTTGATATTGCGAGAGGATGTTTTTTTAAATGAAGAGAGAGTAAATCAAGAGAAGGCGAGATATAGAAGAGTAAGACGAGAGAAGATTAAGAAAAGCGAATGCAGTAGAAGCTACAAGAACAGAGATGATATCCGTGGTAAATCGAGCAAACTTTCGCTTGATAAATTGAGGAATTTGGAGCTTCCCTATCAAGTTGCGACTTGATAGTCGTCGATTGTGGGGCCGAGCGAGGGTTGGAGCCTCCCTGTGGGTTGGTGCTCGCGAAAAGCGAAGGGAGTTGGTGCTTCCTTGCAAGTTGTAGCTTGCGGAATTGAGGTAGGAGCCTCCCGTAGGTTGGTGCCCTCGAGAAAAATAGTGGTGAAAGGGAGTTGGAGCTTGCCTTTGCATCACAACAATAATAAGATGTGGTTTTCTCCTTTATGGGTTTCCACTTATATCCGGTGTCTCGTGCATGATATTTATGTATTGATCCGATATGTATCATTTTCTTAATACCGCTGCTTCTCAAATTAAGTCTCTCGCTCTATTAATCTAATACTTTCGGATTACATTCTAAGATTACTCTCACATTAAATAGAGTTTGAAATGAAGGTGTAAATAAGTTTATTGAAAAGTTTAAAAGATCGGGAATGTATTAAAGCGATTCACCCCCCTCTCGCTTTAATTAGAGATTCAACAATTGGTATCGTAGCGGGTTCCTTTGTACAAGTCTAACAACCGAAAGGAGATCCTAGGTTCCCAAGATGGCTAGTAAAGAAGGATGCTCAACCAATAAAGCCCCTTTCTTCTTTCGGTGAAAATTATGCTTTCAGGGGAAAATCGGAATGAAGACATACATAATGTCTCTAGGAATAGAAGTCTGAGTCGTCGTGGAATTAGGATATGCCCCAAGTCAACCGATACGAAAAAGAAGCTAAATAAAGCTTTGTAGCTAATGCAAAAGCCATGAATGCCATCCCGAATGGACTATGTGAAGCAGAGTTTATTAAAGTAATGCGCAAAGACACCGCCAAGAAAATATGGGATACTTTGAAGGCATACATGAGGGAGACCGGTAGTAAAAATTGCCAAACTTCAAGTATATAGAGCCCAGTTTGAAAACTTAAAAATGAATGATGATGAAGATGTTGGCGACTTCTTCTTAAAAGTTGCGGAAATTGTTAACAATATGAAAGCTCTTGGAGAAACCATACCAAAAAGTATAGTTGTGCAAAAGATTCTAAGATCACTCCCATCCGGATTTAATCCCAAGGTATCTCGCAATAGAAGAGACAACGGATTGGGGGACTCGACCATGAACCGGATACTTGGAAATCTAACGAACCCTATGAAATGAGGCTCCCACGGAAGAATCCAAGTACAAGAGAAGCAAACGATTCAAAACGAGAAAAAGAAGAAAGAAGAAAAGGAAGAAATATGCTCTTGCTCCGATGAAGAAGAGGCTAAATTTGTCGAGAAATTGGATAGAGGCTCGTGTAGATACAAAGGTAAACTTCCCTTCAAATGCTTTAACTCGTGGAAGAGTTGGACATTATGCTGCTAAATGTCCTCACAAGAAAGTAAGAAATCAAGCTCAAGAATCGAGAGAAAGACACATCAAAGTTCACGCGAAAGGAAAGAAACTTCAGCGAGAAAATCCTTCTATGCTCGACAGAAAGACGAGTAGTACATCCGAAGACTCGGATGAACCCTCAAGTGAAGAAGGAACCTCGGGAATTTTTATTGATGGCCATAGAAGATCTTGAGGGACTCCTACTAGAAGATGAAGAAGAAGAAGGGGAAGTAGACCTTGAGGGGGAGCTAAGAAGTGCTCCGGAGGAGATTGACAGGACTCAAACTAAAATGCGAGAAAACAAAAAGAGATTCTCCTAAAATGTGTGGAAGAAGAACAAAATTCAGAAGTTCTCATGCGGTCGAAGGTAAAACTTGAAGAAGCCAAGAAGATAGAAGATATGTTACTTCGAGCAAATCAAAGATACATCTCGAGAACAAGAGAAGTCGGAAGAAGAAATTACGTATCCGAGAAAGAAATTAGAAAATGCTCAACAAAAAGTTTCTATATACCCTTCTCAAACAACAAGCTCTATTAAGTTGAATGAAATTTTGGTTGCTCAAAGATCCCCTATGATAAAGACTCGGAATAGGCTACGTAAGGAGAATCAAGTAAAGGAAAAAGAAAAGGTTGACGAGAGAGATTATTTTTGTAAAAGCAAAGAAGGATGAGGAAGTAGCTCAAATAGTTCCAACAAAAGAAGAAATCTGCAATAAGAGAGACAAAGAGCAAAAGAAACCTCTAGTAACAAAGAATATAATGAATACTAAGATGGCAGGAAAAGAATCATATGCCTCTAAGTATATCAAATTTGGAAGTCATCGAGGAAAATTCTTCCCTCCTATGAAGAATGCCACTGCTATGTCCGCCACAAGCCAGACACATTGCTTGCATATTGTTATGCAAGGAAGAGTAATTCGGACTCACAAAAGATGCAAACGATGAAGAGGCTATCTCAAACAAACAAATGGAGAAAACAACCTTACATCGAGTATGCAAATAATTTCTATGGTTATTGTTTTTATTGTAAGGAATTTGGCCATAAAATTATTGAATGTAGAAAGTATAGACAAAGACCGATGTTCAATACCTCAAGGAGGTTTATGAGTCAAAGCAATTTTGTTCATGCTCACAATTCCGCAAAAACTATAATCAAATGTTCAAAAGGGGGCCTCAGTGGATAAAGAAGGTGAATAATCGTGACTCTGGCTCTAATTGCGCAAGATCTAAAAAAGCCGATAGTACTTGGACGTTGGTCGCTCCAAACACATGGTCGGAGACGAAGCAAGTTTATAACTCTTGATGAAAAGAAATCTCGGCAATGTTATTTTTGGTAATGATAAATTAGGAAAGATCAAGGGAAAAGGCTCGACCAACATAGACAATGGCAGAGGAAAAGCCCAAGAGGTACCATTTGTGGATGGATCGAAAGCAAATTCACCGAGTGTCAATCGGATGTGTGACAAAGGTCGTGAAGTTCTTTTTAGAGCACAAGATTGTGTAGTCGGGTCAAGCACAACAGAAATACTCTGCTCAAAGGTGTTCGAACGAGAGAACAATGTATACATAGTGAAAGAGGAAGATGAAGCCTCGCCATCTTAGCAAACTTGAGGAGTCATGGTTGTGGCATAGGAGATTGGGACATCTCGGCTTTGACCATATCATCAAATTGAGCAAGAAGAAAAGTCGTCAAAGACATGCCGAGAAATAAAAAGGCCTTCAAGTACTATATGCAAATCTTGTCAATTAGGGAAACAGACTCGCACATCCTTTAAATCTAAAGAGGAGTTGTCAACAAGAAGACCACTCTAGCTTGTGCACATGGACCCTGTGTGGACTCGCTAGAACTAGAACACCAAGTGGAGAATCCTATTTCATGCCGATAATAGATGACTTCTCCGTAATGAGATGGGTTGCCTTTCTCAAAAATAAATCGAAGCATTGGAAAAATTTAAGATATTCGAGCATTAGCGAGAAAATCAAACTCGGATGCAAGCTGAAATGTATCGGATCGGACGGAGGAGGAGAATTCACGATTATGACTTTGCGGATCTATGTAATGAACATGGAATAAAGCAACAATTTACTATTGCGGGGACACCTCAACGGGAATGGAGTAGCAGAGAGACAAAACAGTCTGCAGACAACAAATAGCCGTAGCTATGATGCAAGAGAATAATATTGCTCAAACCTTCACGCAGTAAGCAGATACACACAACGAGTACATATCCTTAATAAAGCTCACTTAAGGCCAAGTAGTGACAAAACTCCATATGAACTATGGCATGGAAAGCCGACTTCAATAAAACATTTCGAGTCTTTTGGTAGCAAGTGTTACATAAAGAATAATGATGAAAACCTTGGGAAATTTGATGCAAGAGCAGATGAAGGGATTTTTCTAGGATATGCTTCCAAAAGCAAAGGGATACGAGTGCTACAACAAGATCCTTCGGAAGATAGTTGAAAGTATTGATGTGAGATTTGATGAAGAACTTCCAAACAATACAAGAAATACAGATCGACTGCAGTCCATCGAGCAACCATGAAGAGGAAGACAAGGATGATGATGAAACAAGCAAGACAACGAGATAATGCAGAAAGCGAGCTTGAAAAACCCCCTCAAGATACACTCAAAAGAATCATCCAGAAGATCAAATCATAGGAGACAAGAATGTGCGAGTACAAACAAGAAGGCATCTAACTAAACAGACAAAAGAAGTATACATAGCCATGATGTCACAAATAGAACCAAAGAAATTTGAAGAAGCCAGCAAGGACAAGTCTTGGGTAAATGCAATGAATGAAGAATTGGACCAAATTGAGAAAAACAATACCTGGGAACTAGTTCCTAGACACACGTTGAGAAAAAATGTTATAGGCTCAAAATGGGTATTCAAAAACAAAATGAATGAGCAAGGACAAGTAATCAAAAAATAAAGCTAGGGTCGAGTCTCGAAAGGATACTCACAAATAGAAGGACTTGATTATGATGAAACATTTGCCCCTGTAGCAGAATGGAAGCTATCGGAATGTTCCCGGCATTTGCATGCTACCAAGATTTCAAGGTATATCAAATGGATGTAAAATCCGCTTTTTCTTAATCGTGATCTAGAAGAAGAAGTGTACATGGAACAACCAGAAGGTTTCTCATTGATGGGATAAAGAAGACTATGTATGCAAACTGAAAAAGGCCCTATATGGACCGAAACGAAAGCTCCTCATGCTTGGTACTCAAGACTGGATAAATATTTGCAAAAACGAGGTTTTAAAAGAGGTGGAGTGGACAACAATCTATACATAAAAGCCCATGAAAATGAACTTTTGATTGTTGTAGTGTATGTTGATGACATTATGTTTGGAAGCAACAAAGATGATCTAGCAAAAGGGTTTGTCGATGAAATGAAAACGAGTTTGAAATGTCTATGATCGGAGAGATCGGTTTCTACTTGGGACTACAAATTCAGCAAAAGAACACGGGCACATTTATTTCACAAGAAAAATACATAAAAGAAACGCGAAAAAATTCAAAATGGAGGACCGCAAACCCCGTGTCAACTCCCATGACCACGAGTTGCAAGTTGTGTGCCGATGATGGGTCTCGCAGATGTAGATCAAAAAATCTACGGATCCATGATAGGAAGTCCGTTATATTTGACAAGATCAAGACCCGGACATCATGCTAGCAGACTGGACTAGTAGCTAGATATCAAGAAGCACCCAAACAAAATCATCTTCTTGCGGTAAAAAGAATATTCGGATATCTACAAGGAACAACACGGTATGGGCTTTGGTATCCTAAAAGAAAAAGCTTCACTTTAAAAGCATACACAGATGCGATTGGGCCAGTGTGTAGATGACGAGAAAAAGCACAAGTGGAGGTGCTTTCTATCTAGGAGAAAGTCCGGTAGCATGGTTAAGCAAGAAACAAACATCCATCTCTCTGTCAACAATCAAGCGGAATATATAGCAGTGCAGCGACTCGTTGTACACAAGTCATGTGGATGAAGCGGGACTCTTCAAGATATGAAGGTGAGCATTAATGAACCTATCTCAATAAAATGTGATAATACAAGTGCCATAAGTATATCTAAAAATCCCGTGCTTCATTCAAAAAACTAAACATATACCAATCAAATATCATTTTCTCCAAGAACAAGTGGCTCAAAAAATAGTTAAACTCGACTATGTACCAACAAAAGAACGGATAGCGGATATATTTACTAAACCACTTGCCGAGAGAACCATTCGAATACTTGAGAGACAGACTAGGGGTAGTATCTCGTAGATACTACTCTCTAATATAAAGAGAAAGCATAGTCTCGGGGGGAGAGCATAAACGAAAAATATCTTTCCTAAAGGAAATCAGCAAGCAAGGGAAGCATAAAACGAGTCCACAGGATCGGCATTCTCAGTATTATCGACATTCGAGCATGAAAAAAAAAGAAGGATTAAACATATATCGGCAATCTAGCACAGATTATAGCAGAGATATATAGCGACAATGACCTCAACACAGATTATATGGTTAACACAGATTAAATGCATCATTGCTGTCTCGCAATCTAGCACAGATTACGTGCACTACATACGAAACACTGACTATACAACATATATCGACTCACTATATCGACAGAGACAAAATATATATTCAAGTTTGATAATCCTCAAAGTGTTCCCTCAACAAGTCTAATACATCACTCCGGGAGCAGCATGGTACAAAGTTAGCAAAAGAGGGCCTAAACGTAACTCGGAGAAACGAAATGCAGAGAAAGAAACCCTTTGCCATTGATGTCAAAGGGGGAGGAAGAACAAAAAACGAGGAGGAAGAGCAGGGCAAACAAGAAGAAAGTGGATCTCCATCAATGCCAAAGGGGGAGACTTGTTGGAAATGTTGTCATTGATGGAAAATGAGGCAATGGCTTTGAAGCGTAAACAGCGAAAGGAAGCATCAAATACAATGGAGGCAACAAAGAAGCAAATGAAGATAGAGGCATTATCACTGCTGTTATTCCAAGAATAGAGACGAGAACAGATGCAATGACGAAGCGACGGAGGCGAGAATCTTTTATACAGATCGGACGTTACACATAACATTCCGGGCGTTTGAATTCAACAAGAGCACTTGTATTCAATTGACATTCGATTGATATGTGCGAGATTGTGCATTATATATATATATATATATATATATATATATATATATATATATATATAAATAATTGAATGGAGTGGAGTCGAATAATAAAAAATACATTGAAAAGTGAACACTTTGATAAATAACAAATGCGGACTCGAACTTGGAATATAGGTCGGAACCCCCGTGTCGATTAAATAAATAACGGAACCGGAGGTAGCGAACTCGAGTTAATGGGCGAGGAGATTGTACGTACCGGCGTAAACCATAGTTTAACAACGTAGCGAAACCATGGGCCCAGCTGAGGATGACGTCATGTATTCCGAGGGGGGTCTCCCTCCGCTATCCGCTCGGGATCCGCTACCCCCTCGGAATCTTACCGCCTCTGAATTAATATGTTGCATGGTTCAATTTATATTACGGGGCATTGTGATTTGGTTGATATATATATATATATATATATATATATATATATATATATATGTATCATATGATAAAGCGCATACGAATGGTTGAGTGTTGACTCCACGTTGGCAAATGAGTTGTACGTGTGGGTCCCAAGCCAAAGTTATAATTGATCGGGACTGTTTGACTAAGGATTACGAGTTAATACAGGAATTGCGACTGCGATGAGAATCGGACAAGAATGTGCGAGTACAAACAAGAAGGCATCTAACTAAACAGACAAAAGAAGTATACATAGCCATGATGTCACAAATAGAACCAAAGAAATTTGAAGAAGCCAGCAAGGACAAGTCTTGGGTAAATGCAATGAATGAAGAATTGGACCAAATTGAGAAAAACAATACACGGGAACTAGTTCCTAGACCCACGTTGAGAAAAAATGTTATAGGCTCAAAAATGGGTATTCAAAAACAAAATGAATGAGCAAGGACAAGTAATCAAAAAATAAAGCTAGGGTCGATCTGCAAAGGATACTCACAAATAGAAGGACTTGATTATGATGAAACATTTGCCCCTCGTAGCCGAATGGAAGCTATCGGAATGTTCCCGGCATTTGCATGCTACCAAGATTTCAAGGTATATCAAATGGATGTAAAATCCGCTTTTTCTTAATCGTGATCTAGAAGAAGAAGTGTACATGGAACAACCAGAAGGTTTCTCATTGACGGATAAAGAAGACTATGTATGCAAACCGAAAAAGGCCCTATATGGACCGAAACAGGCTCCTCATGCTTGGTACTCAAGACTGGATAAATATTTGCAAAAACGAGGGTTTTAAAAGAGGTGGAGTGGACAACGATCTATACATAAAAGCCCATGAAAATGAACTTTTGATTGTTGTAGTGTATGTTGATGACATTATGTTTGGAAGCAACAAAGATGATCTAGCAAAAGGGTTTGTCGATGAAATGAAAACGAGTTTGAAATGTCTATGATCGGAGAGATCAGTTTCTACTTGGGACTACAAATTCAGCAAAAGAACACGAGCACATTTATTTCACAAGAAAAAATACATAAAAGAAACGCCGAAAAAAATTCAAAATGGAGGATTGCAAACTCCGTGTCAACTCCCATGACCACGAGTTGCAAGTTGTGTGCCGATGATGGGTCTCGCAGATGTAGATCAAAAAATCTACGGATCCATGATAGGAAGTCCGTTATATTTGACAAGCATCAAGACTCGGACATCATGCTAGCAGCTGGACTAGTAGCTAGATATCAAGACAGACCCAAACAAAATCATCTTCTTGCGGTAAAAAGAATATTCGGGATATCTACAAGGAACAACACGGTATGGGCTTTGGTATCCTAAAAGAAAAAGCTTCACTTTAAAAGCATACACAGGGATGCGATTGGGCCAGTCGTGTAGATGACGAGAAAAAGCACAAGTGGAGGTGCTTTCTATCTAGGAGAAAGTCCGGTAGCATGGTTAAGCAAGAAACAAACATCCATCTCTCTGTCAACAATCAAGCGGGAATATATAGCGTAGCGACTTCGTTGTACACAAGTCATGTGGATGAAGCGGGACTCTTCAAGATATGAAGGTGAGCATTAATGAACCTATCTCAATAAAATGTGATAATACAAGTGCCATAAGTATATCTAAAAATCCCGTGCTTCATTCAAAAACTAAACATATACCAATCAAATATCATTTTCTCCAAGAACAAGTGGCTCAAAAAATAGTTAAACTCGACTATGTACCAACAAAAGAACAGGATAGCGGATATATTTACTAAACCACTTGCTGAGAGAACCATTCGAATACTTGAGAGACAGACTAGGGGTAGTATCACGTAGATACTACTCTCTAATATAAAGAGAAAGCATAGTCTCGTGGGGGAGAGCATAAACGAAAATATCTTTCCTAAAGGAAATCAGCAAGCAAGGGAAGCATAAAACAGGGTCCACAGGGATCGGCATTCTCAGTATTATCGACATTCGGCATGAAAAAAAAAGAAGGATTAAACATATATCGGCAATCTAGCACAGATTATAGCGAGAGATATATAGCGACAATAGACCTCAACACGAGATTATATGGTTAACACGAGATTAAATGCATCATTGCCGTCTCGCAATCTAGCACAGATTACGAGCACTACATACGAAACACTGACTATACAACATATATCGACTCACTATATCAGACGAGAGACAAAATATATATTCAAGTTTGATAATCCTCAAAGTGTTCCCTCAACAAGTCTAATACATCACTCCGGAGCAGCATGGTACAAAGTTAGCAAAAGAGGGCCTAAACGTAACTCGGAGAAACGAAATGCAGAAAGAAACCCTTTGCCATTGATGTCAAAGGGGGAGGAAGAACAAAAAACGAGGAGGAAGAGCAGGGCAAACAAGAAGAAAGTGGATCTCCATCAATGCCAAAAGGGGGAGACTCGTTGGAAATGTTGTCATTGATGGAAAATGAGGCAAGGCTCGAGCGTAAACAGCAAAGGAAGCATCAAATACAATGGAGGCAACAAAGAAGCAAATGAAGATAGAGGCATTATCACTGCCGTTATTCCAAGAATAGAGACGAGAACAGATGCAATGACGAAGCGACAGAGGCGTAATCTTTTATACGATTGACGTTACACATAACATTCCGGGCGTTTGAATTCAACAAGAGCACTTGTATTCAATTGACATTCGATTGATATGTGCAGAATTGTGCATATATATATATATATATATATATATATATATATATATATATATATATATAATTGAATGGAGTGGAGTCGAATAATAAAAATACATTGAAAAAGTGAACACTTTGATAAATAACAAATGCGGACTCGAACTTGGAATATAGGTCGGAACCCACGTGTCGATTAAATAAATAACGGAACCGGAGGTAGCGAACTCGAGTTAATGGGCGAGGAGATTGTACGTACCGGCGTAAACCATAGTTTAACAACGCTAGCGAAACCATGGGCCCAGCTGAGGATGACGTCATGTATTCCGAGGGGGTCTCCCTCCGCTATCCGCTCGGGCTCCCGCTACCCCTCGGAATCTTACCGCTTCTCGAATTAATATGTTGCATGGTTCAATTTATATTACGGGGCATTGTGATTTGGTTGATATATATATATATATATATATATATATATATATATATATATGTATCATATGATAAAGCGCATACGAATGGTTGAGTGTTGACTCCACGTTGGCAAATGAGTTGTACGTGTGGGTCCCAAGCCAAAGTTATAATTGATCGGGGACTCGTTTGACTAAGGATTACGAGTTAATACAGGGAATTGCGATCGCGATGAGAATCGGGACCCGATGGGTCTATAAACCGCAATTGATAAATCTCGAACTTAAATAAACAGAGAATTTGCAAATTACAATGAAGCCCAGAGCATATAACCAAAGGTCCAAGGTATATATATGGAGCGCACAAAAAAAGTTTTATATGGTGGGACCCCTTCCCAATCGCATCAGAGGTAAACAAAGCAGAGGGGCTTGCAACTCAAAGTTGCGATTGCGATCAATCGTAATCAGAAATCGCAAGGGGATCGAAACATGCAAACAAAGAGTTGCGATTGTGATTGAAATGTTGGATCCGATGGGTTTATAAGCCAAGACTGATATATGTTTGAAGTTTCACCATAACGGAGAATAATCGCAATCGCAAGAGGCTGAGGAGTGATTCATCGCATCGGAAAGATCGGCGAGTGAGCCCGAAAGGAGTTCTTATTGTTTAAAGAGTTTTTATTATATAATGCCGAGAATTGATTTAAGTCGTTTTAAAAGGAAGGTTGTATGTATGCCAATTGTTAAAATTACATATATATATATAACGCTGTTGCGATAAGCTGCGTGGTCTCTAGACTCACGGACCTTAGCTTTACGGGAGGGCGATTATTAATGCTTGTAATATCTGTATGTTCCGGCCTGCGGAACCTGCCACATCAACAAGACACTAATGGCATAAAAGGGATTGCAATTCCTCCAGATTTACAGTCAGTGGATATAAAAGGCACATTTACACATATGCAGCAGTTACACCACAGCAGAGGACAGAAGAGCAAACAGATCTGAAAGAAGATAAAACACAGTCACAGAAAAGACAAAGACAGCCAAAGAAAAGAAAAATTCATACCAATTCAAAAGACTAAATAAGTTGAGCTGGAGTTCTCATTTAAATTTGAATGTAAATGTTTTATTTAAAATTTTATTGTTTGTGATGCATTGGCAAGTCTCCGAGAGAAAAAAAACTCCCACTGTAATGTTAAAAATTGACACCTACAGTTATAATTTCTAAGTAAGCTGATAAAAGGAGTGAGAAAGCAGAAGGCAAAGAGACATGACTTTCCATTTCGAATTCCAAGCAGAATACAAACATTCATGTGAGGAAATCTATAAATAATATCATCTTGATATGCAGAGGGAGTTTTTTTTTTAAGAGAGATTAAATCGAGAGAAGGCAGAATATAGAAGAGTAAGACAGAGAAGATTAAGAAAAGCAGAACAGAAGGAGAAGCTACAAGAACAGAGCTGATATCTGAGGTAAATCAGCAAACTTTCAGTTTGATAAATTGAGGAAGTTGGAGCTTCCCTATCAAGTTGCAGCTTGATAGTCGTCAGTTGTAGCTGACTGAGGTTGGAGCCTCCTGTAGGTTGGTGCCTGCAGAAAATCGAAGGGAGTTGGTGCTTCCTTGCAAGTTGTAGCTTGCAGAATTGAGGTAGGAGCCTCCTGTAGGTTGGTGCCTGCAGAAAAACAGTGGTGAGAGGGAGCTGGAGCTTGCCTTTGCATCACAACAATAATAAGATGTGGTTTTCTCCCTTTATGGGTTTCCACTTATATCTGGTGTCTCTGTGCATGATATTTATGTATTGATCTGATATGTATCATTTTCTTAATACCTCCTGCTCTCAAATTAAGTCTACTGCTCTATTAAACTAATACTTTCAGATTACATTCTAAGATTACTCTCACATTAAATAGAGTTTGAAATGAAGGTGTAAATAAGTTTATTGAAAAGTTTAAAAGATCAGGAATGTATTAAACTGATTCACCCCCCCCTCTCAGTTTAATTAGAGATTCAACATAATGTTGGATTTCAGACCCACCATATTCCAAAGATCGATATGAGAAATTTTGATGGCAAGGATCCGATAACATGGATATTAGAGATTGAGCAAGTCCCAGTTCAAACAACATTGCCAGAACTTCATGAGGAAGGAAAAATAATATTGGAACCTGAAGAAGTCGTAGAAATACAAACTCGACAGCTACGATATCGATCAATTTTAGAGTATCTCATCAAGTGGAAGAACTTACCAGCTGAAGATTCCATATGGGAGGATGATAATTTTATACAGAAGCATCCAGAAGTAATCAAGCATTGAGGACAACACTTTTTTGATGGAGAGGAGCATGTTAGGTCCCTAGAATACTAGTGTATCCCCTTATTGTTATTGTTGTGCCCATGTAGTCCCCATATTGTTATTATTGTAACCCATAGAATTCCACTATTTTTATTGTTGTGCCTTTATTGTTATGTCAGCTAGGATTATATTGTGACCCCTTGGACTCCTATATATAGAAATGAGGTTTTTTCATTTGTGTCATCCAATAATTGTTCATTTATGTAATGTAAAGGAGGTTGCCCCCTTGAAGAGGCTGATTGCTAAGACGTTGATATCTATTTTTTTCTATTTTGTGAGTTGGTTTCATAACGTCTCCAAATAACCCAAGCCGGATGTTGTTATGCTAACACTGATAAATGTGAAGCAGGTGCCTACTAAAGCGGGGTGGGAGGGCACGTCTCCAAAGGGAACCCACTTTGAATGTTGCTCCATATATTAAAAAATGGGCATAACTCAGTCAATATAACCCAAAATCTTTATTATAACTTGTTTTTGGAAATAGAATAACCATTTTTCATCTTCCCATGTGATTGAAATCCCTATATGAACACTTTGGAAACTTAGATTCGCGTTGCAAATGTCTCGTCGTCACAAAAGTTCTAAGAAAAAAATATCTAATTTTAAATAAGTGATATCTCCCTCATCCGAACTTCGATTCGACAAATTTTGTTTTCGAAATTGGGTGATTTTTCAATAGAAGCTCAGTTCTGCAATTATGTTTATGAAATTCTGCTAAAAAACTGCAAAAATGATAGGAGAGTCGTCATCAATGAATTGTCGTCAGAAAAATTTATGCAACACAATCGATTTTAAAACAACGATATCTCCCTCATCTAGACTCTGGTTCGACTGATTTGTTTTTTGAATTTGGGTATTTTTTCGCAAGGAATCCATATTTGTTATTTGTTTTTGTAAATTTTGCACCAAAATTTTTAGATCAGATCTGCAAATTCGCCGCCCAAAATAAATTCCTGCAAAAAAAATCTCGCTTTGCCCAAGAAAGTGATCTGATACCACTAATCTGGATCTTTGGAAGAGACCCCTAAGATCTAAAAAACTAAAATTCCATAAGGAAAGAGGAGAATAATGGCCGAAGTGTCCTCAGACACGTAATCTTATTAATAAAAAAAAAATTTGCATTTGGAATTATGCAAGAGTTTACACCCGAACAACAAAGCACTCTTGCAATGAGCTATTTATAAGCTCAATGTCCTAACTACCTCTAATTATGGATCACTTATTAAATAACAAGTGTCCACTTACATTAAATACTATTCAAAATAACTAGCTAACAAAAAGCCTAAGATACGACACATTTGGAGAGTCATATCTTATTACAACAATATGCTAATTCTAAATGTCTCCATTAAATAATTAAATATTCTAGAATAATAATTATTAATTTAATATCTTAAATTAATAATTATTTTTTTCCAACTTTATAACCTATGATAATATTTTATTTTTGGATCATCTAACATTCTCCCCTATGATCCAAAGATACATTACAACAGATACCAAGTTCATCCCTGAACTTAGTAAATTTTATTCTGCTAAGAGGTTTCGTGAAAATGTCGGAGATCTGATTTTCTGAAGGACAATACACTGGCTTGATGATGTCTTTTGCAATGAGAGATCTGATATGATGATACTTGGTGTCCACATGCTTTGTCTTTGAATGAAAAATTGGATTCTTGGCAAGCTTTATTGCTGACTGATTGTCGATGAATAACGAAGTAGCTTCTGCTGGAGGAATTCCCAAGTCCTGTAAAACTCGATGTAACTAAACAATCTCACATGTTGCTTCCCATGCTGAAATGTACTATGCTTCTGCTGAAGAAGTGGCCTCTGTAGCTTGCTTCTTGCAACTCCAGGAAACTGCGGCTGACCCCATGTTCATTAAGAAACCTGAGGTTGATGCCTTGTCATCAATACTGCCAGTAAAGTCGGCATCTGAAAATCCACCAAGTACAAAATTTTTAGTCTTTTTGTAAAGAAGACCAAAATCTTTTGTTCCTTGGATATAACGAAGAACTCTTTTAGCTACATTCCAGTGGCTATCTCGTGGTTCCTGCATAAAGCAGGAAAGAATACTAACGGCATAAGAAAGATCTAGTCGAGTAGTTGTTAGATAAATCAAGCTACCAATCAATTGTCGATAAGAAGTGCTATTCACCATTTCCCCCCTTCAAATTTTGAAAGTTTCACGTTTTGTTCCATAGGAGTAAGGACAGGCTTGCAATCCTGCATTCCAAATCGCTGAATAATTTCTGTTGCATACTTTCTCTGAGAAATGAAGATCTGACGTGGACGTTGGAATACTTCAACTCCAAGATAGTAGTGAAGTAGTCCCAAATCTGTCATCTTAAAACCTGCATGTAACTCCTTTTTCACCTGTTCAATGTGATCATCATTGTTGCCTGTGATGATCAAATCATCGACATACATAACCAAAATCACCAGATTTTTACCTTGTTGGCGTACATACAAGGTATCATTAGATTCACTGTGATGAAAACCAACTTTGCGAAGGTATTCATCCATTTTGGCATACCAAACTCAGGGAGCTTGTTTTAACCCATATAAAGCCTTTATCAGTTTGCAGACTTTATGTTCTTGTTCCTCAATTTCAAAACCTGGTGGTTGTGTCATGTACACTTCTTCCTGTAAATCTCCGTTGAGAAAAGCACTTTTTACATCCATTTGATGAACTTTCCATCCTTGTTGAGCTGCTAAGGCAAGTGTGAGGCAGATGGTGTTCTATTTAGCTGTAGGAGCAAACGTTTACTCATAATCTATCCCTTCCTGCTGCACAAAACCTTTAGTAACAAGTCTTGCTTTATACTTGTCAATATCACCATTTTGCTTTTACTTAATTCGATAAACCCATTTGCGTCCAATAGGTTTAACGCGCTGAGGACAATAAACAAGTTTCCAAGTGTTGTTGTCTTGAACTGCCTGATATTCATCAACCATAGCTTGTTGCCATGCTTTATGTTTTACTGCCTCTTGATAAGAAGAAGGTTCAATAAAATTATTTGCTATCAAAGAAAAATTGCCTTCATTTTGTTTTGATCCCCTTGTTCCTGTTTTATTTTGTTCATTAGACCTTACATATTTCAAAAGTTGAACTGCCCATTTCGGCAACTGATGTTCAGTGGTTTGAGCTTGTGAAAAATCACCATCATTAAAAAGAGAGTTGATGTAAACTGATGTTTGGTGATCAACTGCAGGTTCCAGGGGTGGAGAGTCACTGTCAGAAGAACTGCTACTGCTAGGAGAGTTGGATGAACTGCTAGAAGACCCGGATGTCGTTGATGAAGAAAACTGACTGGAAGATTCATCTTCAGATGAAGAAAACTCAAGTTCATACCAATTTGGTGAATTCGATTGAATTTTAAATTTCCATTTCTTTTATTAGTTTTTGTTTCTAACTTTTGAAAAAGACTGTCAACTACTTCAGCGCTCTTACTCTCATTTTCATCAAAAATCACATCTTTGCTTACAATAAATTTCCCATTCGACAAAATTCGGTACCCTTTCTTCTCATCAAAATACCTTATCATTGTGCACTTCAAGCTTCGTGCATCAAGCTTAGTTTGTTTTTCCTTCGGAACTAAGGCATAACAGACTGATCCAAAAACTCTGAGATGTTTTACCCGAGGTTTGAATCCAAACCATGCTTCATAAGGTGTGATTCCCTCTAAAGAAGCTGTGGGAGATCTGTTTCTCAAGTAGACAGCG
Source organism: Pinus albicaulis (assembly GCA_034641835.2). Taxonomy (NCBI): domain Eukaryota; kingdom Viridiplantae; phylum Streptophyta; class Pinopsida; order Pinales; family Pinaceae; genus Pinus; species Pinus albicaulis. The sequence goes on from CM076578.1 coordinate 1,912,310,009, forward strand.
GTATGAATTGCTTCAGCCCAATATGAAGGACTTAACTTTTTGAAAGTTAACATAGATCGCGCCATTCCTAACAAGGTACGATTCATTCTTTCTACTACTCCATTTTGCTGCGGAGTGTAGACATTGGTAAGATGTCATTTTATATGCCATTATCCATGCAATAATTTTTGAATTCATTTGAAGTGAATTCTCCACCGTTGTCAGTTCTGAGAGTGCCAATCTTCTCTTTTACTTCATTTTCAATAAGCTGACGAAAAGTTTTGAACTTTTCAAATGCTTCTGACTTTTGCTTCAAGAAATATACCCAAGTCATCCTGCTAAAATCATCAATAAAGAGTAAGAAATATCTGCAACTTCCAAGTGAAGTTGGGAAGGGTCCACAAATATCACTGTGAACCAACTGCAAATGCCTGTTTTCACGCCATGAACTTGTAGGAAAAGTATCTCGATGTTGTTTTCCAAAAAATGAAAGATTTACACTTTGCATTTTCCCTTTTGAAGGTTGGAAGTCCTTTAACCATGCCTTGTTTTTGTAACTGAGATAAACTGTCAAAGTTGAGATGGCCATATTTGACATGCCATAATATGATTGGTGAAATATCTGTACTTGATGTGCCTGCAAAGTCAGAATGTCTTGGAATAACTGTCCCTTTCATCCTTAATAGTTTTCCATATTCATAACCTGTCATTACTGTTTGCATGTTTTGTTTGACTGAGTTGATTTTAACTAAGCCATCTTCCATAATCACTATATGTCCTGCTTGGCAAATCGTGACTAGAGATAACAAATTTTGTTTGAATGTTGGGACATACCAGACATTTGAAATCATTCTTTCTCCGATGCCTGGTAAAAAAAACTTTAACTACACCTTTGCCTGAAGGAGTATGTTTGGTTTTGTCAACAGGATAGATTGAATTCAAATGACATTCTTTGAAACTCCAGAAGAAGTCACGTCGAAATGTCATGTGTTGAGTTGCGCCTATATCAAGAATCCATGCATCTTCATAATCACTTCGGAGAAAGCTTGAAACCTATAAGGTTGTTGCTTCTGTGTTGGTGAAGACATATTCAGAACTATCAGGATCATCTTCATCATTTGCAAACTGTGTTGAGTTTGGATGAAACTTAGAAATTTTCTCAATAGAAGTTCTACAATCTACTGCATAATGACCAACTTTGTTACATCGCATGCAAACAATTTGACTCAAATCGGTACCTCTGCCTTGAGACTGTCCTCGACCTCTGCTTTGTCCTCTGTTTTGAGTTTGTCCTCTTCTTGGACTTTGTCTTGTGCCTTGATGATATCCTATGTTTTGATTGTTGCCTCTGCCTTGAAAATTTGTTCTGCTTGAATTGGAGCCTCTATTGGAATTGTTTCTTCTGTGTTGACTACGACCACGACCTTGGGCTGCTTGATTTGGATTGAAATTACCTCTTCCTCTGTTTCTGGAACTGTCAGCTGAGGAGTTGCTTGAACTGGCTTCGGTGAATAAGACATCTTCCCCAATCTGCTTCTTCTTCCCAAAATTTTTATCATGTTGTGCTAACATGTCACTCATTTCATCAAATTTGATCTTCTCTAACTTGCCAGTGACTTGCAAAGTTTCCAAAAAGTGAGTATATGATGATGGCAATCGAGCAATTAAAATTGTAGTTAAGAAGCTTTCATCAACAGCTTGAAAGCTAGCATTGATGATTTCTTGCTTAATGTTTTTAAGCCGTGAAATGTACTCAAGGACATCATCACCTTAAGTTAATTTCTGTTGAAACAATTTTAATTGAAGATCAACCTTCTTTGATTCAGGTTGTGTATCAAAGAGATATTTGAATGTATGTAAAGCAACCCATGCATCGGAGGAATTCTCAATGTGTATGTACATTTCATTACTAATTGAAGCTTTTATAAGAGCTAATGCCTTGGCATCTTTTATTTCCCATTTTGAAAGTGAAGCTGGATCTGTTGGTTTATTTGGCTTAATGTTGCCATCACAAATGTCATGCCACAATTCATTAAAAATAAGAGTGCTTTCAATTAGACGTCTCCATGTCTTATAATATTTCACTCATTCTAGCTTATCAGATTCAGAGAGCAAATTAACTTCGACATTGGAGTGTTGAAGCAGTGCACCAAAAGAATCAAGCACAAAAAATTGAGCAACTCGTCACACGAAACACGCCACGCAAAAACGACACACGACGCAAAAAAACGATCTATCGGGGCTTGGCCTTGACCCTCGTATAGTCGTTGAAACAGGAGAAAAAATGACTGAGCTTTGCACTTGGCTCTAGTCAATTTCTCAAATATTTACAAGGTAACTTTCAAAATTTGACTTTTACAATGATGCTCTTGCAAAATCTGGTAAAAAAAATGTTACCCCCCTTCAAAGTAAAATTACTTTGAGTCACACTTATCTCTCCAGAAACAAATTACAAAGAAAAATCTCCTTATTACTCCAAAAAAATTACAAATAGCCTTATTACTCCACAAATATTACAAAATCCTTATTACTCCAATAAAAAATTACATAAAAAATATATACTTTATCTCTCCAAAATAAAATATGCCTTATCTCTCTAAAAATTTATAGAATTAAAAAATATTCCTTATCTCTCCAGCAAAGACTTTTCAGATTCACCTTCAGGCTAGTTCTTGACTGGCTGACGCTGGCTAGCTGGTGCTCACGCTGGCTGCTTTGTTTCTCAGGCAAAGAGGCGGGAGCGGCCGCGTTGAAGATACGAAGTTGTAGTAGCGATTTCTTGATTTTAGTAGCGCTGGCTAGAATCCACGACTCAAGCCATTCTTCTACTCATCGATTTAAGTTCTGTAACCAAAACAAAGTATTACCCATTCACAACAGCAATTGCACATTTATGGCCACGTTTTTGGAGCATGATTCCGCAATAATAAAATAGAGTATTCTTATTCGTTTTCTGCTGCAATTTGAACAATCAATTTCACAGGCTTTAACTTAAATCTTTCCAGATTTCTGCAAAAATAGAATGTATGAAGATTTCAGAACTTCATATATTCTGCCCAAATATCTCTCAACGAGATTTCTCCACTTCCGTTCTCCTTCTCTCATACAAAGATTAATTACATATACACAGACATTTATGCCTGTCAACGGGATTTCTTCTCATCCAACAGAATTAATTAACACTAGGCATCACCATTAACTAGTTTAAATCTAGTTATCTCCAGAGTTGATTTCACATACCAACCTTGTATTCGAGTTCTCATCCTGAAACTCGAATTCCCACTCTGCGTACAATAGAGTTTCTCCTCAACCACACGCCGTTCAGCGTAATGATACTCTGATGCCTGCTGACGAGTGGTCTGGAAATACTACACTGCAATTGTTTTAATTTGTGGATCTGTGGGTAATTCGAAAATTCCCATTGGGATTAGGATTATCTTGCAGCAGCGTTAGTGCACTTAGTACCGCATTGTAGTGAAGTGCAATTTTTGTAGTATGTACCAGAAAGCTAGCTTAATCTGCTCGGTTGCTGTAGCCAAATCCTCATCTGGTGCATTAAAATAACCACACAGATTTTGCATTTGTTCTTGATAATAAAAATGATTTTAGAATTTACAAATCTGAAATCAATAATAAAATTTATGTTTCTTTTAAACAAAAAAACTTGACAAATTCCATACCAATCATTTGCTGATCAATTCAATGGAGTTTTCCAAGAACTTGTAGAGCTGGAATCTCCTCCTCACATTCACTGCAACATTACCGTAGCTCTGATACCACAATAATGGCCGAAATGTCCTCAGACACGTAATCTTATTAATAAAAAAATAAATTATATTTGGAATTATGCAAGAGTTTACACCCGAACAACAAAACACTCTTGCAATGAGCTATTTATAAGCTCAATGTCCTAACTACCTCTAATTATGGATCACTTATTAAATAACAAGTGTCCACTTAAATTAAATACTATTCAAAATAACTAGCTAACAAAAAGCCTAAAATACGACACATTTGGAGAGTCATATCTTGTTATAACAATATGCTAATTCTAAATGTCTTCATTAAATAATTAAATATTCTAGAATAATAATTATTAATTTAATATCTTAAATTAATAATTATTTTATTCCAAATTTATAACCTATGATAATATTTTATTTTTGGACCATCTAATAGAGAACACACAGTTAAAAAACCCACAAAACAAAATAATTTTATTATTAAAACAAAGAATAACTGTAGAAGCTACATTGTGGTGGAAAATATGTCCTTTTACAAAATGTGACTTGTTATTTATAGTATTTTTTAGTTACAATACCATGGGTAAATTCCATGGGTGGATAAATAACATGGGTAAATAAATACCATGGGTAGATGCCACTTACAATACCATGGGTGGATGAATATCATGGATAGATGTCACTTACAATACCATGGGTAGATTCCATGGGTGGATGAATACCATGGGTAGATACCACTTTCCATTTAGATCATTCCTCCTTAAGAAGAAATGGTCTTCATTGTGTGAAGTTCTCTCCTGAGAAGTTTGTGTTTAATATAAAGAGTCATTGAAGATAAGGGTTTGATGTGGTTAAACCATAATTGTGATGAACGAATATTCGAGGATAGAGATACGATGTAATGCTTGTGACCAACTGTGATACTGACAGTGTGCGACCTAGAAAATGGACTTCAATAAAATGTGGGTTTGTGGATGATCCATAACCATTATAAACGAAGATCCGAGGATAGAGATACCATGCAATGCTTGTGACCAACTGTGATACTAACAGTGTGCAGTCTAGCAAATGGACTTCGATGACAAGGATTTTGTGCGGTTGACCCATAATTGTGATGTTGATTGTTGATAAAATAGCAGGTACCTACATAGCCTAGGGTGGGAGGGTACGTCTCCAAATAACCCAAGCCAGATTCGGTTATGTTGAAACTGATGAATTTGAAGTAGGCGCCTACTAAAGCAGGGTGGGAGGGCACATCTCCAAAGGGAACCTGCTCAGAATGTTGCTTCAGGTAAAAAAAATGGGCATAACTCGATAAATATAACTCAGAATTTTTATTATAACCTGTTTTTGGAAATAGAATGATCATTTTTCATCTTCCATTGTGATTGAAATCCCTATCTGAACACTCTTGAAACTCATATTCTCGCTGCAAATGTCTCGTTGCCACAAAAGTTATGAATAAATAGATAATTTTAAATTAGCGTATCTCCGTCATCTAAACTTCGATTTGACCAATTTTATTTTATTTTATTTATTTATTTTTAAATTGGGTGATTTTTCAAGAAGAGCTCAGATCTACAAATAGTTTTTTTTAATTTTGCACAAAAACTGCAAAAAATGATAGGAGAGTCACCATCCATGAATTGTCATTAGAAATATTTATGCAACACAACTTATTTTAAAACAACGATATCTCCCTTATCCGGACTTCGATTCGATCGATTTTTTTTTTGAATTTGGGTATTGTTTCACAAGGAATCCATATCTGTTATTTGTTTTCGTAAATTTTGCACCAAAAGTTTTAGATCGGATCTGCAAACTCGCCGCCAAAAAATAATTCCTGCAAAAAATGAAAAATTCTCGCTTTTCCCAAGAAAGTGCTCTGATACCACTGATTCGGATCGTGGGGAGAGGCTACCAAGATCTAAAAACCTAAAATTTCAGAAGGAAATAGGAGAACACACAGTAAAAAAAACCACTAAAAAAAATATGTTTTTATTAAAACGAAGAATAATTGTAGAAGCTACATTATGGTGTTCAATCTGTCCTTTTACCAAATGTGACTTGTTACTTATAGTGTTTTTTAGTTACAATACCATGGGTAAATTCCATGGGTGGGTAAATACCATAGGTGAATGAACACCATGGGTAGATTCCACTTACAATAACATGGATAGATGAATACCATGGGTGGATGCCACTTACACTACCATGGGTAGATTCCATGGGTGGATGAATACCATGGGTGGATAAATACCATAGGTGAATGAATACCATGGGTAGATGTCACTTTCCATTCGGATCATTATTATCCCAAAATAAATGAGAAACTACAGAAATGATAGGGTGCATTGTCTCTGTGAAGGTAGAAATTGAGAATTTTTCAACAATAAGCAAAAGGCTGGAAGCCAGGGGCCAAGACCATTTGTAGAAAGGATTGTTGTTCTGTAGCTAAGAGGGTATTGTAACTGTAAATCAGAGTGGTCTCAGTGAATTTTTGGGGCTCAGGGGCAACTAGGTATATCAAATCTTTCTGAATCAGCTCAGGGGTCACCTCTAGGATTTTAGCTCCCGTGGAAGATATAAAATAGTTCTTATCCTTAACATACGAAGCAATTAGCCAAGAAATGAATTCAAGTAATAATTAGAGGGCGTAATTTGATAATATAGCTCGGAATCGACTACTCGGAACGGGTCCTCTCCCATGAAATGGTGGCAATACAAGTCAAATCGGAGGTCCGATAGGTGGTAAGGACAAGGTAGGTCTAAAATTTGCGCCTCCATGTCCATTAGTGGCTTGACATCGGAGGGTTTGACTTCCTGGGTTTTTGGGGTCTTCAGGGTTGATTTCTTCATTTTTATCATATATAGAAACAAGTTGTAGGTGGGGAGACTGGCAGGTTACCTGATTGATTGGGTGAGAGTTGAAGAACGACGTTGGTGGAAGCTCTGGATCAGTTCGGTGGACGAACAACATTGCAAACCAGTCGAATGGCGAGAGGGATTTGCAATAGGAAACACAATTTAAATTTAAAAATTTGAACCAGGAAGGATTTTTATATGTGGAGGGGGAAGCGGTCGTCTGACGTCATATGACGTCACAAGGGGGACACGTGGCGTAATATGATTGGGGAGGTGACGGGTGGACGAGAGAGGGGGGAAACTTTATCATTTACCTTCGGCGCTCGCTTGCTGACGATATCAACGGGTCCATGACGTGGCGAGTGGTCCCCACCTTTCTATGAAGGTTGAATCAATGGGGGTCGGGATCGAGTCGAGAACCCCCAGAATCAATTTGGGTAGTTGATCGGCAGATCCCGCTGCGCTGAATTTTCAACTCCGAGGGGTGGCATTGATTTATTTAACACAAGTTACCCCCTCAAAGTGTCTTCGAGGGCCTATTGAACAGAGATGGAAGTAAATCCGCCCTAAAACTTGCTCGACCATTAACCACAACTTCATTCCTTCACTATTTTCTTTTCTTACACTATTGTGCGCGCTTGGTGAAGGACTATATTGATGTGGACTTTGGTATTATAGGCTCCTAGTGTACCACTAGGGCCCAAACTTTCCCACATGATCAACTCATATATTTTTTAAACCAAAGATGTTCAATGCAGGCCTATTGACACACATACAAAAAATAGGGTGGACAACAATAGGTACTTTGACCAAATTTGACATTTATGCTCATAATTGATTCAATATTGACTTGTTGACTTGGTTGGTCAAGGCTTTGACATTTAAATTCTTGTTGGATGTACTTGGACTAAGTATATCTGCTAAACATTTTATGAACATCTAATACAAGAATAATCTGGTTGGGTTTTCCCCCTTGTGGGGTTTTTCCCTGGTCTTTGACCTAAATCTCTATGTCTCATTGATCTTGGTTGTCTTCTATTGTGCATATTGTTTATTTTTCTACCTACAATTGCTTGTTATTATTGTGTGATTGAAAATAATTGGAAAAGTGATTGCTACTGAAAGAATAAATTGTTAAAGTGATAGTTACAACATAGAACATTGAAAAATTAACAAAATATAACCATTTCACCAAGGAATGTAAAAAATCAAACGCAATGCAACCAACAATTAAAAAGGAAAAGCAATGGGAAATTTTTAAGAAGAAAAGAAATCGACATCAAGGAGATGTAGCCAACCAAAATCAAGAATCTCAAGGACCAAAAGCAAATCAAAGCCAAGCCTCTACATCCAATGGTTCGAAAATGAAAACTACACCCTCGACTAATCGCATTAAAACTTCCTCCCCATAAGATCTCAAAATTTTGCAAAAGTATCTGAGTCCACCTTCAAAGGAGAGCACAATCCAAATCCCATTCATCTCACAAGAAGTTTCCCTTGCGTTGATATCATTACTTCTAGCATATCAAACCACAAACCAATTGTTTTATCTTTTCACCATCCTCGAAATCTTGGCCCAACACCCTTCTTCTTTAAACCTCTATGATTGCATGATTCAAAAGCTTTAAAAAATATAACGAAAACCTAGAACCAATAAATGAATGTGTCACCTTTCTTTGTGTGGGAAAAGAAACTTTGAGCAATTAAGTTCGCCCTAAAAGGCTGGTCTAGACATTCTTACATCTCACATGCACAAGAAATACTATATCTACGATCCCGGCTTCAGAATATGCAAGAAAAAATGGAAAAAAATAAGGCCTCAAATCAAAATCTAATGGAAGAAATAACCTTATGCAACAAGCTACATCAAGCCTTCAAAAAAGAGGAGGTTTGTGGACTAATATCCTTTGGCCTCACTCCAGAAATAAAAACACCTCATTCTTTCACAATCAAACTAAGGCTAGATTACAAAACAATATTGTGAAAGAAATTAGTCTCAAAAATTCAAAGAGACTATGCAAATTCACTACACTAAAGGTGATGGAAAATCCCACTTTGAAACCTGTTTCATTGTCAAGGGTGACACAAATGTGGAAGCAACTAAAAATATTCTTAGATACATTCCATATCTAGTTTCCACTGAAGAGAATGCAAATCTAACAAAAGAAATATCAAAATAAAGAAATAATTTCTACAATATGGGGGCTTGAGCCTGACAAGGCACCCAATCCAAACAAGTTCACCATCCATTTTCTTTGGGCTTGTTGGTTCATATTAAAGGAAAATGTCAAACTATTGCGAAAAGAAACCCAAGCTTGAGGCAACACTAAATCCTCATTCCTAGCTTTAATCCCCAAGGAAAACAACCCACCATATTTTTCAAGAACTAGGCCAATCTCTTGTAAGAGTATAAAAAACTAACCAAAATCCTTGCAAACAAATTGAAAAAGATTCTTCCCAAGTTAATTTATGATAATCAAGGTGGATTTACGCTAAAAAGACAAATCACTGATACTATAATAATGGTTCAAGAATCAATACACTATTATAGTCCAACAAAATAAACAAAGAAAAGGGGGAGTTAGTCAATGTATATGGACAACACCTTTGACCTAGTAAGGCATTTCTTTCTATTTGACATACTCCATACATTTGGCTTTGTTGATTTCTCTAGTTCATATGTGAAATCTTGCATTGAATCTCAGTGGATAGACCCTCTTGTAATTGGCAAGCTCGCTAATTTCTTCATGAATAAAAGAGGTCTCAAACAAGGTTGCCATTATCCCCATTACTATATATAATTATGGAAAACTCGCTAAGTAGAAGACTAGAGAAAGAAATAATATTTTAAATATTTAAGCGATCTGCATAGCTAGAAGATTAAAACCTACAAATCATTCCCAATTTGCAAATGATATGCTTCTCCTAGGAGGGACTTTACGCATCATTGCAAAACGATTCAAAAGGGTGTTGGATCAATATTTAAATGCATATGTTGGAAAAGTAAGCAAAGGGAAGTCAATTGGCTTTATCTCAGGTGGTTGGGTGAAATGATTGTTATTCTCCCCACCCAAGTTCAATTCCCACTTGTGACATGTTGAGCTCATATTGAATATATTATTGTAATTGCTTCATGCCTTGTTGTTGAATGACCTTGAGCCCTAAAGATCTTACCCTTTCCTATCGGCTCGAGAGCGGGGTGCTTGGTTAGTTGGAAAAAATAGAGGGAAAAGCCAAAAACACAAATGCAACATTAATGCTTATCAAATACAACTCATTTCTAGATTTTTTCTATTCCCATACAATTCAAATTGAACCTCTTTTGATTTCAAGTATTGAGGAATGCCAATAACATTGGGAAACCCATCATCAACTATTTAGTAGAATATATTGAGCAAGAATAAAAATAAAATGGCTTTCTAAGGTTCTTGATGGTTAAAACCAACTGGCATAGTAGTGCTCATAAAATCTCCCACATTCTCTCTTCCTCTATACCAATGCTCAACTCTTCTCGCTCCAAAAAGAATAGTGCAACAAGTTGGTAAAGAGATCAAAAGGTTTATATGGCAAGGTGAAAAACCCAACTATAAAAAGTTTCATCTTCTATGCTAGAGCATAATCCAATCTTTGAAGGACGATCGCAATCTGGAAATCAAGGACCCTATTGTCATGAATATTGCTCTTGGTACAAAGATCCTCTCACAGCTTATCTTTAGAACCCAAGATTGGTAGAAAGAAGGAACTAAAAAACCATTTTCGCTCCAATAGAAAACGATGTCTACATAAGCCTCTCTTAATGGAGTGAGGGTCTTTGATCTAACAACCATGTAAAGCAAAAACCTCCATATTAGAATCCAAGCTAACATGGACTTTAGGTAACCAGCAATTGATAAAAATATAGGAGTATCGTATAATGGGAAGAACATCACTTAAGAACAAACATGAGTTAGTGGAATTATGAAATTGGATGATGGCTCGGGGAATCAACATTATTTTCAATCTCTTGATATGGGATGAAGAAGATGAAAGTAGATCGTTGGGGTTGAGAGTTATGTCTCCTTCAAATAGACTTCTCCCTCAATTGGTTATTTTCCAAATGCAATTGAATGGTATGTCTCCTTTAGACAAACTCACCCTTGATGGTAGTTGACGGGGTCTAAATACAATGGTTTCACTAGAAAACTTGGTTAGAGGACTCTAATTTCAAAGATGTCACTACCTCCCTACTCTAAGGTATGAAATTACATATGGAAAATTGATGGTTTGCCAAAGGTGAACAATTTTAACTAGACCATGTCTCATTAATGATTATTTAAAAAACATGGTATCCAAGGCCTCTTTAGACGTGTCCTATTCAAAAAAGCAAAAGAAAACCAAGGACGCCTCTTATTCAATTGTGACTTCACCATTCAAGTTTGGCATTATGCAAACTAGAAATTCCTTTAATGTGGGAAATATGTTCACTTCATGGAATAAAAAATAAAACGGAAGTTTTGTTAGCAAATTAATTCTAAAAGGAGCCTTAGGGGCCATGCCTCAAATTCACATGTTGGCAAGTATGATTAGCTAAAAGCATAATTATTATCTTTTTACAAGAAAACGCTAGTTCCAGAACAATAACATCCAATATTGGGAAATGTTGATGGAAACAATACAAGCTAATGGAATTAAGGGGCACAATATCTATATCCTAAAACAAGAGGAAAAGAGGTAGGTCAAATATCTATTGCCAAGAGTGATGGCACATCCAAAATTTATCCTCAAGAAACCCATATCAATGGAGAAATGGAAAATTTGAAGAGATGAGGACAAATTCCAAAGATTGAACAATCTTAGAAAAAATGCATTCTCTTTTTCAACAAAGCCTTAATACACAATCCAAGATTGGTTGATGCAAGAGGGATTGTCCTTGATCTTGGTGGGAAAATAGAAACCAATTATAATTGAGCTCTAGGGGAGGCATCAAACAATTAAGAGGAGGATTTGGCCCTCTACTAAGGAATCACAATTCTTGACCTAAGAAGAATCAATCACCTTATCATCATAGGAGACTCCTCTAATTATAAACTATATGTGAAATTTGTCTAGTCTAACATATGGTAATCTCGCAAGATTAATCTCAAGAATCAAAAGAGAGACAAAAAGGTTCAAATCCATTGAATTCTACCATGTGCTAACGGGGATAAAACAAAAGGTGGATATCTTGGCAAATGCGACATCTCACCTGGAAGTTGGAAAACTAGTTACAAATAAAAGGAACCTCACTATCCCTATCCCATAAACTCTTAATTATGATTTATTCAAAGTGTAATGTACAATATTGAGAATCAAACCCATATCTTGTATGTCAACTCAAGAGGATGCCTACAAGCTTGTGGCAAGAACAAACATCAATATTCTTATATAAAAAAGGATGTGAACATCAAATGTTAGAGAAGAAAGGTGGTTGTATGCCCCTTGTATAAAAATGGTGAATGCGGATGGAATTGACCACTTTTGCATCTATCATTTTTTAGTTTTCTGCAAGTCTTTCTCCTAGCTGACATTCAAAAGGAATTCTACCTCCTTGACCTTACTTTTTAGAGATTGGCATTGAACCTTAAGTAAGCATGGAAGACCAAAGTTTCAGAGGGCAATGCCTACTTTGTAATTTAACATCTGGAATATTAGATATAAGGAAACTCATCAATATCCATTCCTTCGAATGTAGGTAGATTGTGCAAGGCCTCAATCTTTGGTTTGCCACGAAGAAATATTTTCTATGGGGTCATTCAACTAGGTTTGTTTACAAATACATTATTACAAGAGGATAAGATAAGGTAATTGTATTAATGTTCGAAAAATGACCACGGAAGAAAATCAACGGGACTATTAGGTATAACGATGTCCATACAAAGCCAAAGCACTAAAGCGGCTCCTTTATAAAAACAAGATGCAAAAATTAAAACAAGGTTCTAATCTAGATCTTGGAAATTCAACTATAAATGCGAAGAGACAATCCAAGAGTGAAATGTAAAAGGTGAGTGGATCTAGAATCTATGATACCAATAGTACAAGCCCATCTTAGTCCACTTGAACCATCTCGTCTCTCCTAACATATAAGATCAAATGGAGGAAGCTCAAACAAGATGTTTATCCAAAAGAAGAATTGGAAGAAGACTTGGACTTAGAGTTGTCTTGCTTCTTCAAAGGGAGATCTCGTCGCTATGGTCTAGAAGATCTCATCTAGCTCTCGTATGTGTGTTAATATGAGGTATATACTCACAATGTCATTGCAATAGGAAGGAAATAGAAGTAGTTATTTAAGTCGATATGGGAACAAGGACGTGATCATTGTCCGTTTATTGTTTGGTACCCCTAGTAGATGGGAGCATTGTAAAAAGTGATCCATTGGGTGGGAACCGATCTACGATGTGTGTGTGTCTAGAGGATAGCAGAGTGGAGACGAAGTACCTCATGCATGTATAAGGCTTGGCATCTCTGGTTGGGAACCTAAAGACAATACCAAGAGTTTGAAGCTCTCTAAAAAGAGAGTGGAACCATCCACATATCTCCTAGTAAATCGAGCAATAGCAGATGCAATATGCCTCAGTCTCAACCTCTCAAAGTTGGCACAACTGGCAGATCTTATATGATCGATCAATCTAGTGTTCCATCTCGATCCAAAATCTATGAAAGCCCACTCTAAACTAGCCCCGTGAGATTTCAAGAGCATGCATCAAATGGAAAAGTATGTAACCAGGTTTAACAATGACCCGGACCCTCAGATCCATGAATTTCTTCGCATAGAAGGCCATCTTCGAACATAACCCACCCTAAGGGTTTATCCAAGTGACTCACACAATATACCTATAGATATCATCTCTAATGATCATGTTCACCTCTTGTCTGGTAGGTAGGAGGTAGCCAAGCACAACGAGAGAGTATCTAAACGGAGGAGGTCAATCCATTGTAATACCAAGAGACCCCAGGAGATCGAAGACCCCTACATACCAACAATGAGAACAACGCAGATGACTAGCTGATGCAATGGAGTTCAATAAATTAGAGGCCAAGTATGGATATTGATCTTTTCCCTTCACTAAGTTAGTAAAACTTAAAATGTGGCATAAGAGTGAGATAAGACCAAATACCATCTCAAGTTGAAAGGACCGAGCACCGAACTCTACAAGGAAAACGGGTTAAGGAAATATTCGCTTGAATTTGATGATGTGGCAAAGGAGGATGATCTACACTCTCTTTGATGAGGACCCATCAAACTCTTGTAAACCAAGCCCCAAAACCTCAAAACCATATAAAAGTGTGGGTCATATAAGGATATCCACGAGAGACATCTTGGAAAATATGTCCTAAAAATGGTTCTAGAAACACTGCCTCTCAAGAAGGTCCAAGGATCCATAGCCCTTGCAAACTTGGGGTTGAAGTGCATGCTATAAAAGAAAGTGAGACCCTGTGAACTGTACCCCCAAATAGGTACAAGTGTTGGTGATCTTAATCTCCTCTCCTATGAAAAAAAATGGTAGAAATGGTGATCAAAGAGGATCTTCTTGAACGCATTGAAAATCATGACCTTATTTTTACCTAGGTTGACCATCAACTGACAAAGGTCACAAAAAATGGCTCAACCATCTAGCGATCTCTGCAACCCCTCAAGAGATGAGACTAAAAGGATCGTATTGTCAGCAAAAAGCAAGATAGATATTAGGACCTAATGGAGAAGGCACCCATCTCCTTCTAGGATGTTCTCATCTAGAAAGTGCTCCAACTTGTCAATTGAGATCCCAAATAATGTGGGGGGTAGTAAGCATCCCTATTTGACCCCAATGCCATGTCAACTATGTGGAGACAACCAAGCACTAACTCATTTAGGAACATGATGTTAGTCAGTGATGTCTCTGAAATACCAATGTCTCTAAGCCTCTAGAACATAGTCTCTCGTGGTGCCAAGTCAAATGCTTTCCAACATTCCACCAAGTGACGGTAAACTTTCAAAGAGTAATGGCATGCCTCCTCGACCCTAAACCAGTACAAATCAGTTCGAACTGAATGATCCCACCATGAACTAGCTGATTAGCTCATGGACTATATGTCTAAAACTAATGCATGGGAAAATAGCTTTAAATAGAATGTTGGAAGCTTGAATTAAAAAAATCTGCTAAGAATAGCAAAGGATGTGCTATTCCCCTAAAATGTTGATCTAAACACTCTTGAGTCCTGAAAACTCATTTCTAACTCTAGAATAAGGTAAGGCTAGAAAAAAACTCCGAAACCATATACCTATATGACTAAGTTACTCACGAACCATCGATGTCAAATGGTGAACTCGGGAAATTTAGCTTACATTGAATGATATCCATGAACATATGTCTGAAAATAACACTCAACTTTACGAAAGTAAATCTGGTGTTAAGAGTGAGCATTGCTTGCCAAAGGGTTAGAACTAATCTAGGCGGTTGTTCTATGACCTAACCCTCAAATTAAGCTCCAACATCACATGAGTTTGATGAGTGATCATGTTGATTAGCAATTTGTAGTACGCCAATGGCCCAATAGCTTGTAGCATGGATTTTGGACTCTAGAGACCATTTAGAGCCTCATTGACTATGTATTTTGTTGTTGATATGTATCGCAGTTGGTACCATTTTTTTAATATATTCATCCTTACATGGTACATAAATGAGCAGACTTTGCATAATTTGTCTCTAATGGAATCACCCAAAAAAAATCGTTAAAAATTAATTATTTTATGTATTTTTTTTCAAATTGATTCATTGAATCCAAGTCGATTTGAGTTTGAGCCAAGACCCAAGTTGAAAGGTGGCCAGGTCGAAGTCTAGTTCTCAGTTTTAATATGGCTTTGACATGTTTGATGTGGTAAGAATAGGATAATGTTGCATATTTTTCGAAAATGCCAGATTGCCATTTTTTTTTGGGAATGGTTTCAAGGTGAATTTCATTCCCTTTCTGTAGCCCTCCCGCGCCACCCCATTTCATGGAAGAGGCCCCTCCTAGGTGACACATGGACTGTCAAGGACAGCTGCAAATTGCTTTGACATAGTTCAATTGGTTGCAATTGGCTTTATATAGAAACATCATTGTAAATTTATGTTCAATGAGGATCCTCTATGCTTTAGGGGAATTGAGGAGGAGCTTTCAACAATAGGTGGTTTCTCTCCTGAGAGTTAACCTAGGTGAATTCTACTGTGATTCAAGTCCCTTCCAGTGTATAGCCAGGTTCATATGCTGACTTTTTCAGGCTTTGTAGGCTGGGAATTTCCTGGCAGCCCTCTCATCGATGTGTTGTAACCATCTTGAGTCCTAATGTACTTACTTGTTATTTGACATGTTAGTTTTTGTAGCATCGAATGTGTTCTAGCCTCGAGATTTGGCAAAGAATAGAATATATGTATTCTCCAATACCCAACAATCGTTTCTGGAAATTCCACATAGAGACGACTTAATTAAATTAATTAGTGAGTTTTTAAATATTTCTTAAGTTTAAACATAGGAAATATGATTAATTAAAATGAATTAATTAAGTCATGGTGAAAATCTTCTAGAAAAAAAACATGGATCAATTTCTAGTTAATCTTAGCCATCGATTAAGTTTTAATCGTAATCGTTGAAGTCTCAACAAGGGATTATAAGAGGAAGACGATGGGGCTTGGAGAAGACACACCAGCAGTTCGATTTCACTGGCAGATCAATTTCCAGAGTAACAACATCCAGTTGCCAGAGAGAGAGCTAGTGAGCTCGAAGCAGTGAGAGAGGGGTAGAGATAGAAAGAACGAAGGAAGTTTTTCCTGTTCCGGTGAGTACTTTGCATAGAGGTAGTGAATGCCACATAGAGGCAGTGCAGAGCTTTGTGAGGAGATTTCGTTTTTTCTGGGGAGCAAGAGATATTCCGAGCTAGAAGCTAGGCAGAGGGTCTAGAGGCAAAGAAGATCAATCTTCCAGACAACAGTTGCAGAGACAACAAGAGGTGACACAATTCTGAGATTGTGGGATGCAGTATTGTGTAGGCTAACGCAGTGAATGCGCAGAGGGAGCAAGAAGCAGCTCAAATCGAGCTGAGGTCAGTGTCAGACCACCTACGGAAGTGAGAAAATTTCTCACTAGTTTTATTGCTAGTCATTTCTCTGTTTGGATTGCTAGATTAAGCATCCATAGTTTTGTACTTAGATTTACTACTGCATAATAATCAAACTCTCAGTTGTTGCACCGATTTTCCCGAGTTGGGTTTTTCCGGGGACTTAGTCCAAAAATAACGATGTCAAATTGTGCATGTGCATCCATTCTTCCAGTGTTTATTTTTCTTCCGCAGTATTTTTTTTGTGAAGGCTGCAATGTATTTGTTTCGTTATTTGTCGTAGCACACAGTAAATAATTTGTTTAATTTATTTAACAAATAGAAGAAACAATATCAGTTGCTGCAGTAGGATTCTAGTTTTCAGAATTTTCACATGGTATCAAAGCGTAGATAGAAATTCAGAGAGAACAGTAGCAGAGATGAGCAGCTTCGTAATGCTGTGTAAACAGTTGTTCAAAACCCTAGACGCAACGCAGTCCCTTTGGCTAGGAAAGTCAATTTTTTAGGAAAAATCGATTGCTCTGAGAGAGCGACAGAGAAATCAGATTTTCCAAATCGAAGATTACCAGAAGTAAAGGAAGCAGTACTATTTTTCCTTGCAGAGCAGATCTCCAGCTAGACGCGGTATTTTGCAATACTTGCTAGTGCAAAATAGTGTCAGGAGGAAGAAAGAGCACACATTCAAGGAAATCTTTCCTTGGGTAACTTCTAGCTTTAGAAGTTCAATTTCTCATTACAGAGCAGCAGTCGTTGTGAGCAGATTTACTCACTCCAGCAGGGAGTGTGTAGATCCTAGCAGCAGCTGCGCAGAGGAGAAGAGGAGGATTTCGACTTATTTTTGTTGAGATGCATCAACAGGGCTGAGAGATCAGGATAGGTTGGACAGAGAATCCAACTATGTGATCTGGAAGGCAAGGGTTTCCTTCCTTCTAGATGAGTATGATCTCAAGGCAGACATTGATAACATGGTGGTTGTCCCCACAGATCCAAATCAGTAGAAGGCCTATAAGAAGGAGATGGCAAAGGCAAAGAGACTGATTCTCGGTGGGGTTCGAGATCATGTAGTGTCACACATAGATGGTAAGGACACTGCCAAGCAAATGTGGGATGCTCTCGCTATGTTATACTAGGGATCTTCTGACCAGCGGAAGATGTATTTGGAGGAGAAGTTGGGATGTATTCGTATGTAGAAGGGGGA
The DNA here is from genome assembly GCA_034641835.2 of Pinus albicaulis. Classification (NCBI taxonomy): domain Eukaryota; kingdom Viridiplantae; phylum Streptophyta; class Pinopsida; order Pinales; family Pinaceae; genus Pinus; species Pinus albicaulis. The sequence continues at coordinate 1,912,327,884 of CM076578.1, forward strand.
GCACATGGACCTATTCCTCACCAGGCTTAAGGAGGTCCAAGATCAGCTGTTAGATGTAGGGTCAGCACCCCAACCTACAAAATTGGTGCAGTTAGCTCTCAACATTGTTTCTAAAGACTGTCAGATCTTTGTCTAGAGTATTTTGGGCAAAGACAATTTGCCGGAATGGGATAGGATGTGGGTTGCTTTGCAGCGGGAGGAGATGAGGTGAGATTTGGTGAGGAGCACCATCAGTGGCAGCAGTAGTAGCAGTGGGACGAAAGCGGTGAAGGAAGAGGAGAATGTGGCCCTCGCATCAAAGGGGCAACAGGAGCAGCTAGGAAGAAGAAGGACATTTCTAAGGTCAAGTGCTTCAGGTGTGGCGAGTTAGGCTACTATAGCAGTCAGTGTCCTTTCATAAAGAAGGACAAGGAGGAGAAGCAGGACCAGCAGGATGCATCTGCGAAGATTGATAGGTTGTCCTCTAGACTAGAGGAACAATTTTCCATGATAGCAGACATCCCTCTAAGAGTGAGGTGGGGTGACTTGGTTTTGTAGCCCCAAAGTGCTACAGGATGGATAGGATTCTTGAGGAGGTCCACCTATTGAATCAATACCTTGCTACAAAAGCCCATAGTTGCAGTAGCAAGATGGACCAGTGGCAGTTGAAGCAGTCAGATGCCAGAGTGACAGATGTAGTGGCTAGTAGCGGTCATAGACTAAGCATCACAGTGCAGAGTTGGAAGTAGTGCAGTTGGCATAGTGCAGAGTTGACAACAGTGCAGTTGGCACAATGTAGAGTCAACAGCAGCGCAAAGGCTTTAGTGACAGCGCAGAGACTAGTGTAGTTAGGACTCGGGTGACAGATGCATGAGACTGAACATAGTTAGTTCAGTATGTTCGACAGTTCTTAGTTGCTACTCAAGCATCCCCATAATACTAGTGTAGCCCCTTATTATTGTTAGTGCAGCCCCATTACTGTTATTGTTGTGCCCGTGTAGTCTCCATATTGATATTATCGTGCCCCATAGGTGTAGCCCCATTATTGTTATTGTTGTGCCCATGTGGTCCCCATATTGTTATATTGTGACCCCTTGGACTCCTATATATAAAAAGTTAGGTTTTGTCATTTTTATCATCCATGAATTGTTCCTTTATGTAATGTAAAGGAGGTTTCCCCCTCGAAGAGGCTGATTTCTAAGTCGTTGATCTATCTTTTCTTCTATTTTGTGAGATGGTTTCATAACATTTGGCATCAGAGCTTTGGATTCTAGGGTTTTGTTGCTGTAAACAGGTCATCTTGGCATTTTCTCTATAACTTTTTTTCTACGAAGGCTCAGAAGCTGAAATTTTTACCACGAGAAGCCAAAATCCCGAGGAATGTTGTGTAAAAATTTCAAATCTTGGTTTGCTATATTTTCAGAGATATGATCTGAGGAAGTTAGGGTTTTTGCAGGCTCCATAATTTCATCTCAAACAAGTTACCAAGGGAAAATCATCATAACTTTCATTTTAGAGATTGGATTTGAATTCTATAAAAAGTGGTTGAAAGTGCACAGACTATAGTTTCTTGTGTATCAGTTTCAGAGTCGAAGGTCAAACAATGACACGTGGCACGTTATACAAGTTCGATCTATTGAATCAGTCCATAATTAGGTCATTATGGGAGTTTGGGCATAACTTTATCTTGAAGAATCCAAATTAGGTCTGACCTGTGGCATTAGAAAGAAGACTTTGAGGGCTACCACAGGACCGAAGTTCTGATCTTGGAGATCTAAAATTACAGAGTTACAACCGTTTCAAGATCAAGCTCCTAAAAGCAAGAAAAATGTGTGTACTTTTAAAAAAAAATTGTGTAACTTTGTCTTGAAAAACCAGTTTGAAGTGATTCCAAGAGCATATTGAAGCATAGATATCGGTATTGAGTTCTCAAATGCCTCCAAAAAATAATTCCACACCCATTTAGCCCTCATAAATCTCTATTATGACACATGAAGACGAAGAATTGCATCATGATATCTCAAACTACAGGACCAAGTGCAACAAATTTCGCTCTCACATAAAACAACCAAAAATGAACTAGAAGCTAAGATGGATGGTTTGAAGGATGGCATGAATGGCATGGAAGCTAAGAGTGATGGTATAAAAGGCAACATGGAAGATTTGAAGAAAGACATGGAAGGTTTGAAGGAAGGTTTGACAAAGTTGCTACAAGAAAATCTTCCTGATGGTGAAAAGGTAGTAGAGGAAACTCATGATGAGAACAAAACAAATGTTAATCATGATTTCATAGACTCTAATGTTGGATTGAAGACCCACCATATTCCAAATATTGATATGAGGAAGTTTGATGGCAAGGATCTCATTGTTGAGAATTTGGTAGGGCAGAGTTTAATTCAATTCTCTTCTTGACAATTACTTGTAAACTTATTTCTCTTACTTAGATCTTCTCTTTATTAGCTTATTGTGTCTTTCATCAATTCAATTATCAAAACACAAGAGACACAAAGTTTAGGCTTTTCAAGCCTGGGCTGAAACCTCTCCCTCCTGGAGAGGAAAATCCACAATTAATTCTTCTTATATATCTTCAATTGACAAGTACCATGACCATGACACAAACCCTTGACCCTTGTATGCCTCCAAGACCTTGTCATTGCTTCTCTCTTTGCTCCTTAGGTTGATCTTCCATTTTCTGCACTGCATTGCACCAGTACTAGGAATACTCGGTCCCTAGTATAGCAGTCCCAAATGAAGCACTGTCTTTGATGCCTTCCTTTAACTTCGACCTTCTAGAGATACCTTGTTTCTGCACCCGAATCTGAGATCCTTTGTTGTAATCCTTTATACATCAATCACCTTCGTTATATTGTGGTAACCCTTTTCTTAATGTTGTGTATTACTTCGGCTCTTATCTGAGATATGCAAGACCTTGTAGATCCTGTAGCTTGCCTTATTAACCTATGCAGATGCATTGTACCTTCTATTGTACTTCACATTTACTACAGACTTGTTTGAGGTACTATTACACTCTTCCCTTCACTGAATATCTCGTTTTTGCACCAAATCTTAGACCCCTCCTTTGCTGACTTGTCTTCTTTATGCACCCAGAAAACACCTTCTCTCTCACCAAAATTTCAGACATATCCAAACTGTTTCTTCTGTAATTTCAACAAAGTCTACTAGGGTATATATACTGGTTCGTCCTTGTATATACGCTGACATATCCTATCGAATAGTTGTGTATATTTCTTTGAGCCGACATGAGCTTGCATTATGTTTTGAGGCCGACTTCTGAAGCATATTTGACATGGTCTTGGAGGCATATAATTACATCAATGAATGACCTTTACAAGTGTAACAACCCTTCATATACATGACTTTAAATTATACATTTATGACAAGATGACAAATCCTTAAAAGACATCAAGAAGAAGTCTTTGACCTATAATAAAAACTCCTTGTTCATGAAACCCATGAAGCAAGCTTTCCAAAAATATATTTTATTATCTGTCTTCTTCATTACATAAATTCATAATTACTAATTATGAAGACCGAACCTAGTTACATTTTCCAACACTCCCTCTTAACTAAAGAGGTATTCATAATGGTACATGATTACTTTCAATCTGAAGAATCTCATAAGAAGAATCAGATTGGTAATCGTATATGTATAACATCATATCAACCAACATTGTCATAGTGCAAGGCCTTGACTAACATCCCCATCTCTTGATGAGATAATGGGCTACAATGTTGGTGAGACAAATAACTTATAGACAACATCGACATTGTCTCTCCAAGGTACATACTCCACCCAAGTGTTCACAAAGTATGACCTTATTGGACTATTCTTATCTTGGGTAGTTAATCCTCAAACAATATCGGTCCATGACTACTCTTATATTGAATGCCCTATCAAATTCTCAAAAAGTATCAGATGCCAGATGATTACCCAATCCTCCATTATGTCTTCCCAGGTGAAGACCTAAATGATGTGTCTATCCATTCTCTCCTTCATGGCCTTCAGTAAGACTTATGGCAGTTAGTCCTAGTCTAGTCCATGACACATGAATTAGATAATCAAATTTGTCACTTCCTTTTACTTTAGGAAGGACATACTCATTCCTATACAAGGAATGTACCTAAGCTCATGTCATGGCGTTCACTAAGACTTACGGCGGTTAGCCCTGGTCTAGTGCATGACACATGAATTAGAGAATCAAATTTGTCGCTTCCTTTTAGTTTAGGAATAACATACTCATTCCTATACAAGGAATGTACCTAAGCTCCTTCTTAGGAATTACAAAGTTTCTTCCAAGTAAGAAACTTACCACCAGGCTCCCTCTTAACCAGGGACCTGCAACAACAATGGTGAGACACCCAACTGCTCATGAAGAATTCCTCCTTCGATGTCATAAATTTCTTTGATAATGAGGAGTCTTCAACTTTGGGATAGCTTCATAGGGCACAAATCATCCATCACTTTCATCCATGAGTCATGTCATCTATCAGAAAGTGATTCATCAGTCTTTCTCATCTTGCATGCCATGTTGTTTTCCTTCAAACCATCTTCCAAGGATCTTTCATCCTTCCATATGGTTGGCAGCCCTACATAAACTTATCCAAATATATATATATATATATATATATATATATATATATATGAACTTTTAAATCAAAAGTTACCTCAGTGATAATCGTTCGCCATGACATCTTCTTGTAGGCACCAACATCCTTTATTCAAATTGAGACATCTCCTAAAGATGTGTATTGTCAAGGGTCTTCACCTTTACCAGACTTCTATCAGAGCCTACATATCTTTCCAAGAGATCTCCCAGTCAAATATTCTTGGCTTCCGAATGATAATTGTCTCTTATCATGGTTGCACTTCATGATCTCTTCTTTTCTTTACACAGTTTTACTTCATTCCCAGGAACTTCCACTATACAGTTCCTTGTTTGTATACAACCACCTCATATTCCATATGAGAACATATTATGTTGATTTCATCTATTATTGATAACTTGTGTATCGGAAGAGATTCTCCTTTCTTTGATCATACTTCTAAAAATAGAAATTCATTACCTGCAACCATATGACATGACTTCATAGCATCCAATGTCAGCATATAAATATATGTACCTCATCATTCTCCTTTCGAGTCATCCTGTAGCAATTTTTTCTAGAATGAAGAATTTCATTCCCTTGACCTGCTTCATCAATATGCCATCATATCATAATCCCAGAATTCTGCAAGATAGAATTCCTGATGAAACCTTTTGCTTTCTTTCTGACTAGTGAATCCAAAGAGGACTCGATTAGAAAATTTCAACACCTATTTCCATATAGATTATTGAATGATGACCTTTGGTCTAGATGAATGCCTTCCATCAATATTGTTATCAGTGAGGTTCCCAAGAGCCACTTCTTTCATAGCAAAGTTGTATTGCAGACATCCTCCTATGACAAGTGCTCCTTCCTTCAATGCTTCTATCATGATACCTTCTCTAGGGGGATGCATTTATCTAATGTGCAATGCTTCTAACATACTATTTTACAACCATCAGAAACCTCTTCAAGAGGAAGATGATCTCAATCATAGAGCGGATCTTTCACTTCTTCTTTCTTAGATTTCTTTGCATCAGCTTCTTCCCTTTCTTCCGTGATATGGGCTTCTTTTTCCTCTTTTCCTTTCTAGATTTAGGAAAATCTCTTTTATAATGCCCAACTTCATTACATCCATAGCATCGTACCTTGTAAATATTTCTTTCTATTATGAGGACCAAATTTACCAAATCTTCCTTTCTTCCTGGACATGGCTACAAAGGCTTGATTCTCTTCACTTGGTCTTGTATCAACTTTGGTTTTCAATCTTGTTTCCTCTATTTTACATAGGGACCATAGATCCTGGAATGGTGTTGCTTCCTTCTTCCCATATATGCATGAAGTGAAGTTTCCCCATTCTTCCGGTAGAGCATTCAACACCACTGTAATCATTTCACTATTATACATTACTTCTCCCAATTCTTGTAGCTGGTCTCGTATTTCAAAAATCCTCATAAAGTATGAAGTGATTCCCTCCTCTCTTGACAATTTCAACTTGTATAGTTCTTGTCTCAGAGATATTACTTCCCCTACAGTACTTACGGAGAACTCTGCAAAATTTTCATATATTTCTTTAGGAGTTTCTAGTTTTGATACGTAGGGAATGAGTGAGTCCTAAATAGATTCTATGAGAATCCTCTGAGCTCTTATTTCTCCCTTCATGTACTTGGCATGGGTAAGAATTCCCAATTCAAACAAAAGATCTTTTGGAATTACACACATCTCCCTTAATGGGGCACTTGGGATTTTTAAAAACTTACCACAAGGTCAAGAAGGAATTTTTTTGGGATGGACTTAAATCTGATATTCAAAAGTTTGTGGCAAAATGTTTGGTTTGCCAACAAACTAAAGTTGAGACAATTAAGACCTTGGGTCTGTTACAACCTTTATACATTCCAAGTCAATGTTGGGAGGAGGTTTCAATGGATTTTATCACAGGTTTACCCAAGTTCGAAGGAAAAACTATCATCATGGTGGCAGTTGATAGACTTACCAAGTATGCACACTTTTGTGCATTATCTCATCCATTTAAAGCCAGTACAATTGCTACTACATTTATGGAAACAATTCAAAAGCTACATGGAAACCCAAAGATTATTGTAAGCGACAGAGATCCCATATTTTCGTGTTTGGGTACTCAATTAGCTTATAGCATCATATCATCCTCAATCTGACGGGCAAATTGAGATAGTGAACAAATGTTTGGAAGGATATCTTCGTTGCTTTGTATCTGATAAACAAACACAATGGGTCGAGTGGTTACCTCTGGCTGAATGGTGGTACAACATTTCATTCCATACTGCAGCAAAAATGACCCCATTTATGGCACTTTATGGATATCACACACCATCCATCAAATCATCTTTAAGAGACAATTCTAAGGTTCAAGCAGTGGAAGATCACATCGAGTATCAACAACAAGTTCTCCAACTCTTAAAAGATAACCTCACTTTGGCGCAGAATCAAATGAAACAACAGACATATCAACATCGCAGCAAAAGAAGTTTTGATGTAGGCGACTGGGTATTTTTACAACTACAAACATACAAACAAATATCCCTCAAGCAAGCTAAGAAGGATAATAAATTATAACCAAAGTATTATGGCATACAAATTAGAGCTTCTTGCATCTTCATGCTTAAAGAAGGCTATAGGTGACAAGCTCCTAGCTCAAACAATATTGTCAAAACTTGACGTGGAAGGAAAAATCATATTGAAACCTGAAGCAGTCACGGAAACAAGAACTCGACAACTACGAAATCGATCAATTTCATAATATCTCATCAAGTGGAAGAACTTACCTGCTAAAGATTCGACATGGGAGGATGAGAATTTTATACAGAAACATCTAGAGCTACTCAAGCATTGAGGACAACACTTGTATGAAGGAAAGGGGCGTGTTAGGTCCCCATAATACTAGTGTAGCCCCTTATTATTGTTAGTGTACCCTATGACTGTTATTGTTGTGCCCATGTAGTCCCCATATCACTATTATTGTGTGCCCCATATGTGTAGCCCCATTATTGTTATTGTTGTGCCCATGTGGTCCCCATATTGTTATATTGTAACCCCTTATACTCCTTTATATAGAAGGTAGGTTTTGTCATTTGTATCATCCAAGAATTGTTCATTTATGTAAAGTAAAAGAAGTTTCCCCCTCGAAGAGGTTGATTTCTAAGTCGTTGATCTATATTTTCTTCTATTTTGTGAGTTGGTTTCATAACAGTTCACCTATTGAATCAATACCTTGTTACGGAAGCCCGCAGTTGCAGTAACAAGATGGACCAGTGGAAGTTGATGCAGTCAGATGCCAGAGTGACAGATGCAGTGACTAGTAGCGGTCAGAGACTGAGCAGCACAGTGCAGAGTTGGCAGCAGCGCAATTGGCATAGTGCAGAGTTAGCAATAGAGTAGAGGCTTCAATGACAGCACAAAGACTAGTAGTAGTTAGGACTCGAGTGACAAATCCATTAGATTGAACATAGTTGGTTCAGTGTGTTGGACAGTTCTCAGTTGCAGTAGCAGCAGATGAGAGGGAGTTGTAGATGTTGCAGTAGCAGCAACAACAAAGTTCCAGTGCAGATGCAGTGTTGGCAGCAGTTCAACAGGGCCAGCAACAGCACATATGCAACGCATATCAGAGTTGCGCAGTAGTTGGTGGGCAGTGGTAGATAGACATCAACAGCGTGACAGGAGATGATGCAGAGGCAGTGTATTGTAAAAATAGTTGCAGTACTGGAACACTTTCCTCACTAAGAGGGAGTGTTAGTTTTTGTAGCATCGAATGTATTCTAGCCTCGAGATTTGGCAGAGAAGTTAAAATACATGTAGTCTTCAATACCCAGAAATCGTTTCTGGAAATTCCACCTAGAGACGACTTAATTAAATTAATTATTCATTTTTTAATATTTCTTAAGTTTAAACATATGAAATATGATTAATTAAAAGGAATTAATTAAGTCATGGTAAGAATCTTCTAGAAACAAACATGGATCAATTTCTAGTTAATATTAGTCATCGATTAAGTTTTGATCGTGGTCATTGAAGTCTCAACAGAAGATTATAAGAAAAAGTCGATGGGGCTTGGAGAAGACACACCAACAGTTCGATTTCAATGGCAGATCAAATTCCAGAGTAGAAGAATACAGTTGTCAGAGAGAGATCTAGTGAACTCGAAGCAGTGAGAGAGGGGCAGAGATAGTAAGACCAGAGGAAGCTTTTCCAGTTTCGGTGAGAAAATTCCAGAGAGGCGGTGAGTGCCACAGAGAGGCAGTGTAGAGGCAATGCAAAGCTTTCTGAGGGGATACTATTTTTGCTGGGGAGCAGGAGATATTCTAAGCTGGAAGCTGGGCAGAGGGTCTAGAGGCAAAGAAGATCAATCTTCCAGATAGCAGCTACAGAGACAACAAGAGGAGACGCAGTTCCAAGCTTGTGGGATGAAGTATTGCGTAGGCTAACGCAGTGACTACGCAGAGGGAGCAAGGAGCAGCTCAAATCGAGTTGAGGTTAGCGTCGAATCTCTTGTGGAAGTGAGAAAATTTCTCACTAGTTTTATTGCCAGTCATTTCTCTGTTTGGATTGCTAGATTAAGCATCCATAGTTTTGTCCTTAGATTTACTACTGCATAATAATCACACTCTCAGTTGCTGCACCAGTTTTACCGAGTTGGGTTTTTCCGGAGACTTAGTCTAAACATAACGGTGTCAAATTGTGTGTGTGCATCTATTCTTCCAGCGTTTATATTTCTTCCGCAGTATTTGTTATGTGAAGGCTGCAGTGTATTTGTTTCGTTATTTTCCGTAGCACACAATAAATAATTTGTTTAATTTATTTAACAAATAGAAGAAACAATATCAGTTTCTGCATTAGGATTCCGGTTTTCGGAATTTTCACATGACATACTATATGAAGCATTTTGAACCAAGAACAAAATATATCTATAGTTTAAAAAAATATATAAAGTTGAAAATAGTGCAGCCTAAGTACTCTTCAGGCCACAGATAACAGAATCTACAGAAAAAACAACCTGCATATCAAATCATCAAAATAAGAAAAAGTACAGACAAAATACATATGCCTCTCTTACTTACACAGCTTTTCAGATTCTGTTTGCCCCTTCAACCTCATTAAAGGTGCAAAGCAACATAAAAATGCAGAATGATTGACTCGATAGAAGTAAGCTTTCTTCACGGCCATTTAACCACGTCACCAAAATGATCTCCAAGGGCAAAGAACTATCTTGCAATCCAGAAAATACAGCTAAAGACAAGTTTCCATGAATTGCAGACAAGGATATGCACTACAAAACATTTAGCCACGCATACTGAAAACAGACAGAAGATACTCTCTATCATTTCCTTTATAATACAAGTTCCTGAACTACCACAAGTAGCATGATACTCTTTGCTTTGGTTCATTTCATTTACAGAGAGAGCTACAGATGTGCATTCAGAATTACAGAGCTATTAGCAATGCATTTTCAAGTGACTGCATTCTAAGATTCCTAGAGTTAATTTTACATATTTGACTTATATCACTAACATTGATTTTCACACCTACAACTCTCCCTAATCATAATATACAGTGCTCCGAACAAGTCAGTATGACTGAAATCTTCAACAACCATCATTGGCAGGCTCAATGGAACTAAGTAACCCATTTCCTCGAAGCTGTGTACAATGTTCTTCAGCATCAACTTGAGCACAAATAATTACTACTGCGAGGCCATTATGGTGCGCTTCTTGCATGATATTAACAGCAGTATCAAGGGTCATTCCTGGGATAACCTTCATCAAAACTTGCACAACATACTCCCGTTTGTTATAATTGTCATTGTGCAATAATACACGATATGGTGGAGATGTCTTCCTCGATTTTCTTTTATTGTGGTGACAAGGAAATAGCAAGAGACTTAGAAGATGCATCAAAGGAATTGAAAATTCTGAAGACATCATATATCTATTCCATTGACAACGAAAGTAAACTTCAAGTAAAATTCTAGTCATATACACTCTAATAACCATGTCCTTGGGAGTAGATATCTTTATTTGACAAAAATGCTACATAAAACAAGGATCTGTTCATAAGACATCATTCTATTTACCGTAGATCAAACTCAGATTCTCGACCAGGTGTAGTTTTCTCAATTGTTGGCCTCTCTAGCAATCCACCACCTTTTCCCCCTGGTGAGGTTGATCTGATTGCAGAAAACACCCGGTTCATGCAAGTCCCTTTTGACTGTGATATTTTGTCACCTGCCAGTTATCCAAGTGAGTTAATATTATCTAAATATTCACAAGACAACCAAATGGAGCATCGGAACCATCACAAAATTGTTTAAAAAATTCTAATCAGATGCTGCTGTTCACATGCTAAGATAGGCTCCAAATTAGTGATGAGAATACATGGAAAGGATACTACTAACATAGAAAGAAGACACACATGAAGAGCCTGCAGTATCTATTATGCATGATAAATAACCATATGCATTGATGATGATATTGAGAAATAAAACTTTGTCCAATTGCTGTCTAGCGAAAACCCCTTGGCCATATCCTTCCAAAACCATAGTCATAATACTGTCTCATAACATTAGTTAAAGCTACTCTTTCCATCCTACATCTACCAGACTCCCTAATCATCTGTTCTGGAAGGTAGCTACAAAAAATTGATTCTTAGGATGTATTAGAGCGGTAGCTCGAACTGTAACTGTAAGAAATTCAGATGCTTTAGGAAGAGTAAGAATAACTATTCATCTTATAATGCATAAAAAGGCTCATATTTCTCCAATGGTGCCTGCACTCAATTAGAACTAGTTGCCTCAGTATGAAGGACTAGTTGACTGGGAGAATTTGAAATACTACTCTCTTTTAAAATCTAACTCAATTTTTAAAGTCTTCAGAGCCATTTTCATTCTGCTATTTTTCCTTTATACAGCACGATATTCCACTCTGAATTTTTCCATGGTCTCATTCCACTTATGTACTGCAACTGCTGCATGTTTCAATTCTTGTTCCTTCTAAGAAATATTTCCATATGTTGCCATTAATTTAGCTTGCAGTTCAACATTTCTCTGCTGTTTTCCTTCATATTGTTCCTACATTTCTGTCACATATTATAATAACTTTGTGCCTCTGCATGAATGTTAGCCGATTTTTTCAAAGTGCTTTGTAAAAAATCATAATTAAAAATGTCTTCTTCAATCAGGCCACCTTAAGCTTCTATAATTCATGTATCCTAAAGTATTGTTAAATCTAACCTTAGTAAATTCCTTGTCTATTATTTTTCTCATTGAAATAACTTTCAATTTCTTGCAACAAACAGTGACTACCATTTTCCCATTCAATTTGAGAAATACTAGGTACCAACTCTGAAGTTTCTTCCAGCAGTGACTGAATCATTTCAACATGTGATTCTAGTAACATTATGTTATATGATTTAACTTACCTAATTTTCCAGGCTAACGAAGCTTCCTCCAAGCATCAGATCATCAACAGTCTTCCATCCATCATCAATGATGTTAAGATATGGCCTTAGATCTAACTCGTATAGAAGATGAATGAATCAAGATTTAGGCAGAGTAAGGTTACTGTCACTCCTTTTTCCGTAGCTTCTCCTTTTAACAACTTGTTAAGGAGTTAAGACAGTTATAACAGTGTAACTTAGTTATAAAAATAATAGTTATTGGAACATAAAACCAAAAAAGCTTCCTAACCTAGCCTCCTAGGCTAGGCTCTCCGTTAATGTTTGTTCCACACCATTAAAGGAAAATTCAAACCTGAGAAATAAAAATCATCTCCAAGCATATCCTTTTGTGTTCAAAACTGCTACTGCTGGTTTTCAAAAGTATCCCTTTAATCTGCTCATTACACTAAAATATTGCAGGTATGCACTACAAGTGCCAGCTGCAGCTTGTATACAATTCAAAGCATCTCAATCTGCTCATCACACAATCGTTGTATTCATTTTTCATGTAACCATTAGGAATGTAATCAGGCCAATATCCCCTCACAGGAATTTCTACGAGACACTAGGTCGATATGCCAAACCCTTCTATGGTATCATGAAAAGAATTGTTATCTGTGTTCAGCATTGTACGGATAATGAGGTCGAGATGTGCACTGCCTTGAATTCATTGATCGCATTCCTTGTTCCCATCGATCTCTAATGTCAATGTGCTTCCATTTCAGGGCATGTGTTCAGCATTGTACAGATAATGAGGTTGAGATGTGCATTTCCTTGAATTAATTGGCCGCATTCCTTGTTCCCATTGATCTCTAATGTCAACGTGCTTCCATTTCAGGGGTTATAGGTACACCAAGCATGGTGTAATGTTAATGAAGTCCCTGCAAAATTGACCACATTCTGAAGCCGAGCAGATGGAGACAAATGAATCACTAACTGTTCATTGGTTTATTTTTGTTAAGAATTAACATGGGTGAGACAAGTAAGCATATTGGCGGAAAAGGCTTGATGTCCTTGTGTTATATTGTATTGATCTGAAAATATGAATTTATAATACATCATTGGACCTTCTAGATCTTCTAGATCTAGATCTAGATCACACTGACGACTCATCAGTGGATCATCATGACACCTCATAAAAATAAGAATGACAATTGTATTCTAGGACTTTGTGATTGTGTAGGGACTCACAGTCTAACATTTCCCCCCTCAATCACAAATCTGAATAATTTTACCAGTAACTTTTGTTATCTTCAATCTGAAACTTCTGAACTGAGTTTCAATGAAGATATGACTGAAAACCCGCCAATATTTGAAAGTCTAGAAGTGATCAGCTACTATGTCTGAACATATCCATTGAATGATTGAAATGATTTTACGTTGAGGAGACCAGATAATATGCTAGAATTCCCAATTGCAGGCTGAATGCTGATTGACTACGAAATTTGAAGCCTGATATTTGATGTTTCCCCCTATCAGGTGCAAGAAGAGAAGTTTTTCAATAGTTGATTCTTCGAGGATCGAAACTAGGGCTTTGAATTCTTTAGGTGGTGGTTTTTCCGATTGACCACTAACCTTCTGCTTTCAATAATGCGGTGGTTTTTGGACGACTACTAACCATCTTCCATGGAAACTAGTGTTTTAAGGTTTTCCACTAACCAGACTGCTTTGAATAATGTGGTGGTTTATGGATTACCACTAACCATCTTCAACTTATCAATTTACTCCCCCCATTAATGGTATAGGAGAGTTTCTTTTATCATTTTGTTCCCCCCCTTAAGGTGTGGAGAGTACCATCTTTCTTTGGAATTGCTAGTTGAAAACCTTTTTCTTTGTTCATCTCTTCAGGAAGCTTTATCTTTACCTCTGTCTTGACTAGATTGAAGGACTTATGCAGCTTCTTTACTTCTAGATTCCATTTCCAAGCATTTATCCATCTATAATTAACTGTCTATTTAGTCTTCTTCTGCTCTCAACATGCTTCTGATAAATGATTTCTTTTCCCACAATGAAGACAAGCATGGAGTAACACTGACTCTCCATGTGACCCTCTCTTTGACAATGCTGGAACCTTTTTTTTAAATTCTGAATATCTTCAAGGAATCCTGCGTTCACAAACTAAACTGGTTTGGAAAAATCTGGAATATCAAAGTTGTTTTCTTTGGTGTATCCCAAGCCATGCTGATCTTTGTTGAATGAAATTTCTTATCAAGGTTTGAATCCTGATAACCATCTTGGAAAGACCATTTTCTTATTCTTTTTTTTCTTCACAATTACTATTGTTGTTCATATTTTGTGCTTGATTCATTGATTCCATTAAATCATTTGTATCACATTGTGCATTAATCACCTGTATTAAGTCTTGGGTATTGTTACTCACCGCTTCGTGGGTGATATCCCTAGGAGGAAAAATTTCTCCAAGATGGTCCTCAGCCGGCAACCAGCAGCCCCTTGCAGCCACAAACTAGCTCGTTGTGCCATTTCTCTGCCACCTGAGCCAGCCAGGTGGTCCCTCACCCATTTGTCATGATCGTATGTTTGAAGGTGGGCCTCCCGAACCTGAAGGTATGTCTTGTCATTTGGTAATTGAGTATTGAGTATGCTCAGTGTTGAAACTATATCGGTATTGGCAAAATATCAGTGAGGGTCCAAAAAACATCTTATCGGCAATATCTGCGAAAATGTCGAAAAAATATCGGCAAACATAAAAAATGCATAATACATTCTTTTTTTCAAATTTTTAAACATATCAAGCAATAACAACATCAAATAAACACATTGGCACATAAATATGAAGAAAGCACTGATATATATGATGTAGTGGATGTAAAATAAAAATGATACATCAAAGGCGATACCAAATCCTGTTGATCCCTGATAATTGTCCAATCAAGGACTCAAATGTGGAGAATCAAAACAAAATAACATCACATAAATAAAAGTATCTCATCATCATGAGTTATATGTAGCAAAACAAGTAAAACTAGCAACTATCTATCTGAAATCAGTGCCCTCTCGCCCTTTTACGAGAAAACATGATGTGTTGCTTTTCAAGCCTGCCCCTGATAGTAGAAGGCCTTGCCCCTGCACCTAATGTCAAATAATGATTGTTGGGTATGGAGCTGTGCTCTCCTATATCTATAGCAGATGGTGCTGACACTGATGCTCCCACAATCTCCTCCTCCTCCTCTTCCTCCTGCACCTCCTCCTCGTGTTGCTCCTCCCCCGAGTCCTCCTCTTGCTGCCCCTGTTCTAATGATTCCTCTGGCTCTAACCATGTAGGTGACTCCTCCAAGACGTGTGCCTTAGACTCCACCCTCCACTGAGACAACACATCAATATTGTCTAAGGAAATGGCATCTGGATCCATTGGTGTTTCTATTTGCTTCACTCGAAGTCAGATATTGTAATGCACATACATTAAATCATTGAGGCGTGAGAACTCCAACTTGTAAGAGTGTCAAAAAAACTTTGTCTTGACTTTTGACACTTGAGAGTCATAAATTAAAATTACAATAAATGTAATTGCTCAACTGAAGGCTGAAGCTCAAAGTTATACCTGTTGCACTTTTTTGAGTGTATTTTCTCAAATACACTCCAATTGCGCTAACACCATGAAGAGTTACATGCTTGACTCAGGATTCTTATGGCCAATTTCTGCAGATTTGGTGCCCTTGCACCATAGCTTCGCCACCAAATATATACTTCAAAATAAAGAAATAAAAAAAGTCAAAAACTTAAAACATAATTAAACTTTCAAATAAAAGTTACATAATTGAATTTTAAAAATCTAGAATTATAAATAAGTAAATTCTAAATTGAAAATTATAATGAGTGATGACTTGTCACTTACGTGGCATGAAGAGGTCATTTCCCTAATAGCATCATCAAACCAAACAGGCCAACACAATCCCTATAAAATTGTATCTCGCAATTGATTTTGCTACAAAGCTCACGATCAGGTACCATCCTCTAAATACAGGAATGGAGCCCTTCCATCACCTCACCATCAAAATGAAAGGCACATTTGTATGAAAATGTGGGGTTGAGGAAGAGTGTTGCTGCATGAATGGGTCGATGAAGCATCCCTGTCCACCGACTATCAATCACATCCCATAACATCATATGTCTATCAAGCCCAACAGAATCCTTGTCTGCATAATAAGAACAAATGGCCTCCTTGGCCCTATCCATGGCCTCATACAAATAAGCCCATTGCAGGCTTGTCCCCATCTACCAATCTCAGAACCTTTACTATAGGTTCACTAACTTAACACACTTCTACTCCCTACCAAAATGTGTCAGTGTACACCACTTTTGCAATGGTTCACCAGTGCTGTCTCTTGTTGTATCTACAATCACACCACTCATTAGAAACAAACATTTGCTTCAACTCAAACTGTCATCGTAGCAAAGGCTGAAGAGTAATAAAGTTGGTGTCAAAACGTGTGATTGCAGGACACCGCAACTCCTTGTTTCTAGTGAATCTCCCGATGAGGCTAAGAACAAAAGCATGGTTATATATAAACTTGGGGATGCTCCTAGCCATATCAATCACCTCCTTGATGAAGGAGAGTTTCCGCATATCCTCAAGCAGCAAATCGATGCAATGTACTGCACATGGAGTCCAGAACAATGTGCAGGCCTCTCCATAAGCATCCTGTCAGTAGACACATAATCAGCTACATTATTTGTTATGAATTGCACCACATTCTGCACACCAATCTCCCGAATGAACCCATATAACAACTCACATATCATTGTTGCATCTTTTATATGTGTTAATGCATCCACTGATTTAATAAACATCATATCTTTAGGACAATGTACCAAGAAATTTAGAAGGGTCCTACCCTTCCTATCTGTCCAACCATCAGACATCACTATGCATCCAGACACTTCCCATTTCTGTTTCAACTCCGCCAATCTAGAGTTGATGTCTTACTTTTTTGCTTGAAGGATTGGCCCTCGCAACTCCTCATGTGTAGCACTTTTGTACCTTGGGAAAACAGCAACAATAGCATCACACATTGGCTGCCAAAATGGATTGGTTTTGATGATGCTGAGAGGTAAGTCACTCCAAAAAAGACAACTCACATAACTCTATCTACTTCTTGCTTCTCCCTTTTTTTAACAACTGATTTTATGGAAGGTTGTGCTCCATGTCTTGTTCGTGGAACAAAAAATGATGACCTCCCACTCCCAATAACATTAACACTAGCAGGTGACGTTGTGGAGCCCCTCCCACTACCCTCAGCCTCAAAATTAGAAGAATATACCCCAAAAGATCTACCTCCACGTTCAGTCTTGTTTATTTCTGCCTCTTCCTTCGTTTTGTCTTTTTCATCAATTGCACGTTCAGCCTTGTTTATTTCTGCCTCTTCCTTCTTTTTGTCTTTTTCATCAATTGCTTCAAGAGCTTTTTGTATAAGCTTCGCACTAGAAACCGTACAAAGCCCAACATCATGTCCATGGAGTCTAGCCAGATGGTATTTCAATCGCATAACCCCTCTTGTCATCTTGGTTCCACACAATTTGCATGATAGATATGCTCGATTTGTCCCACCATCAGGCTCCCCATATTCCCAAAATGGGTCCAAGGCTTTTGGCATATTTGTAGTGAACTAATTTAAACCTAGGGCACCAAGAAACCAAAAATTTGGCATTAAACACCCATACACAAAAAACAATAATTAATAACCACCTCATTTAAAAAAAAAAAAAAATACTACAATTACATTATTTGCAATGTGAATGAAAAATGACAATAAGAGCGTGCATAAAAAAGTTAAAAAAAGAAATGAAGCTTGTTGTCCAAATATGGAGAAAACCCTTCCATTGGCTCATGGGCAAGAAAATCATAGCAAATGGAAAAAAAACAAAGAAGAAAAATGTTGGTAGGCAAAGAGGCAAGCAAGCATAACCCTAAATCTATGAAAAAAATCATTAACAAAGGGGTTTTTAAGAACATACCTGTTAATGGAAGAAATGAAGTTTATCTCATTGTTCTTCAATCTTTGATCAACAAAAAATTCTTAGTTGATGGTGATAATGGTTGTTTGATCCTCAATCCCTCCTTGACAACCACTACAAAGCTCTTCCCCTTCCTTCTCCAAGACTCAGAAACCAAAATGACCAAATGAAATGACCAAATTTGCTTTTTCTAGACGCAGCCTAGCCTATCCGACGATATTTGCCATTGTTGCGTGATATTTTCCTCAAATATCGGCGATATTTCGGAAATATCGTGATATTTTCTCTATGATATTTCAGATCGCCGAAAATATCGCTGATATTTTGGTGAAATTATCAAAATTGTTTGCTTATCGTGGACATTTCAGGGCATGGATTAATGGGGGGATTCGGCGGAAACAGTGGACTTAGTTTTTGCTTGTTTCCATTACTGACCATTTGGTTTTAGGGTGGTACTACTTGGGAAACCCCACTTTTGGTTGTGATCAGGAATGATCCGAAATGATTAAGGAGTGATTTGGAGGATCCAAAAGATGCTCAAGTTATGGAAAATGCTTGGAAATCAAAGTTGTCAAATTATTTTGAAACCAGCTCCGTCGCGTAGATTTTGTCATTTTTAATCCAACACAACTTGAATGGGCAAAATCTGACTTTGAATGAAGTCAAAGGTCAATTGGTCAAAGTCAAAGTCAACGATCATGGTTCCACAAGTCAACGGTCAACGCATGGTTCTAGCAGTCAAGGTTCCAGGTTCATGGTTCCAGCGAAAACATGGCGCTTCCAAATCTCGAAAAGTGTCACTATATGGTTGGTAGAATTTGGACCAACCACAAGGCTACACGTGGCCTTAACAGATTGGTCAAAATTTGTTATGGATCGACCAACGAACTCGACAAGATTTGAACATCTAACTTGTCACCAACAAATTTAACACCTTACCAATTGGGATAACATAGTTCTTGTTAAATGTATCTTCGCCACTTATTGTTAAAGGGTATGCGTTATCCAAATGGATAAAAAAAGGCGGAGCTCGCCATTGTCGGCGATTCGGCCATACATATCCTCCTCCAATTAAACTCTCTGCCATACCTATCTTCCCCTCCATTATTATTAAACGATGGGTGTTAATACGTGGCAAATGGTGGTGGATACGTAACATTGCTTGGAGGGATAAGGATTGTATGATATATGTTGTATGCAATGTATGTAGTATGATGGGTGGCGAGACAGTTGACCCTACCACCATATCCTTGCTAAAAATTATTATATGCCAAATTTGTAAAACCAACTTCTGTCGAATCATTCCAAAATCGTGCTCAATGAGGATTGAACCCCCGACCTAAGGTTTTATAAAATGGGCACTCAACTATTGAACCACAGGGTTCTTTTGTTGAACATTTAACAGTGCCATTTTCTTTTGAGTACAACAGATAGCGTTTTGATTTACTACAGTATATTGATTTACTTCTCCTACTTGTTTTATTTAATTGACAAGTTATTTAACTGAAATATTCAAAAAAACATCAAAGTAAACGCAATTTGCAGCCTACACATATACAGATCATTTACTAAAACATAGCGCACATATGACAAAACACACACATGATTTTCGGACAAATGTCCCTAGAAAAACCCAATGCGGGAAAACCAGTGCAGCAGCTCTTTGAGGGTTTTATTATTAAGCAGAATCTGAATACATCAAGGGCACCAGTAGTGGTTTGCCTGACAAATAATTTCACGGCAGTTGTACCTTATCACTCGGAGACAGAAAATATGGTTGATTTAGCCGAAGAATCACTCTTCTAGAAAATATTGAATACGAGCCCCTTCTGTCACACTGGAACCCTAGTGTTGTCCCTCCAGCCTCTACATCAGCCTCTCCTGCCCAGCGTAGCCTCTGCGCACCACAAGTTGCCCCTGCGTCACCCTTCTAGGCTCAGCGCTACCTCTGCGTCAGCTTGGCTGGGCTGCGTCCCTCCTGCTAGCCTCTGCGCTGCCTGATTGGATATGCCTCTCTGTTTTCTGTATTCTCAGCCTCAGATCAGTGTAATCCCTCGTCGATATGCACCTCACCAGCACTGCAAGCTCTCTTAAAAATTCTTAGCAAACCGCTCCCTAGAATTTCGACTTAGTTCAAGTGCTACTGCAATGTGTGTGCTCTCCAACTAACCCCAAGCCTTCCTATAATACTTTTCTCATTGAGAAATCAACAGTAGTGATCTAATCTCTAATCAACAACTAAGATTAGAAAAATTTTGATCCACGTCACTTAGAACATTCTCACCACATGTCTAAATTAATTCACTTTAATTTTTTTAATTTCCCTAAGTTAGACTTAGGGTCCTCATTAAAAAAATTAATTATTTGAATAACTTTTACACCAGGTGGAATTTCTCCAAAATATTTCTAGGTCTTGGAGATCTCATGTGTTCTAGCCCCTCCACAAAGTTTCGGAGCTAGAGCACATCCGATGCTACCCAAAATCTCAACACTCCCTCTGAGCAAGGAATGTGCTCTAGCAACACTTCAACCCAGAAGCATTACTCTAATCTCTGGCATCAGTCCCCTACGTTGTTGATGCGTAGCCTGCTGTCCTCTATCCACTGCATTGCTGCTTTCTGTACTGCTGCCCATGACTCTACCACAGTGACTGCGATATCTGTACTGCAACTCCCCTTCAAATTGTTACATCATGTTGCCTATAGCATTGCCACTACTAACTATTGCACTGCAACTCAGTTGTTGAGAAGTAACTGAAGGACAATCACCAACTAACAGAAAAGTTAGTCTGGCTACATCTCATCACGGGAGCACCCTCTGTTGTTGCTCTGCGCTATCCTTCTAGAGCCTCTGCACTATGTAAGCATTGCCCCTCTGCATTGTTAAAGTCCCATCAGCCTCTACGTTGTTGCTTCCACGTTGTTGCTGCCACTGCACTGCGTTGCTCTACTCTCCAACGTCCCTGCACTGCCTCTGCTTCTTCATGCTCTTCTGCACCCACTAACTCCAGTCGTCCTGCTACTCTCTTAAGGCTCCCATAGCTCGCATGTGATCCAAGAGTTTGGGCACCTCAAGGATCCCGCCATCACCATCTGTAGCTCAATCTACAGATCTATGTCACCCCACCTCTTCTCTCGAGGTACATGAGCACTCATGGCCACATCATCTTCGTTGCCATCGTCCCCTTTCGTTGTTGCTGCCTTGGAATCTGAATCTTCCTTGCCCTTCCTCTTAGGACAAGTATTGGCGAAGTGTCCCAATTCGCCACATCTGAAGCACCAGACCTTGGATAGGTCCTTCTTCTTCTTCCCTTGTTGTCGTTGTCCCTAGATGCTAGGGTTGCATCTTCCTCCTCCTTAATTTTGACTCCTCCGCTGTTGAATTCCCTCTTGGTTATCCTCCTGATCTCCTCCTGGCGAAGGATTGCCCACATGTCCCCCCAATTTGGGAGTTGTGCTCTACCCAAAATACTTTGGACAAAGGTCTCCCATTCATCGGTGACTGCATTCAGGGCAGTCCTCACCATAAGTCCATCATCAGGAGTTGCCCCCATGGCAATCAGTTGGTCTTGGATAGTCTACAATCTAAAGAGGAAGGGATCAATCTCCTCTCCCCTGTGCATCTAAAACATCTGCATCTGATTCTCCAAAAGCATCTTCCTCTGGACGAAGCTACCTTGATAAAACGTGATCAATGCTGTCCACAACTCATTTGCCATCTTCTTCTCGGCAATGTGCGGGACCACGTGATCTTTCACTCCATCCATGATCAAATGTTTAGCTCGCGCCTGATTTTCATTGAACTTCTTCAGAGCATCAACATTGGTCGGCACAGCTAGGACGTTCTCAGCATGGTCTGTAATGCCATACTCCTCCAAGACTGTCAGGATTCCGGCTTTCCAGATAGCAAAGTTAGACACACCGTCTAACCTATCCTGATCTCTCAGTCCATATGGGGCCATCTCTGCTCAAACTGTCTAAGCAGGTGCTCTTCTCCCTTCTATTGTTGCTACACTCAGCAAAAGACCGGATTTGGGTTTCTTAGCAATAGAAACCCTCTAGAGAATCTACTCCCTCTGACAAATGACTTCCCTCCTGGAAATTCTTTGCCAATTTTGTCGAATCAGCCCTCTACGATCACACCTCCTGAGCGAATCTCAGATTTCTTGGCAAGAAAATCTGCTGAGGAATTGTTTCCCCTTACTTTGTCAACTTTGCTAGGCACTATTCTGCACTAACAGAACCGATGCCCCACCAGCAACTTCGAAGGTCAAAAATTGCACTTCCAGCCCTGGCAACCCACACAACGTCACTCCAACTTGGACTGTGTCACCCTCTAAGGTCTGCATTAGCCTCTGCATCAGCTCATCGTGAGCCTGACAGGCTCTGTGTTACCCACTAGGGCTTGCGTCAGCCTCTGCGTGCGCAGACTGGCTATGCGTCACCCTTCTGTTGGGTCTGCGCTATCCCTCTGGTGCTGCGCTGCCTCTTCCTGGATCTGTGAGCTTCAGCTGCCCTCCTACAGCAAAAATTCTTCAGCCTCTTGCTGATGGCTTCAGCTTGATCTGCAATCGCTCTTATACCATGTGAAAATTTTTGAACATAGAAACCCTATTGCAATGAATTGATTTAATTCTCCTACTTGTTTTACTAAATTAACAAGTTATTTAACTGAAGTATTCAGAAAAACATCAAAGTAAACACAATCTGCAGCCTACACATATACAAAGCATTTACTGAAACATAACGCACATATGAAAAAGGACACACATGATTTTTCGGACAAATGTCCCTAGAAAAACCCAATGTGGGAAAACCGATGCAACAGCTCTCTGAGGATTTTATTATTAAGTAGAATCTGAATACATCAAGGGAACCAGTAGTGGTTTTCCTGACAGAGAATTTCACGGCAGTTGTACCTTATCACTCTGAGACAGAAAATATGGTTGATTCAACAGAAGAGTCACTCTTCTAGAAAACAATGAATAAGAGCCCTTTCTGGCCCACTGGAACACCATCATTGTCCCTCCAGCCTCTGCGTCAGCCTCTCCTACCCAACGTAGTCTCGGCGCAGCACAGGCTGCCCCTGCATCACCCGTTTGGGCTCAGCACTGCCTCTGCATCACAGTGAAGGCTCTGCACCAGCCTGGCTGTGCTGTGTCCCTCCTGCTGGCCTCTACGTTGCCTTGTACAGATTTGCCTCTCAAATTTATGTATTCTTGGCCTCATATCAGTGTAATCCCTCACTGATCTTCCCCTCACTAGCACTGCAAGCTCACTCGAAAATTCTCAGCAAACCGCGCCCCAGAATTTCGAGTTAGCTCAAGTGCTATTGCAATGTGTGTGCTCTCCAACTGACCCCAAGCCTTCCTTTAATATTTTTCTTGTTGAGAAATCAATAGTCGTGATCTAATCTCTAATCAACGGCTAAGATTAGAAAAATCTTGATCCACGTCACTTAGAACATTCTCACCACATGTGTAAATTAATTCACTTTAATTTTTTAATTTCCCTAAGTTAGACTTAGGGTCCTCATTAAAAAATTTAATTATTTGAATAACTTTTACACCGGGTGGAATTTCTGGGTCTTGGAGATCTCATGTGTTCTAGCCCCTCCACAAAGTTTTGGAGTTTGAGCACATCCGATGCTACCCAAAATCTCAACAGTACAAGCATTTTGAGCATTTTTTAATAAAAAGGCCTCCCCACTAAAGACTGGGCCTGGAGACGTAGGCTTGAAGATAGTTGAACTTCATTATCAACGTGTTAGTGTTATTGTCTCTTGTGTGGTTTGTTTATTGTTGCAACTTCCTTTCAAGTTGTTGATGTCTTTTAAATTGAGCTCTTTTTAATGGTGATTTTTAATTACATGCAAAGACTTTTAAAAAGTTAATAAACCAGTATCAATTTCGATCAGAATTCAGATCAATTGGTATCAGAGCAAGTTATTGATAGTTTGGTTTAAGTGTGCATGATCACCAGGAGCAAATCAAGGCGTGGTGAATGAGAACTTGTTGAAGGGGATCCAGAAGTTGGCTCGAGAAGAAAGACAACTCAAGGAGAAGGGGTGGTTGAAGGAGGTGATCATCCTTTCGAATCTGATGCGGGCTTTGTGGATGCTTTCATGACCTTGGGAACCATAGTTGAGGAGATGTACCGTGAGTTCAAAAAGGCAAAAGAGGAAGATAAAACCAAAGATGAGGAAGCCGAGGCATCACATTCCGAAAAGCCTAAAGATGAAGGACCATCTGATTCAAGTAAAAAGATAGAAATTGATGATGATAAGAAAGATCCTATTTATTCTCTTTTTGGTGGTCAACCTAAACCATTTTCTCCAAAACCTTTGCTTAAATTGGATGTGAAATTCAACTTACCCATGTATAATGGTGAAATCAATGCTGAGAAACTTGATAACTGGATTAGACAGATGGAGGTGTATTGTAGTGTGCAGCAGATTTCTGATGATGTGGTCAAGATTCGATTGGCTTCGCTTTGTCTATAAGGCACCACACTCATCTAGTGGTAGAGTAAGTTACAGCATGGGACTCAGCAGATTGGTAAGATTTTTCCATCATGTAGTGATTTTGTTTCTGCATTTACAAAGCAATTCTACCCGTTGGGATATAAGGAGAAAGCATTAATAGAAGGGAAAAGTCTTAAAGTTAAGAAAGGACAACTAGTGCAGGAATACACAGATGAATTTCACAAGAAGGTATTAATGCTTGATATTCCCTTACATACACAAGAAACTCAAAATGAAATATATAGGAGGATTACCTTAATATATTTGTAATAATGAATTCATGTTTAGTCCTACTAACCTGGATGAAGTGGTTGTTCAAGCAACTTACATTGAAGCAAGAAAATCTAGACTTGGTGTATCATCGGAATCATCGTCCAGAAAATAGGGCAAAGGCAAGGGAAAAGCCAAGAGGACAAATTCAATTATGATGGAAGAGGAGAAGCTCTCTTGCAAGCATTGCAAGAAGGAAGGACGTGATGGAGAACATTGTTGGCAACTACACCCTGACAAGCAACCAAAATGGTCTAAAGGAAAGAAGGGTAAGCAAAAAGTTGCAGTAACAATAGCGCCAACAGATTTGGATTCAGAATCAAGTGATGAGGCTCAAATTGCAGTAGGTTTGGCAAGTAAATCTGATGATGGTAATGATTCTGATAGTTCACGTGATATGGAAAAATGCAAATTATTTCATATAAGGGTCATTATGAAGCATACTAAGATCGACACTTTGTTAGATAGCGGGTCTCAAGCTAATCTGATTTCTGAGAATGTGGTTAAGATCAAATTTCTGAGAAAGTGGTTAAGCAGTTGGGATTAAAAACTAAAACCTTGAAAGCATCGTAGACCTTACACACTAAATGGGATGAGCAAAAATCATAAATTGCCAGTAACTAAGCATTGTATCTTACAATTTGCAATCACGTCTCAATTTGTGGATAAGGTCATATGTGATGTAGTGCCGCTAGATGCATGTGGAATTCTCTTAGGTAGCCCTTATTTATTTGATTGAAAGGCAATTTTCTATAGGGAACAAAATCAATATCACTTGTTTAAAAGGGGAACTGAATATATTGGGCATTATCATCCTATAAAGGCAAACAAATCTTTTAAAACACTGGAACAGTTAAAGAGGGAAGCTTATGCAAGTAAAACTATGTTTGTACCATCAACGACACTTAAGCATAAAACAACTAAAATAAATCATAAAAAAGTGCTTAAGGAATCCAAAATCGTACAAGTATTGTTGCGTGATAAGTTGAGTTGTGTTCCAGTTATGAAGAGTCAGCAGGGTACAGTTTCATTTATGACAGTATGGTCAGTATTGTTATTCAGCGTGCTTCTTTTCAGCAGTATGTGGGTTATAAGTATAACAACAAACATGGATGGAAAATGGAACAGTGTGCTTTGTAAATTTTATGTTGTACTGATGATTGTGTGGATGAGTAACATGTACAAATTTAGAACAGGTTGGCCCAAAGATACCAAGCAGGTGGAGAGACATTGTCCTCACCTTCAAACAGTGTAGACAACCTTTTAGTAAGGTCTTAGTGGGGAGGAATGATCGGGAATGATCCGAAATGATCAAGGAGTGATATGGAGGATCCAAAAGATGCTCAAGTTTTGGAAAATGCTCGAAAATCATAGTTATCAAATTATTTTTGAAATCAGCTCCATTGCATAGATTTTGTCATTTTGAACTCAACGCAACTTGAACAGGCGAAATCCGACTTCGTATGAAGGAGTTATGCAAAGTCAAAGTTCAAGACCAAGCAGGGCAAAAAGTCAAAGGTCAAATGGTCAAAGTCAAAGTCAACGATCAAGGTTCCACAGCTCAACAGTCAACACATGGTTCCGGCGGCCAGGGTTCCAGGCTCACGGTTCCGACCAACACGTGGCGCTTCCAGAGCTCGACAAGTGTCACTATATGGTTGGTAGAATTTGGACCAACTACATGGCAACACGTGGCCCTATCGGAGGGCGACACGTGGCCTTAACAGATTGGTCAAAATCTGTTATGGATCGACCAACGAACCCCAACGGGATTTGAACATCTAACTTGTCACCAACAAATTTAACACCTTACCAATTGGGATAACATAGCTCTTGCTAAATGTATCTCTGCCCCCTATTGTTAAAGGGTATGCGTTATCCAAATGCATTAAAAACTGCAAAGCCCACCATTGTTGGCGGCTCCGCCATACATATCCTCCTCCAATTTAACTCTCTACCACACCTATCTACCCCTCCATTATTATTAAACGATGGATGTTAATGTGTGGCAAATGGTGGTGGCTATGTAACATTGCTTGGAAGGATAAGGTTTGTATGATATATGTTGTATGCAATGTATGTGGTATGGTAGGTGGTGGGTTCGTTGACCCCGCCACCATATCCTTGTCAAAAATTATTATATGCCAAATTTGTAAAACCAACATCCGTCAAATCATTCCAAAATCGCGCTCAATGAGGATTGAACCCCCGACCTAGGGTTTTATAACCTAGGCGCTCAACCATTGAGCCACAGGGTTCTTTTGTTGAACATTTAACAGTGCCATTTTCTTTTGAGTATAGCGGATAGTGTTTTTGGCTTATTTTACCCATTCAGACTCCAGACACCGTTTTGAACACGAAAAGAGTCTAAATAGGGGTTTTGGGGCCTTCTGAACGCACTAGTGACATTATTTTGACGAGTCGGAGCTTAGATTTTGACATATAAACATTTTGAGCATTTTTTAATAAAGAGGCCTCCCCACTAAAGAATGGGCTCGGAGACGTAGGCTTGAAGATAGTCGAACTTCGTTATCAACGTGTTGGTGTTATTGTTTCTTCTGTGGTTTGTTTATTTGCTGCAATTTCCTTTCAAGTTGTCGATGTCTTTTAAATTGAGCTCTCTTTAATGGTGATTTTTAATTACATGCAAACACTTCTAAAAAGTTAATAAACCAGTGTCAATTTTAATCGGGATTCAGATCGGGTTGCATGGTCCCACTCCCTCATCCACATATATCACTTCCTTTCCATTCATTATAATCCCATTCATCATCTTTCCCACCTAAGTCCATATTTCTTCACTGGGTCCACATAGGGCTAGCCTCCCCTTTCCCTTGCCCCACCTTGGGTTAGGCTTGGAACAATGCCTCAGAGGTTGAAGCAGCTGAAAGGAAAAAGTAAAAGCATAAATGGCCACATTCGATAGGAAAATGTACCACAAGATGCGAAAGACAGATGGAAAAACATTCTTAGCACGTGGTCAAAAGCCAATGCATGAGCTCTACCCCATACCCATGGCCATCCACCCTGGTTCCATAGGTCCTAGATGAGCCTCCTTTAACATTCAGGAACCCATGATTGTCCCAACCCCTGGAGAGCAATGAACCGCCCTACCTAGAAAGGGGTATTCATTGCTATATTTTGCACATCATATTCTTATCCTTTGAGCCCCGAGCAATTAATCAAAGAAAATCATTAAAGGCAAAAGGCATAAAAAGAAGAGTGGAAAAATCAAGGTTGGGGCACTTCATGTACCACGATTGCTCCCTCCTATACATTATATACTCGGGTGTGGGTTTCCCTTCTTCTAGCTACCCCTGTACCCCAATATGTGGCCCAGGATTGCCCCTCTCATTCCCTATTCCATTCACCTCTTTATCACATGCCACCACCATTTGAGTGATGTGCCTTGGACATACTATCCCCTCAAAGGTAGAAACCACCTAATAAAATACTTGGTTAGCCCCCTTTGGAGCTTGGAGACATTAGCACATGTCAAAGCCCACTATGGAAGGGCATGCCTTTATGAAGTGTCCACTTGTTCAGCATTGTTTGTAAGCTCTTTTACCGGATTACTTTAATGACTTGTTGTGCTGGAAGGCTAGGGGACGCATTGAATCTTATCCAGGATTGCAGATGGTGTCCATTCTGAGTTTGGTCTCCCTATACGAGGTCCTAACTCTCCAGAGGGATACATTGGCACATGTAGGGTGTGTGTAGAGATGAATGTGACTCCATAGCAGTAGACAACACTCCATGGATCCCTAGAGATGTTCAAAGATTGCTCGGGATCCACCTATTAGACGAGGAAGATGCACCTAGTACACCATGCCCAGACAGCCCCACAGTTGCATCATACACTTGGCAAGTGACCCAGGACTTGTACACTTATGTGACATCATTTATTCCATCATCTGAGCCCTTATAGATGGTCTACAAGCATCTTCGACTTACTTGGAGACCCATGAGGTTATTGTTGTGACCCCACACCCACTGGGAGCACCACAGGTTTATTGTTTGGAGAACAAGAGGCCACCCCCTTGTCCATCACTTTTGAGGGCCCTATTCATCATTATGGCACTTATCGACCTCATCATGCCTCTTAGAAGGCCCAACGACATGCATAGTTTATCATTTGACCTCTTGAGAGGGTTATTATTTTATTTGTGAGCTAGTTTGGTGGGCTTGTTACCAAAAGTTAGTTACTTTGAACATTATTTTATTTTGGGGGCTAATGTAGGCCTAATTAGGTCATTCAAACTCCTAATTAGTGTATAAATAGGAGTGACATGAATTCATTTTGTACCATCACTTGATTTGAATCATTCTCTCTCTTGAGAACTTCGCAATTCCTTCTTGGAGGATGAGGAATTGGAGCATGGATGAACTTTGATGTTTGGATTGGATTTTCTTATCTTGGAGCTTCTTTATTCGCAAATGTATTGATAATTGGATATATTCTCTTACATGTAAGTACGATATTGATGCTATTTTATTTTACTTTGTTGCATACATTGATTATGGGATTTTCGCTATTTTAGGGCTAATTCTTGCATGCATTACTGCTTTATTGTGGAATTATATTTCTATATAGCATATCTCTATGTATGGACCATATCTGTTGAGCAAATTGTCCTAAAGATCGAAATTATCTTGACAAATCATCTTCATTTGTAAGCGAAGTATAAATGCTTTAAGGTCACTTTCTTTTTTGCCCTAACATTGGACGAAGTTTCCCTTAGAGCCTCCTTGAGATAGAAACGAGATCCTTCTTCATAATTCTTCTTGACTCCATATCCCCAAAAGGAATTAGGCACTAATCCATCATAACGTGATCACCTTAAAACCTTTCCTTCACCTTTTTTCCCCTCTTTTCTAGGTCTAGTCACGTTGTGCCACCTAGGACATCATTTTCCCGACAAGGTAGCCATAGAAAAAGTTCGATCTCCTAGCCCCTACTACACTGGTGTGTCCTCAAGGTCTCCTCCAAATGTGAAGAAACTCTGACAGTGGCATTGAGAGATATCCCAAGCCCTAGTTGTGAGATCAGACTTTGCCCTAGTGTTTCCTAGGCTAGCACCTCATAAGATCAATTTGACACCCTTAAGTGAAATTTCTTGTTTTGATCCTTTCCCCTTTCTTGTTTAGGTTAAGATCATCATCGGTTGCTAAACTTCCTCCCCTTAACTTAGGTTGGGTCCACTTGGCCCCGTGTGGTCCCATTTCTTATCAAAGACAATTCATCAAGGACAACTCGGGAATCCAAGTTTTGCAAGGATTTTAGCGATTGGGAAACTCCTTTACAAGTCATATTCCCTTAACCTAGCCCTAAAATTCTCACCTCCTCCTAGGAAATCTTGTGCCTTGCCTAAAGAGCAAGCAGGTGTGAAAATTTCTAAATCTAAGTTATAGAAATCTAATTTACATTACCTACTTGTTTTCATTAAATTAACAAGTTATTTTTTAATACATCAAGAAAATATTAATGTAAACACACTGCAACCTACACAACTATACAGATCAAGTACTGAAAAATAAATGAGGCATTCAGACAAAGGGGGCACCTATTTTCGGACAAAAGTCCCCGGAAAAACCCAATGCAGGAAAACCGGTGCAGCAGTTATGAGGGTTTATATTATTAAGCAGCAGTAATCTGAGTACATCTAGGGTGCCATAAACCAGCTCACCCAACAGATAATATCCTTGGCAGACAAAAAAATCATGAGTTTTATCTCCCTCTGCGCTGCCTCTGCATAGTAGATATGTAGGCCTGCGTGGGTCTAGCTGAAGACTACGTCACCCCTTCTCTGCGTTGATCTGCCTCTCAGAAAATCGAGTTTCAGCCCTGCTGAGTTTCAACTCTATTGCCTCTATGCACTATACTCTTGGTCCTCTAACCAACAACTACTTATGCCCCTCACTGCTGCACTGAATCACTCATATTTGATCTTCGTTCGAGCACTGCTCCATCAAAAGAATTAGATCACTAAATTCAGACTCTGTGTGTGTTCTCCAACTAACCCTCAAGCCTTCCTTTATACTTTTCCCGCTGATGAATCAACGGTCATGATCTAATCTCTAATCGACGGCTAAGATTAGAAAAGACTTGATCTTCGTCACCTAGAACATTCTCACCTACATTTAAATTAATTCACTTTAATTATTTTATTTCCCTTAAAATAATTAATTATTTGAATAACTTAAGCTCCGGGTGGAATTTCTCCAAACAATTTTTTGGGTCTTGGAGATCTCATGTGTTCTAGCCCCTCCACAAAGTTTCGGAGCTAGAGCACATTCGATGCTACCCCAAAAAATCAATACTCCCTCTTAGCGAGGAATGTGCTCTAGCAATACTTCTTCACCAGAAGCATGACCCTGATACACGGCATTGGTCCTTTGCATTGTTGATGCTCGGTTGTTGCCCCTCATCCACTGCGCTGCTGATATCTCTAATGTTGCCCATGTCACTACCATTGACACTGTTACATTTGTACTGCAACTCCTTTTCAAATGCTACATCATGTTGTCCATAGCACCGCCACTGCTAACTGCTACACTACAACTCAGTTGTTGAGAGTTAAGCAACTAAAAGACAACCCAAAAACTAACATACTGGTCAGTCTGGATACACCTTGATGTTGGAACTACCTCTGCTGCTAATCTGCGCTACCCTCGGATGCCTTTGTGTTGTTGCTGCTCTGCACTGCGTTGTACCTCTATGCATTGCGTTGATGTTGCTGCCTCTACTCTGCGCTGTTTCAGACTTCAGCACTCTAGCTCTGCCGATGTTGCTCCATCACTCTCGCACCAACTGACACCTGTCACTCTGCTACTATCATTAAGGGCTCCCATAGCCGTATGTGATCCAAGAGTTTGGGCACCTCAAGGATCCTGCCCCTCACTGCAGTTCAAAGACCAACAGATCAATGTCACCCCACCTCTTCTCTCAAGGCACATGAGCACTCATGGCACAATCGTCATCATCCCCATCATCATCCTTCGTTGCAATAGCCTTCGAGTCAGATTCTTCTTTGCCCTTCTTCTTCAGAGGGCATTGTGTGGCGAAATGTCCCAATTCTCCACACTTGAAGCATCTGACCTTCGATAGGTCCTTCTTCTTCCTTCTTTGTTGCCCATGTTGTCCCTTAGATGCGAGAGTCACATCTTCCTCTTCCTCCTAGTTTGGAAGAGCAGCCCTGCCAAAAATACCTTGGACAAAGGTTCCCAGTCTTCTGTGATTGCATTCAGGGTGGTCCTGACCATAATTCTATCATTCGGTGTAGCCCCTACGGAAGCTAGTTGATCTCAGATCGCTCGCAATCTGATAAGGAAGGGGTCGATTTCTTCTCCCTTCTGCATCTAAAACAGCCTCAGTTGATTCTCAAGCAACATCCTCTGCTAGACGGAGATTCCCTAGTACATATTGGTCAAGGAAGTCCACATTTCCCTTGTGTTCTTCTCAGCAATATGTGGGATCACATGATCCTTGACTCTGTCCATGATCATGCGTTTTGCCTTCGCTTGAGCCTCTTCGAATTTCTTGAGAGGATCAGTGTCAACAGGGACAGCAACTGCATTCAAGACATGAACCTTGATGTGATGTTTATCCAAAATTGCAAGGATCCTAGCCTTCCAGATGACAAAGTTGGATGTTCCATCCAACCTGTCTTGATCCCTCAATCCATGTGCAGCGATCTCTACTCAACAAGAAAATGTCAAACTAGTTCTTTCTCCCTCTTTTGTTGTTGCCCCAGCAAAACTTAGATTTGGGTTTCTTTGGCGCTAGAAACCCTCTAAGGAACAAGCTCCCTCTGAATCTTGATTTCCTTCACGGAAATCCTTCTGCCAATTGATGTCGAAACACTCCTCTTCGATCACTCTTTGTTGTTGATCAACACTGGATCTAGACTTCTTGGCAAGAAGTCTTCTGAGGAAGTGCTTCCCACTACTTTGCCACTGCCCCACTAGACATTGTTATGCACCAACAGAAACAATGCCCCACCAAAAACTCCAGAAGAAAATAGAACTAATCTTCCAACTACGGCAACAAGAATGAATGAGGCTCAAAACCTCTGCGTTGGTCGAGCAAACACTGCGCTGCCTCTGCTGCAGCTATAGCATCACCCTAGCTGGCTGATGCAGGCTCTACGTGAGCCCCTCTGGTGACTGTGTTTTAATTTTGGGCAACTAGGTCCAAACTCCATGATGTGATGCTCCGATGACGAAGCCAATATTTTTATTGGATTCCTCTTTCGGAGAGGTGCAAGATCGATCTAAAGATCATCTTGATCGGATGAGCAGAACATGTATTTTGAATTTATTCCACATGTGCAAGGTTGGCCTGATTTATCCCACATGTGCAAGGTCGGCCTGATTTATCCCACATGCATAAGAGATGTGTCACACACCCCCACAGATGCATATATATTGGAGAGACTTGGAGTTCATTTTACACTCACGTTTTGTGGAGGCATTTTTCTTCTCTCTTGGATGGTGATGGAGCAGCGTTCTTGGTTCTGCGTTTAGGGCTTCTTGGTGCAGCGCCTTGGTGGAGTATTCTTGATGAAATGTCTTGGGGTTGTGTGACACATGTGGGAGGCTGACCT
Source organism: Pinus albicaulis (assembly GCA_034641835.2). NCBI lineage: Eukaryota > Viridiplantae > Streptophyta > Pinopsida > Pinales > Pinaceae > Pinus > Pinus albicaulis. The sequence goes on from CM076578.1 coordinate 1,912,361,303, forward strand.
TATGAAGACTTTGTTGGTTGAAGCATCCTGCTTACCGTCGTAACACCACCATTCTTTATCTCTGTTTTTGGCTTGTCTTCCATCGATCTATTGGTATGTTCTATATGCATCTTACTTTCATTGAGCCCTAGAAGTTGAAAGTGTATTTGCTTTTAGCATAAAACATCTTCAGAATTTAACACTATGTCGCCCTTCCTCTGCCTCTTTATGGTTCCACGTTGTCACTTAGGAAAGCTGCCTTCCTGCAGCAAAATTTCTTCGTCCTTACGCTGATGGCTTCAACTCTACTTGATCTGCAACAACTATGATACCATGTGAAAATTTCTGAATCCAAGTTACAGAAATCCTACTGCAGAAATCTGATTTACATTACCTACTTGTTTTCATTAAATTCACAAGTTATTTTCTGAATACATCAAGAAAATATTAATGTAAACAAACTGCAGCCTACACAACTATATAGATCAAGTACTGAAAAATAAATGAGGCATTCAGACAAAGGACACTTATTTTCGGACAAACGTCCCCAAAAAACCTAATGTGGGAAAACCGGTGCAGCAGTTCTGAGGGTTTATATTATTAAGCAACAGTAATCTGAGTACATCTAGGGTGCCATAAACCGGCTCATCCAACAAAGAATATCCTTAGCAGACAGAAAAATCGTGAGTTTTATCTCACTCTGCAAGTCTTGGCTAATCCTAATTAGAAACTGGGAAACCACAGCGACCTCTGTGCAGTAGATGCGTAGGCCTGCGTGGGTCTAGATGAAAACTGCGTCACCCCTTCCCTGCACTGATCTGCCTCTCAGAAAATCGAGTTTCAAACCTACCGGATTAAAACCCCAATCTCCACTAATTTCTAAACTGTCCCTTGGAACCACTGTGCAGCCCCTGCGTGGGCCTGCATCACCTGTCCTAGTGGTTGTGCGCGTTGGTCCCACTGTTGTCTCTGCTACCTCTTTATACTGTACTCTTGGTCCTCCGACCAACAACTGCTTTTGTCCCTCACTGCTGCACTGAATCACTCAGATCTGATCTTCGTCCGAGCACTGCTCTGTCAGAAGAATTTGATCACTAGATTCAAACTCTGTGTGTTATCGAACTGACCCTCAAGCCTTCCTTTATACTTTTCCTATTGATGAATCAATGGTCATGATCTAATCTCTAATCGATGAGTAAGATTAGGAAAGACTCTATCTTCATCACTTAGAACATTCTCACCCACATTTAAATTAATTCACTTTAATTATTTTATTTCCCTAAGTTTTAACTTAGGCTCCATTTAAAATAATTATTTATTTGAATAACTTAAGCTCCAGGTGGAATTTCTCAAACGAACTCTGGGTCTTGGAAATCTCGTGTGTTCTAGCCCCTCCACAAAGTTTCGGAGCTAGAGCACATCCGATGCTACCCCAAAAAATCAACACCGAGCTCCATTCTTAATCTTATTCTAGGGAAAGGAATATTGAGGTCATTTCATATCCATTTGTTGATCCATCCTTTATAAGTGACTTCATATATACCCGATCTCCTCCCATCGGTGAACAACCGTAAAGAGTAGGGAGCCTTAGCTGAGGGGACAATGCGCTAAGTCTCCATCGTTGCACTTGATCTAGCAGTTGTCCCTTTAGGAGTGCCTTTTCGGTCCCCTGCTAGTTTGAGTGGTAACATTTCTGGCGTCACTATTAGGGACACGAAAAGTGTGTTTCTTCCCCATACGACATATTGACATATCATTATTAGCGACTCCATTGGAAGAACGAAGCCCTAGTTCTTCATTGCACTCCAAAGTTAATGCTTGTAGGGTGCAGCAAGCATCTAACAAGGCACTTTATTTCACCCTTGCGACTCCATTTTAATCCTAATATGCAAAATCATAAAAAATGGACTATCAGAAAATGAATATTTGTCTTGGTCCTATATTTGCAAAACTTAATAACCAAGACTTTCAAGAACTGCAAAAAAATTTAGATAAATATGCAGAGTCTTATCAAAATATACTGGAAGGTATGTATATGGAATTCATGCTTAGGTTTTATAGGTCGCAACAAGCACAACACGACACAATGAGGTGTTACTATGAGAGGGACCCTAGTCGCCTCCTTGACTTTGCTCGCATGACCTGTGCTTTGAATATTCCGGATAACCTAATCAAAGACTATAACTAGGTACAATGTCCCACAAAGGGTAATCAATTGGATGGTTAAGGTGACATCGAAGAAAGGTCAAATGTAAGCAAGTATGATGAGCAAATAGAATCGAAAGACAATGTTGATGAGAAGGGGAACATCTCCTCTCACGATGGCAAAGAGTTGGATCCTATGAGCCTCCAAATCACGCAAGAAAGAATGGATGAATATAGTAGGTCATGCAAGGGGCTAGTAAGAGTATTTAATTCTAATGAAGTATTCTTTCATTTGCACGAAGAAGAGGTGAAGCTTCATAAGATGAAATGTGAGTATAAAGAGAACCCCACTAATGCTCTGCTCCTAGAAGCATATTACCAAAATCATGTAACAAATACCTTAGCTATTGTCCTTCAAGAGAAGAGGGAAGAAGAGTCCTCTCGCTGGTCAACCAACCAAGATGAAGATACCCTAGAGGATATAGCTGATGAAGATGAATCCTTTTTGGGTCCACACGATGAATGGATGATTTTGAGAACACGTGTATTGAGGATGATGAAGCTATGGAAAATAAAGTTGAGGCTGACCTTACCTTTCTCAAGGTTATTACTCCTGATAACTCCCCTTTTGAGAACCTTGAGGAAGGTGATCCTATGAGATCCTTGGAAGATGACATTGAAGATTATTTCCGCATCGAAAAGGAGAAATGGAAAATTGTTGGGCCTCAATTTGATTGTGCTCCTATTTATGATACTGACAAAGAGGCTGACGCTGAGATTAGTTTTCCCTCGGGCGTTACTTATGATGACATAACTATTGATACCCTTGGGAAGGAGAATTATTATTTTCCATGGCATGGAGAGGGGCAGTTGGAAGTAATTGATTCTCCTTTTAGGGAAAACCAATTTTTTTATGCCAATAGTAAGGAAATCGATAAGGCTCCCACATGTCTTCCTTATATATTCAAATCACTTGAGCCTTTAGATTATGATTTTGAGGAAGAAGAACATGTTGAATATAATATCATCATCTTAACTCCTCCACAAGTGATTACCTCACCCCTTGTCATATAATCTCGAGTGATTGTGAGCCTTTTCCTCCTTCCGAGTGTAGTGTCAAGGAAGAGCCACTCATTGATTATACTTTACCTAATTGGACGCACCCTAAGGGTTTTGATCACTCCATGACCTCCCCTCTCCAATGTGACCATCACCTTGAGCACCCTAGTTGATGCGCTCCTTCTTTCCATCGCCATTTGTTCGCCTCTCATAACAATCGTTTGGCATCTACAAAGTATAATATTATGAGCAATGATTGTGATAATAATTTCTTAAGGATAATCATTCATTCCACCATTGTGTACTTAGAGGGAAGGACTTGCATCTCTAAATTGACTCATGTTCCTTCTCTTAGGGATTCCTATTACCACACATGAAAACTATATTTTCGCACCTCTCGCCCGCATCATCCTCCATGTGTTTGGGTTTGCAATCGCCTTGGGATTTGCTCCATGAGTAATCATATAAAAAGGCACATTTATATTGATCTGATGATATGTTGGTTGCACTGGATTTTTTAATACACTTGATAGTGTACTACATGCATTGTTAAAGTAGGATGCATTGCATGCTGATTTTCTGCATTAGAACTAATGCAAAATGATGTTTCGCATGGTAGAATAATTGCATTTAGATTAAAATTTGCATATTTTATTACCTGTTGATTTGAAGGCGTGACATTAAGCATTGGTGATCATAAGACACCGTGAAAAACATGTCGCCCCGTGGGTTTAGCCATTGATATGTGCAAGTAACAGGTCTGCGGTGACCAAGAGATTACTGGAGTTCTCGTGATCTCCCGATTTGAGTAGCTTCACCCACTTCTCGAGGGATCACGTCCCAATTGGAGCCAGATGTTACCCACCACTTCGTCGGTGATATCCCTAGGAGAAAATTTTACTCCAAGATGGTCCTCAGTCAGCGGCTAGCAGCCCCTTGCAGCCACCAACTAGCTCGTTGTGCCATTTCTCCACCACCTGAGCCAGCCAGGTGGTCCCTCACCCATCTGTCATGATCGTATGTTTGAAGGTGGGCCTCTCGAACCTGAGGGTATGTCTTGTCATTTGGTAATTGAGTATTGAGTTTGCTTATCGTGGACACTTCTGGGCATGGATTAATGGGCTTAGTTTGTGCTTCTGTCCCCTTGACCTCTTTTGGATGTTATTACCCTTGGATTTTAGTTCCGTGGGATCTCCTTTACTGACCATTTGGTGTTAGGGTGGTACTACTTAGGAAATCCTAATTTTGGTTGCGTGGTCTCGCTCCCTCATCCACATATATCACTTCCTTTCCATTCATTATAACCCCATTCATCATCTTTCCCAACTGGGTCCACATTTCTTCACTTGATCCACATAGGGCTTGTTAGAGAAATTAAGGAGTTGGAAGTTAATCAATTTCTCTTATCATGACATTATCTTCTAACATTTCTTGTTCTTATTATGTTTCTTTCGTTTTATATCTTCTTATCATCAAGACTAATGCCAAATAACAAATAGAAGAGGACACAAGGTGTAGGCACGTGCCAAGGAAAAAACCCACTCTGTGGGGAAAACCCGGCAAAATTCTTCCTTCAGTAGTTTCAAGATGAGACAACCAAGACCCCTATTCTATAGGCTCCTTCCATCAAGTCATCCCTTGATAGTGATAGCACTGAGATCCCTTCATTGAGCATCCTCATTACCTTGACTTTGATAGTACCGAGATCATCATAATTTCGAGACAATAGCTTCACCATGATTGAGATAACACCGAGCTCTTCCTAACTTCCTTTCTGTGGTGTAGGTGGCATCGAACTTGTGAGACCCTTCATCCTGTGATATTACCAAACCTATGAAGAGCTTCTTCCTATGATAGTTCCACATTTTGTCATGGCACCGTTTTCATGAAATTGTACTGCATCCTTGGCATTGTAATTACACCAAGAGTGTGACTGCACCGAGGTTATATTCTTGAGAAAAGAACATGTCGCACAAAATGTCTAGGCACTGCGACAACGGCTCAGATCGGGGGTTGTCACCTTGATCCCCAATCTCTCTATTTAAGTTGTCTCCCTATAGCAGACTAAAGGGGGTAGACCCTATGGAAATGGAATGAAGGAGAACTAGTTGTGAACCAACCAGTTCGAGAGACACAGTTAAACAACCAAATACTTGTAATAAATCTAGCAAGATTAAAGGATTTGATTAGATTTGAATGATTGATACCAATGTCTTATGGAGTCAACTATCTTACTAAGAATTTAGGACCAACTACTTGATGAGAAACTGCTGCTTGGATGAATAACTATCCTATATGCAATGCAGATACTAAGACTAACATGAAATGCAGGAATCTTGGTTAATTTTAATTAAATGCCTACTCTAAGTTTAAGCCCTTCGATCCTTTCTATATTGAGCCTAATTCCGTAGTAAGTAGCAAAGAAAAGTTAAGGAAAAGCACACTAAAGTGTGATTAACGATACCTCTCCTGAAAATCTAACATACCCGGTGCCTTCGGCGTTGCAGAGAGTTGTGGCTCTGACGACTACAAGGTCACTGTTTTAAGTACTACTAAAACCAGGCTTCTCAAGCAAAGATGGATGGGACCTATCTTTTTATTGACCAAGCTTATGCTTGGAAGTAAATTTTAAATATGCAAGGCTAATTTAATATGAAAATGCACGAAAATTAGAAGGCGATGAAATGTTATGTTAAAACCCAAAGCACTTAGATTACAAATTATCTAATTTAGCCACCAAGTACTTGAGCAAAAATGTTGATTATGAAGATGCCAAAAAATAATCAATTAAAAGATATTTAATTTGTCATAGATCCACAATAGAGTGCTCAAAAAAGATATCAATCACACTTGAAAAATTTCCCAAACTTAAACATTCAATATAGATCCAATAATTCAAGCAAATAAAACAAAAGTTAATTAAACAATAAGTGATTTTAATCAATAGAAAACATTTAAAATCCCATCAAACTCAGCTAAAGCATATGAAAGTAATTAGCACTTAAATCTCAATAATTACTCATCAAGAAATACCACGAAATTTAAATGCTAAATAAACATTTCATCAAGTAATTTATGCATTAAACGATATTCTAAAATAATGCAAATCCAATAAAAATTCTTATTTTTCTCCTATAGTCAAACTTAGGATATATTCTAGATTTGGAAATTGGCACAACTGGATCTTCCCTAACGTGCCTAATCATCTGCGCCCTCAACAATTAAATTTAAAAATCAATCTCATTGACTCTGTGCCTATCCACAGAGAAATCTCAGACAGATGGGGTTGGGGAACCGCAGGTGTTTATTCCTCTGCCTCTGGTTACATTGTTCTGCAACCAAGAAAACACAGGAATTACTCCCCCAATATTTGGAAGCAGGTCTGGGATCCATCCGGACACCCCAAGGTAAATTTTTTCTTTTGGACCCTCATGCACAACAAGGTGCTGACTGGCGAAAATCTGGAAAAAAGAAATATCTCAGATCCCCATAGATGTGTGCTGTGCAGAAATGCCAATGAGACAGCTTCACATCTTTTTATTGACTGTCCTTTTGCTCAAAAGGTTTGGGACTTTACTCTCCTCGGTCTTCAGGCAATTTCTCCTCAGCACACAATAGTGGCTGAGCTCTTCTCCACCTGGTTTCAACACTACCCTCACAGCATCCCCAGCAAATCTCTATGGCATCGAATCTGGCTCTCCATCCCTAAATTTGTTTGCTCGAAAATATGGTTGGCCCGAAATGAGCAGACTTTCAAAGATAATCTCAGTTTTCCAATAAAAGTTGCAGCAAAAGCCAAATCTCTCCTTCTCGACTCTGTGATCCAGCAACCCCACAAAGCTGATAATTCTCCGCTACCTGAAGAAAAGAATTGGATCAACTTACTCAGCCCCCAAACCAAAGAAAAACCTTTGGGCCCTCCCCTTAACAATCCAAGATGGAGATTAAGAGATCCGAACGACAGCTTTCAGGAATGGTGGAGGAAGCAACGCAAAACAACAATCTTCTTTGACGGCGCATCAAAAGGAAACCCCGGGGCTGCAGGTGCTGGCGGAGTCATCTACTCTCCGGACGGATCAAGATAGGATAGCTTCTGTTGGGGTCTTGGCCATCACACAAATAATCAGGCAAAAATTCTCGGCCTCATAAAAGTCTGCCACATCGCTCGAGACAGGGCAGTAAAGATTTCCAAGCATTCGGAGATTCCAAAATTCTCATCAAAAAGCTCAACTCGGAAGATCAATTTAGCAACGCCATCCTCAACAAGTCACTGCTAAGATTAAAGACTATGCTGCTTGACTTCACCTCCTACCAGTTCTTTCACATCCTCAGAAGTTCGACCAACGAAGCAGATACTATGGCAAACAAAGGATGCCTTCTCTCTCAAGGAGATTTCAGTTTAAACAAGGAAAGCCCTCTCCATTCAAGCATTCCTTAAACTATGAACACTTTGTAATGGTCAGAGGACACGCTGTCTCGCAATGCTTTGTAATGCTGGTTGATTAGGCTTCAGCCCAACCATTTCCCATCAATAAATAAAATATACCCGTTCTAGTTTTAAAAAAAAACTTGGGATATATTCTTCAGCAAGATTTCAGATCTGAAGTATTAATTGCAGCAGTAATTTAAACCATAAATCAGCAAACAAACGATACCGGCACCAATGCCCAAAATGACTAAAAATAGTAAAAAGTATTGAACTTGAAGAAAAATCAATTTTTAGGGTTTGATTAAGAGAAACTTCAAATCTGATATTTTTATTTTAGCAGTGAAATAGTGATAGATAAACAAGGTAAAACTGCCAAAAATAGCTATCAAATACTTCCACAAATAGCAAAAAATGTATTAAAACTTGAAATTTTAAGGCTTTAAGAGAGTTTGATTCAGTAATTTTTAGAACTGATAAGTTTATAACAGCAATAAATTGATAACAGATCAGCAAACTGAAAATACTGAAGATGATCCCCACAATGTCTAAAAGTAGTAAGTTTTGCCAAAAAACTGAAAATTCAAAATTTTTTAGACCTTATTTAGAATATGCATCAGAAATGTTCAGATTTGATTTTTCACAGTTATGCAGTGATTTTCAACAAGCTTCAAAATTAAATCTAGGCAAATTAAAGATGCCCAAGTGGCCAAAAACTCTGAAAATGAAGATTTTGCAATTCTAAACAACTTTGACCATATAAAATGTGTTTTTAGGGCCTAATTATTTGTGATTTGTTTGCTGTAATAAAATTTGCAGAAAATAAGGGTTTAGAGATCAAACCCTTAGCCCAAGGCTTTGAAGATCCCACCGTTGAAAATCGTTGAAATTTTGGGATAATGATGCCGCTTGAAAATTAGAATTTTGGAGACCAAAATCTCGCAAAAATAGCTTCAAAAGCCTAGACGTCCTCAAGAGCATAGATATAGCTCTTCTTCCACTTGATCTCACCTGCAAACAAATATTGAGCCTAGATTTTTCCCTCCAAGGTCTAGATCTGGCTCAGATCTAAAAAATTCCTTGGCTGATTTTTTAGATCTATTCCTGCACAAGTGAAAAGTGAAAAACCCAATACCCAATATGTACAAAAATAGAAAAAATCCTAAAAACCCAAATGTTAGAATTCAAAATTATGTTACAAAACTTCATATCTACACAATCAAATTACAGATCTATACAAATAAGTTACAGATCTATATAGTATATCTACGGATCTATGCACAAGAGTTGCAGATATGTCAAATCTGAAGAGTGTAAGTCTGACTTCGCTCCCAGATCTGAAGATCTAAGGCTCTTACTAGCCAGATCTAACTTTAAATTCAATAAAAGTTAAGATAAAAATTTTGTATTTAGGCACAAGCTCTAAAAAATACTGCAAGAAGAGAACTTAAGATAAGCTTGGGGAATTAGATCGGGGCTCTTCAGATCTTATTTCCTTGGGAGCCAGCTGGTCCAACCGAGGACTTTCCTAAACGCCTAATTCTAAATCTGAGAGATTTATGCACACTTAAAGTTAAACTGTTAAATCAATAGAGAAATAAGATAAAAATGAAATTTTCAAGAGTTAGAGATACCTACTAACTCAATCCAATTAAAATTATTATTCTAAATCTAGTAACCTAAGCAAGATACGTGTGCAATAGATTACTCTACAGGAGCTAATAATCAACAATTCATTGAAATAATTACCAGCAGAATATAAAGAAAAAGTTTACCATAAAATGCCGAAAAGGAACACAACCATCAAGTAAAACTCCAAAGACTTCGTTTGTATTATTCCAGAAAAGTATTACAGGAGAGCTTCAAGAGCTAGTATACGATCAAGTGATCGGATGATCAAAACACTGACACTAACCTCTAACTTATAGATAAATTTTCCAACGGTTAATTTGCTTGATCCTCGTCAAAGTAATCTCGATGGTCAAAAAAGATTTGATCATCTTTTAATCTCGTCTGTCGAAATTATTATTTTTTGAGGAATTTTGAAATTTTCATTTAATTCATTTTTAATTAACTCAAAAATAATAATTTTGAGTTAATTATCTCAAAATTTTGACTTTGAGTTAACTAACAAGGCCCAAGGGTCAAAAATTTCTCAAAATTTTCAATATTCCCTTGACCCAGGACCTTCAAAAATTTATTTTTTAGGGACCCACGAATTTTGTCTTTGAAGAATTTAATTTGACCTAAAACATAAAATTAATTAAATTTATGGCTTAGGATTTTTTAATAAATTTGGCTAGAAAATTTAATTAATTGACTCATGAGGGGATTGATTATTTTTCCAACCCTCTTTACATAAGATTAATACATTAAACCTATGAGGAGGAATGCCCGTTCATAATAGACCATCAATAATCTACCCAATTCTACGACTCAAAATATGATCTAGTAGACCCAACAATCTGTAATAAAATGATCTAGCAAATTAGCTAGGCTCATTCCCAGATTACATTTACAAAGACTCGTTAAAAACCACTAGGACTCACTTAGTATCTTGACGACAAAATCCACCCTAGCTTTGGGGTGAATCTAGAGGGGAAAAACTCTGTCGATCATTTGTGTTTAGAGACACAGATGAATCAGTGAGACGAAAAACCTCCTACGATAGAAATCGTCACCAAAATACTAGGCTTACCTAGGTTGTTACATACATGATGGTCTTAAAAAGATCATTTACATTATAGATATGCAGAATGGGTTTACATCATTTACAAAATTGTCAGTTGAAAGATGAAATCTAAACGGCACAAACACTCGAACTTGATAGATCCTTTTGCGAAAAAGGGGTGTACTGCTATCGGGTCGTTGACAAAGAGTGGTCAACGGGACCGAACTGTGTCACTATAATATAATCCGAAATTTTCAGAGATGATATGAAATTTATGAGTTGTAATGCAAAACTACTGTTCGGTATATATAGTAGTTTGTCCATAGAAATGAGTCGATATTAGCATCATGAATAGTTGTGTCCCTGTTTAGGCCGACATGATCGTTTATGTAGAGCCGACTTGAAGAATACTTAGATTAGGCTGACTTGGAGATTGTTGCTGAAGAGGATAAGTTGAACATTTTGAAGAGGCCAGGAGGTGTTGAAATTTCACGACTACAAAGTTTCCTGTAATCCCAATCCGGTTTTAATTTCACCTTATCAATCCCATTCAGTTAAATGCCCTTTTTCATAAACTTACATTCAACATATAGAATTCTGGAAATGAAATTTTCAAATTAAAACACATGGGACTGTCAACACATGCTGAAAATAAATATGAACATAAACAGACCGGAAACACATAAAAATAATACACAGATTTTTGGTCAACTAAGACCCAGGGAAAACCCCATCAATCTTCTCTGGGGAAAACCAATTAGAGAGCTCTTCAAATTTATTTATCTTTCAAGTTCAAGAAAAATACATTTGCAAACAAAACAAAACACCAAAATACAACTTATCTCTTCAACACAAAGCTCCTTGAAAATTGTGCCCACTTTGCCTAGATTTTCATGCCCACTTGAAGCTAAAAAATTATTGTACTGACGTGGACTGTACTGTACGGATTCCGTATGGACTGTTTTTTTTTCCAAAAAAAAATTGCTCAAAACTTCTCTCAAACTGCGTGCAGCTTACAGCATTAAATGATGTTCGTACTGTACCTTATGTTGTCTTCTATGCCTTGATTTTCATGCCCATCTTTGCCCATAAATCACTCTTTTAACTTGCTGCAACAAATTTCTCTTTTAAAACTTTCTCCAACCCTAAGCCTCCTTTCTCCAATCTACTAATGAAGAATGAAAGAATGCAGTCTCTCTTTTCTTTTCCCCCTTTTATTTCCCTAAATGACTTTTGGGCAACTCTAAGATCTAATGGCTCAAATTCATTTAGATCAAGGGATGAGAATAAATGTGCATTTAATTCTCACTTTCTATTTTTTAACTCACCCATTAAATAAAGTACCCACATTGTACTTTATGTCTAAAGTCACTTTTCACTTTATAATTTAACATTGACTTTACCACTTATAAAGTCACTTTCACTTTATAATTTGTTAGGATATTCTGACACATAGGAAATAGTTAAGTATAACTTGATCTAATGTAGAGTTACGTAAAGTGTGTTTCTTTACTATGTACATTTGTAACTTATAATCCGACGGTCACGATATGTAGTGATCTGACAGTTCACTCTCTCCTCGGTATTACCGACACTTGATCTGTGGCTTAACACCCGATTGATCCATGATCTCTATTTAAAGAGCATGGAGGGTCATTTGTCCAGTAACCGTTCATGAGAGAAGCTTATGTAAATTTTCTTTTTATATTAATAAATTGCCTGAAGTGGTCGCATTGGCTCAGGCCGTGGACAGTTTCCCTCTTCAAGGGTTTTAACCATGTGATATACTGGTTTACTGATTTGTGATCTATTTGTGAGTGATGACCTTTGGTGTTTGATCTAAGGAACTTACCCTATAAATTTCTACATGGTATCAGAGCCAATTTGAGGGCCACATCCGTTGTTGATCCAAATCCGAAGCCGGTTTGACTGCATGCGACTGTCGTTTTCCAGATCTACTATTTCTAACCACTTTCGGGCCGGAAGAAATGCTTTGTTGTGTCTGGAGCGTCTGTTACAGTGAGGAACCCCTTTCGTTTCATGCGAAAAAGTTTCCGGTTGCCCGAGTTATGTCATTTTAGATCTGGAAGTATAAAGTATCTTTTTTTGCAATTATATTTATTAATCGTTTTGCTTATTTCGGTTCCCTCTGGTTATTTCGGTTTATAGTTTTTTTTATTTTCCGGATCTATACTCTCTTCTCCATGTATGCTCTTTGCTCTACACTGTGTGCGATCTCGCCAAATCATAAACAGGAAGGCGAGGATTTTTTTGCTACGTATGCTCTTTCCCCGCATCTTTGTGCGATCTCGGGAAATCAGAAATAGCAAAAAAAAGGGTATTTGCTGGTAAGGCTAACCAAAAATGTAACGTTCTGCCGTAATGCTTGCATTTTTTTTTTGTGCATGGATTTTTGTGTTTTTTTGCAAGAAAAAACACGCACATCGAAGAGCTAAGATAAACAAAACAAAAAAAACCTTCCTCCTTTCAAACAATTACAAAATCCTTTTACTAGCTGACTTGGTGTAAAGTTAGTTTATGAGAATAGAGGTCTTGGGTTCAAGTCTCTCTCTCAAGCTTCTTTTTGTTAAAAAAAATATTGTTTAGTTACTTTTTCTTATAAAGCCCTTTGGCAAGTTGCCGATTTTAAAAAGAGGGTTTTATTTCAAAAGCACGTGTAAAAGTAACATTGTAAAAGTGACTCTCACTTATTTATAAAAGTGGGTCACATAAAGTAGTTTTTTTTCAAGTGAGCTTATTGTATTAAGTTTGAAAAGGGGGGGGGATTTTTTTTAAAAGTAGAACTTCATCATCAGCTTTCAACCTTTCACGTAACTATTTGGCATCTACAACACATTTTGTTTCAAAAAAGCATAACTTCTTCATCCGGAAGCCGTTTTCCGAGCCGTTTTTTTTTTTTTAACCAACTTAATTTTTCGAGATCTTTCCATTGGAGCAGTGAGTTTAAACCTTTTTTAGCTTCAGTTTTTTTTTAAATGGAAAGTGCATGCCTGATTATTCTTAACAGCGCCAATTATTTCCAATGGCTATCCTACATGAAAGACTTACTTAGAAGTAAAGGGATTTATAGAATAGCCTCAGGACAAGAAACTAAACCTACCGATGGAGACAAAGCCGCTAAATGGGAAAATAAACAAGATCAAGCACGAGGGTTGATAGGAATGTCCATTGCTCAAGATCTTCGATTTCATATCCAAGAAATTGACACCCCTGATGTAGCTATGAAAAAACTAAATATTGTTTTTGGCATTCAAAATGAAATCAGGGCCCACTAGCTGGAAAATGAGTTGCTTACTTTGGACCCCAATAATTTCTCCTCTATTGAAGATTTTTTGTCCAAATTCAACACCCTTAGACTTCTTTTAGAAGGTTGTAAGGTCAAAAAGAAAGATGGTAGCCTTATCTATTCCACTCTTGCTAAGCTTGGACCTGCATACTCTATATTTGTTTCCACCTTCCATTCCACTAGAGAAGCCCTCATTTCTCAAGGAATAGCTTACAAGTCTCCCTCTTTTGATGCTTTTGGCGATTCTTTGATAAGAGAACAAGAAAAACTCTTACACCTTCGTCTTATCAATACTGGAAACTCTTCTAAGAAAACCTTAGCAGCCCAACAGCAACCATATCAAAAGAATCCCAAGAAGCAGTATCCTAAAAAGAATGGTCCTAAACCAATCAATGGTCTTAAGCAATTTTAGCCGCAAACTGAAAAAGCAACTCACCAAACTGATAAAGCAAATAAAAACAAAGGGAAGAAAACAAATAGACATTGCAACTTTTGTAATCGTGATGGCCATGTAGAGTCCAAATGTTTTAAGAAGATAGAAACCTTGGAAGCAGCAATGAAGAAGCACCACATCAATTTGGAGAACTCTTCAACTTCATCTTCAGGAATGGCACTTTCTGCTTGTGGTTGTCAAGCATCAAGATCTAGTTATGCATTAAATGTATCTTCTTCTTCTCATTCTCATGAGTGGTTCATTGATTCTGGAACTTCTTACCACATGGCCAAAAATAAAGCCATGTTTTCTTCTTTAAATGATTGTAACAACAAACATATTTATGTTGGTGATGATAGATCTCTTAGTGTTGTAGGATCTGGAACCATTCATCTAGATAATGGTAAGTTTAATGATCTATTATGTGTTCCTACCTTGTCCCGCAACCTTCTATCTGTTTACTAGATAACTCATTCAGGTGAAGGGAAAACAGTAGAATTCTCACCTCATGATGTTGTAATCAAGGACCTCAAAGATCCTAGACATATTTTAGCTACTGGCATTGTTGATGATTCCACAAGGTTGTATAAGTTTGACAACTTTGGGTCATCATGTCTTCCATCCGTTTTTGTTGCTCATAATGATGAAGTGAGCAAACTTTGGCATGAGCAATTTGGTCACTTAAACTATCGCCCTCTTCAAACTCTATGTAAAGAAAATATGGTGACAGGTCTTCCTATGGTATCTTGCTGAGATGGTGTTTGCTTCGGATGTGTACTCAGAAAACATCATCGGGATAGTTTTGACAAACGTGCCTCTTGGCACGCTTCAGCGCCTTTGCAGCTTGTGCACAGTGATTTATGTGGTCCACTTCCTATTGTTTCTTTCTTTGGTTGCAAGTACTTCTTAACTTTCATTGATGATTTTTCCATACGCACTTGGGTATACTTTTTAAAATTCAAGAGTGAAGTTTTTAACATGTTCTTGGTCTTTAAGGCCTTTGTTGAGAAACAATATGGACATCAAAATTCCTAAGTTAAGATCAGACAATGGAGGAGAATATGTAACAACAAATTTATCAACTTTGGCACTGAGCATGGCATCAATTGCAACATACTGTTCCATATACTCCACAACAAAATGGTGTAGATGAAAGGAAGAATCGCACCTTAAAAGAAATGGCTAATTGTATGCTTCAATATAAAGGACTTAGTCTCAATTTTTTGCCCAAAGCAATTAACTATGCAAATTACATAGTAAATCGCACTCCTACTAAGGTTTTAAGGACTATAACTCCAGAAGAAACCTGGAGCTCAATCAAACCAGATGTATGTCACTTTCATGTTTTTGGAAGTAATGCTTGGGCCCATATTCCAGATGCGAAACATAAAGCCTTGAAACCTAAGAGTGAAATATGCATTTTTGTTGGATATTCTCAAGATGCCAAAGGATATAAACTTCTTCAACCAAAATCCAAAAATATAATCATTAGAAGAGATATAAAATTTGATGAAAATATATCAGCCTACGAGCCTAGTTCGGCGGGTGTGCCACCTTTGGCCTGCAAGCCTGATTCGGCATATGTGCCACCTCTCTCTATCTCTTCTACTTTTGATAGCATTCCTTCTAGTTCAGATGATGACAGCGAGGATGACAATCCTCCTCCACCTCTTGAAGATATTCCTTCAGCTCCACAGCATCCAAGATGGGTCCGCTCTACTCGGGATGTAACGGGTTCTCTTGCAAGTGACCCTGCAGATTGACATCGTACACGTTCTCGGTTCGAAAGAGCCTCTTCCTTATTGGCTCAAGTTCTAGAAAATCCTGATCCAGACACCTTTGAAGAAGCTTCAAGTCATCCAGATTGGGATGAAGCTATGAATGAAGAATATTGTTCCTTATTGGCAAACAATACTTGGGATCTTGTTCCTCGTCCAAAGGGAAGAAAACTTTTCAGATGCAAATGGGTTTACAAAACAAAGTTTGGACCAGATGGAAAAATGGATAGACATAAAGCTCGTCTTGTTACTAAAGGATTTTCACAAGTTGAATGTATTTACTACACTGAAACCTTCTCCCCTGTTGCCCAAATGAATTCTATCTGCCTTGTTCTTTTCCTTGTTGCCTCTTCAATGGGAAGTCCATCAGATGGATGTTAAATCCGCCTTCTTACATGGAGATTTGCATGAAGAAATATACATGGAACAACCCCCTGTCTTTATCCAAAACGACTCTAGCCTTGTTTGTCGCCTTAGGAATTTTCTCTATGGTCTCAAACAAGCTCCTCAAGCTTGGTATGCCAAAATGGATAGATTTCTCTTAGATAATGGCTTTTCTAAGTGTCATTATGACAACATTGTCTACACCAAGAAAGTGGGTAAGTCCTTCATCATCCTTGTTCTTTATGTTGATGATCTTATCCTTACTGGTAGTGATCCCAACCATATAAACCATGTGAAGTCTAGCCTCAAAAAGAAGTTTGAAATGACAGACTTAGGACACTTGCATTATTTCCTTGGTCTTCAAGTCTTGCAATCCAAAGAAGGTATTACCCTTTCTCAGTCCAAATATGCCTATGATCTTCTACGCCACTTTCACAGGGAAGACTGTTAGCCAGCCCCTTCTCCCTTTCAGTCTGGAGTCAAGCTTTCAATCACTTGTACTACCCCTGAAGTTCATGCTGCCTTATACCGTGAACTTCTTGGTAAACTTTTGTATCTAACCCATACCCGTCCTGACCCTTCCTTTGTCGTTGGTCTTGTTGCTTGGTTTATGCACCAACCTCATGAAAGTCACTGGAAAGCAGCTAAAAGAATACTTTGATATATTCGAGGTACAGTTCAGTTCAAGATTCATTACAGTGCAGGAGCATCTCCATTGTTGATTAGTTTCACTGATTCTGATTGGGCTGGTGACCCTAACGATCGAAAGTCTACTGCAGGATATGTATTCACTCTTGGTTCAGGACCTATTACATGGTCTTGTAAGAAACAAAGTGCCATCTCTCTTTCTTCGGTAGAAGCAGAGTATCGTGGTGCAGTTGAAGCCAGCAAGGAAGCCATGTAGCTTCATCAGATCTTGTCTAAATTTGGTCTTCATCAGCAGCATGCAACTACACTTTGGTGTGATAATCAGAGTGCCATTGAGATATGCAAAGATCTAGTTCAGCATCAGCGTATGAAACACATCGAGTTTCAAATACACTTCATCAAAAAGCTCATTCTTGAAGTACAGTATTGTTCAACCAATGATCAAGTTGTCGATATCTTTACAAAGGCTCTCACAGAAGCGAAGTTTACCAACCTTCGATCTATGCTTGGAGTTCAGGAAAGTTATCAATAAGGGGGGATAGGTTGTAATGCCTCCTTCCTTTTCCTATTGTGTTACCTTTGTAAATCCTTCAATCTCATCCCAAGTTGTCCTTAAGGGGGAATGTCAGGATATGTCGACACATAGGAAATAGTCTACTTTTGTGTCACCTTTGTAAATCCTTCAATCCTATCCCAAGTTGTTCTTAAGGGGGCATGTTAGGGAGGAAATAGTCAAGTATAACTTGGTCTAGTGTAGAGTTAGGTAAAGTGTGTTTCTTTACTATGTACATTTGTAACTTATAATCCGACGGTCACGATATGTAGTGATCTGACGGTTCACTCTCTCCTCGGTATTACCGTCACTTGATCTATGGCTTAACACCCGATTGGTCCATGATCTCTATTTAAAGAGCATGCAGGGTCATTTGTCTGGTAACCGTTCATGAAAGAAGCTTATGTAAATTTTCTTTTTATATTAATAAAATGCCTGAAGTGGCCGCGTTGGCTCAAGCCGTGCGTTGTTTCCCTTTTCGAGGGTTTTAACCACGTGATATACTGGTGTACTGATTTGTGATCTGTTTGTGAGTGGTGACCTTTGGTGTTTGATCTAAGGAACTTACCCTGTAAATTCTTACATAATTTAATATTGACTTTACCACTTACAAAGTCACTTTTACTTTATAATTTAACATTGACTTTACCACTTCTAAAGTCACTTTCACTTTATAAAGTCACATTTACGAAAATAATTATTTTGGACACTTTTCCCTAGGGAGAAACTAACCCATGGGAAACCACTTGTCCAAGGTACATTAAAAATCAACAGGAGGATAATGACTTTGAAGAAGATAACTTGATGGAGGAGCCATTTTGACCAACCTAATATTACATGATTTAAAAGCCCAAGATGGATCAATTTAAATCTATAATGACAAACTTAGAAGTCCACAATTGGGACCTTAAACTAAAATATGACCCAAGCATGAAACCCATGCTTTAATAAGTCATTTAATAATAATAATAAATTCTTTTGACAAATACAAAAATAATGAAGACCGAACTTAGTTACATTCTTCAACAACGCTAGCCTCCCCTTTCCCTTGCCCCACCTTAGGTCAGGCTTGAAACGATGCCTTGGACGTTGAAGCAGCTGAAAAGAAAAAGTAAAAGCATAAATGGCCACATTCAATAGGAAAATGTACCACAAGATGTGAAAGATGGTCGGAACAAACATATTTAGCACGTGGGAAAAAGCCAATGCATGAGTTCTACCCCATACCTATAGCCATCACCCTGGTTCCATACGCCCTAGATAAGTCTCCCTTATCATTCAAGAACCCATGATTGTCCCAACCCCTGGAGGGCAATGAACTGCCCTAACTAGAAGGGGGTATTCATTTTTATATCTTGCACATCATGCTCTTATCCTTTGAGCCCCGAGCAGTTAATAAAAGAAAAATCATAAAAGGCATAAGGCATATAAAGAAGGGTGGAAAAATCAAGGTCAGGGCACCTCATGTACCACGATTGCTTCCTCCTATACATTATATACCCAGGTGTGGGTTTCCCTTCTTCTAGCTACCCCTGTACCCTGATATGTGGCCCAATATTGCCCCTCATTCCCTATTCCATTCACCTCTTTATCACATGCCACCACCATTTGAGGGATGTACCTTGGACATATTGTCCCCTCTAAAGGTAGAAACCACCTAATAAGGTACTTGGTTAGCCCCTTTTGGAGCTTAGAGACATTAGCACATTCCAAAGCCCATTATCGAAGGTCATGCCATTATGAAGTGTCCACTTGTTTTCCATGATTTTTAAGCTCTTTTACTCGATTATTTTAAAGACTTGTTGTGTTGGAAGGCTAGGGGACACATTGGATCTTATGCAGGATTGCAGATGTTGTCCATTATAAGTTTGGTCTCCCTATACAGGGTCCTAACACTCCAAAGGACTACATTGGCACATGTAGGGTGTGTGTAGAGAGCCATGGGCCTCCACAGCAGTAGACAACCCTCCATGGATCCCTAGAGATGTTCAGAGATTGCTCGAGATCCACCTATTGGACGAGAAAGATGCATATGGTACACCATGCCCAGCTGACCCCACAGTTGCACCATACACTTGGCAGGTGACCCAAGACTTGTACACTGATGTGGCATCATTTATTCCATCATTTGAGCCCTTACAGATGGTCTACAGGCATATTCTACTTACTTGGAGACCCATGAGTTTATTGGTGTGACCCCACACCCACTAGGAGCACCACAGGTTTATTGTTTGGAGATCAAGGTGACACCCCCTTGTCCATCACTTTTGAGGGTCCTATTCATCAAGCACTTATGGACCTCATCAAGCCTCTTGGAGGGCCCAATGACATGCATTGTTTATCATTTGACCTCTGGAGAGGCCTATTATTTTATTTGTGAGCTAGTTTGGTGGGCTTGTCACCAAAAGTTAGTTACTTTGCACATTATTTTATTTTGGGGGCTGATGTAGGCCCAATTAAGTAATTTGAACTCCTAATTAGTGTATAAATAGGAGTGACATGAATTCATTCTGTATCATCACTTGATTTGGATCATTCTCTCTCTTGAGAACTTCCCATTTCCTTCTTGGAGGACGAATTGGAGCATGGATGAATTTTGATGTTTGGATTGGATTTTCTTATCATGGAGCTTTTTATTGGCAAATCTATTGATGGTTGGAAATATTCTCTTACATGTATGTATGATATTGATGTTATTTTCTTTTACTTTGATGCATACATTGATCATGGGATTTTCGCTATTTTAGGGCTAACTGTTGCATGCATTTACTGCGTCATTGTGGAATTATGTTTCTATATAGCATATCTCTATGTATGGGTCATGTTTGTTGAACGAATTGTCCTAAAGATCGAAGTTATCTTGACAAGCCATCTTCATTTGTAAGCGAAGTATAAACGCTTTAAGGTCACTTTCTTTTTTTGCCCTAACATTGGATGAAGTTGCCCTTAGAGCCTCCTTAAGCTAGAAACGAGATCCTTCTTCATAATTCTTCTTGACTCCATATCCCCAAATGGAAGTAGGCACTGATCCATCATAAGGTGATCACCTTAAAACCTTTCCTTCCCCTTTTTTCCCCTCTTTTCTAGGTCTAGCCACGTTGGGCCACCTAGAGCATCATTTACCTGACAAAGTAGCCATATTAAATGTTCGATCTCCTAGCCCCTACTACGTCGGTGTGTCCTCAAGGTCTCCAAATGTGAAGAAACTCCTATGGTTGGATTGCGAGATATCCCAAGCCCTAGCTCTGAGATCAAACTTTGCCCTGGTGTTCCCTACACTAGCACCTCATAGGATCAATTTGACACCTTTAAGTGAAAATTCTTGTTTTGATCCTTTCCCCTTCCTTGTTTAGGTTAAGATCATCATCATTTGCTAAACTTCCTCCCCTTAACCTAGGTTGGGTCCACTTGGCCCCGTGTGGTCCCATTTCTTATCAAAGACAACTCGGGAATCCAAGTTTTGCAATGATTTTAGGGATTGGGACACTCCTTTACAAGTCATATTCCCTTAACCTAGCCCTTAAATCCTCACCTCCTTCTCCTAGGAGATCTTGTACCTTGCTTAAAGAGCAAGCGAGCTCCATTCTTAATCTTATTCTAGGGAAAGGATCATTAAGGTCATTTCACATCCATTTGTTAATCCATCCTTTATAAGTGACTTCCTATATAACGGTTCACCTCCCATCGGTGAAAACTCGTAAAGAGTAGGGAGCCTTAGCTGAGGTGACAATGGGCTAAGTCTCCATCGTTGCCCTTGATCTAGCAATTTTCCCTTCAATAGTCCCTTTTAGGTCTCCTGCTAGCTTGAGTGGTAAC
This sequence comes from Pinus albicaulis, assembly GCA_034641835.2. Classification (NCBI taxonomy): domain Eukaryota; kingdom Viridiplantae; phylum Streptophyta; class Pinopsida; order Pinales; family Pinaceae; genus Pinus; species Pinus albicaulis. Next base: position 1,912,382,502 of record CM076578.1, read on the forward strand.
AGGTATCACAAATTACATCAACTTTTGTCGTGATTTCAATTGTATCACATGTTGAATCAAACTTTCGGATTGGGTATTGCCTTGGCTCCACCATGAACTAACTCAAGGTGTTCACAACAAAAGATATATCCAGCGTGTTGTTGACCATATACACCTAGGAACTTATCATCTACCTATACAACGTGGGATCAACCAATTCCGAATCTGAAGGAATCACATTCTTCAGACTAGTGATTATAGGCATAGACATAGGCCTGTAGTCCTCCATCCCAAACCTCTTTGGGATCTCTACTACATACTTCCCCTAACCAAGGAAGATCTCTCCCCGCATTTGTGAAACCTCTAATCCATAAGTAGAGCATCAAATCAATGTCCTCCGTCTCGAATTTGTTCAATTTCCTTGAAATTCTGCAGCTAAGATGATTTCTAAAAACTGAACTAGTTGACTTATCACCAAGATACATAATTCCTCAAAAATAAAATCAACGAAATTAAACACAGAGATAAAGATACAATTACACAAGAGACACAATAATTTTCTAGGTAACCCAACTGGGAAAACCCTTTGCTTTGTTGTATAATTTTATTGACAGAAAATAGAGCAATCGATCTCTTTACAAGGCAAATTGTTTCCATAGAAAACACAGATGTTCTCTCTGTTAGTACTTAGTTGAAAGCCTCCCTGCAAGAACTCGACCCAGCTCCTCTATTTTCTTGTGTAGCCTCTGCTCTTATCTCATTGGAAATGTCCTATTTCCTAGCGCTCAGTAGATCCCTATTATTTAGGACTTTCTCCAAATTCCTAGCACACTTCCACAAGGAAATTCTCTACCGCAAGGCTGCATATAAGTTGCTCGTAGATATGTTGTTCCACAACAAGCTCTCCTCACACACAACCTGGTGTTATCTCTGACAAACGCGTTAGCTATTGTCTTGTCTCACAACCTTGTGCACACAAAACAATTGATTAAATTATGTGCCTTCGTCCTCCTTTTATGCAATTCGATCATGTTAGAACGAAGACTTTTGTGATCCATAAAGTTGATAAATGTCTTTCGGATTAATCACATCATTAGGATTTGATCATGTTAAATCTGGTTTTAGAATTCGGACTTGTGATTGATTTGTTAACTGAGTCACACTAACTCTTCTAACTCGTCCTTCCTAAATTAGAAACTGAAGCTCACTAAGTCTTCCTTTCCAAAAATAAACTCACTCTTGGAGACAAACAAAAATGAGCCTCCAATTCCTACTCACAAGTTAACTGCTCCATGACTCGTCCTAATTCCTAGGAACTTGTGCATGCTAAAAGTCTTCAAAATAAGTTGATAGCCATGGAGGAAAACCATGCCAAAGAGATTAACGCTATAAAAGATGAATGTTCTAAGCAAATGGACACCATGAGAATTGAAAGGATCACTCTTCAGAATAACCTACAAATAATGGAAAAGATACAGATACGAGAACTTCATCATAGATCAAGGGATGAAAAACCTTTGAAAGTTCACCAACATCCCAGTCCGCCAAAGCAGTTGTCATCTCATTCTAGGAAGGTTACTTGCCCCATTCAATACAAGTTGGTTGGAAGTGTCAAGGTTGGAAAACAAATTGAGGAAGATCAGATTTATGTATCACCTTTGACAAAGTACATTCAGAATAAGATTGGGCATACTTCAGATTTTTAAGATCCTTCATCCAGGCATTCTCGGAAGGAGGACAAGAAATATACAGTGGACTCATTATTGACATCACTTCCCACCAGGAAGAAAAGTAAAAAGCAGAAAAGAAGACAGAAGAAGTTTGACACATCTGATGGCAGAGAGTAGCTCGATATTCAAATGAATCAAAGTCCTAGATTTTTCAAAATTCAATAAGGGACATCCGAAAAGCAGCCCACAGACATGCCTAAAATTCGGCGAATGCTCAGTATGCACTATGTTGAAGACCTCTGATGCCATAGGGCATCGTTTTGTAAGTATCTCTAACCATGTTCACTTTTATTTCATGTCATTAGATAATTTATTTCACGCATTTATATTAAGTCATTTATATTTCAGCTTATTAGAGTACATTTTATGTTCCAGCAATATTTCTATGTATGCATGTTGATTTAGATGTTGAATGGATATCTATTTGATGCACTTTTGTTTTATTGGATGCAGGATTTTGGGGTTTTCACATTACTTCATGGAAGCAACGTGTCCCCATATGAAGCCAGATGTTGCACTCAAATTGTCAAGGTTCCAAGGAAACGGAAGTGCCAATATTTTTTCAATAGATCGGATCACCTATCAGTAGTACAGGTGTCATGGTCTCCCATTCTGCAAGTTATATGATGTAAATGATCCTGGTATGACCTTGAGTCTGTAACAACCTAGGTAAGTCTATGATTTTGGCGACAAACTTCATCCTAGGAGGTTTTTTAACCTCGTTGATTACATGTGTTTCTAAACACGGCTAATCAGAAGATACAGATACGGGAAACTTCAGCATAGATCAAAGGATGAAAAACCTTCGAGAGATCAACAACCTCCCAGTCTGCCAAAGCAGTTGTCATCTCATTCTTAGAAGGTTACTCGCCCCATTCAATACAGGTTGGCTGGAAGTGTCAAGGTTGGAAAACAAATTGAGGACGATCAGATTTATGTATCACCTTTGACAAAGTACATTCAGAATAAGATTGGGCATACTTCAGATTTTTCAGATCCTTCATCCAAGCATTCTCGAAAGGAGGACAAGAAATATACAGTGGACTCATTATTGACATCACTTCCCACCAGGAAGAAAAGTAAAAAGCAGAAAAGAAGACGGATGAAGTTTGACACATTTGATGGCAGAGAGTAGCTCGATATTCGGATGAATCAAAGTCCTAGCTTTTTCAGAATTCAACAAGGGACATCCGAGAAGCAGCCCACAGACATGCCTAAAATTCGGCGAATGCTCAGTATGCACTATGTTGAAGACATCTGATGCCATAGGGCATCGTTTTGTAAAGTATCTCTAACCATGTTCACTTTTATTTCATGTCATTAGATAATTTATTTCACGCATTTATATTATGTCATTTATATTTCAGCTTATTAGAGTACATTTTATGTTCCAGCAATATTTCTATGTATGCATGTTGATTTAGATGTTGAATGGATATCTATTTGATGCACTTTTGTTTTCTTGGATGCAGGATTCTGGGGTTTTCACGTTACTTCATGGAAGCAATGTGTCCTCATATGGAGCCAGATGTTGCACTCAAATTGTCAAGGTTCCAAGGAAACTTACGTGCCAATCTTTTTTCAACAAATCAGATCACCTATCAGCAGTACTGGTGTCATGGTCTCCCATTCTGCAAGTTATATGATGTAAATGATCTTGGTATGACCTTGAGTCTGTAACAACCTAGGTAAGTCTATGAGTTTGGCGACAAATTTCATCCTAGGAGGTTTTTTAACCTCGTTGATTACATGTGTTTCTAAAAATGGCTAATCAGAAGAGTTTTTTCCCCTCCAGCTTAAACCCCCAAAGCTAGAGTGAAATTTATTACCAATGTCTTAGATAAGTCCTAGTGTTTTAGTCGAGTCTAATGTAAAAGTGGTTTGGGAATAATTTAAGCTAGTTGGCTTAATTATTTTATTACAAATCACTCGGCCTACTAGATCATAATGTGTCGCAAATGGGTTATATGTCTTGAGGATCTAAGCCTAATGTGTATTCCCTCGAGTCAAAAAAGTAAATCTTATGTAAACGAGGGTTGGAAAAATAATTAAATCCCATCATGCGTAAATTAATTAATTTTTCTAGCAAAATAAAATAAAATCCTAAGCTAGAAAATTCATTATTTAGACTCAAGTTAATTTGTCTTAGAAAAATTAATTCTCCAAGTGGAAAAAAGTGTGAGTATTAAATAAATCAATTTTTTAAGGTCCTCCACCAAGGGAATATTGTATATTACAAGAAAATTTGGACCCTTGGGCCTTAGCGGTTAAGTCAAAGTCAAATTTTTGAGGAAATTAACTCAAAATCATTCATTTTGAGCTAATTAATGTGGAGTTAAATGATAAATTCAAAAATTCCTCAAAAATAAAAAAATCAAGGGCCAAGATTAAAAGATCTTAAAGTGTTTATCAACAGCCAAGATTATTTTGACAAGGATCAAAGAAAAAAGCCGTTATTTTTCCACTTGGAGATTTACCTATAAATTAGAGAGTCATTTGAGTCTCTAGTCATCTTGATCTTTGGCTAGAATTGTTGTTGAAGCATTTTGTAAATTATTGTCCTGCTGGGAAGTATTTTTTCTGCTATAATAAAAGACTTTGGGGTGCAACTCGAGGTGTTCTTGTTCGTTGATCTATGGTATGTATTGACTACGAGCTTCCTATGTGGTACTTTATGATTATTATTTTGAGATAATACATAGTGTTTGCAGGTACTCAATCCTTGGTCAACAAGTTCACAGACTGTGGGCAAGGATCACCTTGCTTGGATTCCTAGTTTTTATATGGTGGATTAAATCTTCGCTAGGGCTATAGTGAGCAATAATTTTTCTGAATCGTTTTAGCCATTCTTTCAAGGAAAAATATCATAAAAATTAATTTCTCAAAATCTATTTTAAAAACCCATATATATTTTGTAAATAATTTTGTAATTTTAAATTTGTAAATTATTTTCCTAACTTGGGTTGGGGTTCTAGATTTATTTTGTATATATTAGGGTTGGGGTGTTTCTATTTTCATTTTTGCAGGTTGGATCAAGAGATCAAGTGGGAGAAGAGCTAGATCTAGGCCCTTGAGGGTAAAATCTAGTCTCTTGGAATTTTTTGTAGGTTTCCCAAGGAGAAATTTATCGAAAAATTAAAGAGCTAAAGCACAAAGAAATTTGAACAAGGGTTTCAAGCTTTTTCAGGTCTTATTATTATTGTCATGAGAAGATTGAGAGAAGAAGAGAGTTGAACGAAGGGAGGAGAAATTGTTGAGTTAAGGAAGGAGAGTTCGAATTCTTGGTGAGGCTACCAGTTCGAATTTACAGCAAAGAATATTGGCACTAGTTTCCAGGTTAAGGCTCCAGTCGTTTGCAATGAGTTTGTTGTAGGATTCAATCCAAGTTTGTAGCCAAATTTTCGTTGGGTTCCAGCCTCTTCTAGGAAGAGTCTTTTGGTTGATTTCAGTCACTATTTCCATCGAATTGGAGACCGAGAATTTCGGGTGAGTAGAAAAGTTATGAGGTCGAAAATTTCGGTTGAGTAGACCAAACTTGAGGCCGAGAATTTTGGGTGAGTAGACCCGGAACTGAGGTCGTGAATTTCAGGTGAGAGCATACCCAAAATAGAGGCCAAGAATTTTGGGTGAGAATACCCATAACTTGTTACTGTCAGCAAATTGTGAAGGCTACTTCAACGCAGAATTCAAAGTATTCTTGTCAGAGTTTAAGGCTCGATTCTCAAGAAGAAGTTATGATATCTTCAAGCTTTGAATTCATGGTACTGTCACAGAGAACAAGCATAGAGTTTGAGCAAGTATCAGTCTATGTAAAGGACTGTGTGGTGGCTCCATTCTTCTTGTATGCTCACGGTGCCTACAGCAAACAAATTAAGGTAGATAAGTTAACCTTTCTCAGTCGAACTAAATTCCTTTAAGAAGCAAAATAAAAGCCTCCTTTAAGAACTGGTTTTCCCCAACTAAGGGGTTTTTCCAGGGTCTAGTTGACCAAAAAAATTGTGTCAAAATTGAGTATGTGCTTATTTCTTGTTCATTGTATTAGCTAAAAGTAGGACCACTCTTTATGTTTCAAATGAATGCTTGAAAAATTGTAATATCAACATATCAAAACATGTGGGTTGGACTTGAAAAACCTTTGCAAAATTTGTAAACTGGGAAAGGGTGCAGATCATTTTATTTTCTACAACCATTGTTGGGCATCTTGAGGTGGATTTATTTTATTTGCCACAAATTCTAGAGCCCCATTATCTTCCAATACCACTGAGATCCGCTCCTTCTATGAGCAGAAGTTTGAGGCTCCCTCTAAACTGTGATCTGACCTTAGTCCTTGGAACACCATACTGCTATCCAAAGATACTGCTCTTCAAAATGCTAACGCAAGCCTTCTACCTAATATGCACTCTTCACTAACTAGTCAATCTAGTGTTGGTATTTATGTTGATCTCTACTCTGATACCATGTTAATTTTCCATGAAACTCTGCAATTACTTAGATGAATAAGCAAAAACAAGGCAACTGAAAACTGAAACCAAATTTAATTTCACCAAGATACAAAGTTTCTTAACAATTTATAGCAGCGAAATAAAAATACCAAAGACAAAAACACATCACACAAATTGACATGCTTGTTTACCCAAGAAACCCAAATGGGAAAACAAGCTTCCTTGTCGTGGTATTTTATTGATTGTTTAGAGCAATTGGATCTATTACAAAGCAATTTGTCTCTCAAAGAAAGTGTTTTTCTTCTTCTCACTAATCTTAGCTGATACGATTGATATCGGCTTGCCTTGATCACTATTTGATCTCGGCCCGCTTAGCACTCTATTGTTCCCCTGTTGAATACCTTGACTTGCCCCTGCAATCCCTTATCCCTACTCCTTGATCTTTGCGAACTAGAAGCCTCCTAAATCCTTGCGCAAATCCTCATGTTTCCTAGCACAAGCCTGGCTCCTATTTTGTAGTGCAAATCCTCCTATTCTCTTGTGCACTTGTGGTCTCTTATTTCTTATTAGGACAAGTTTTCTCAAATTTGCGCACACACAATCTCCTAACTTCTTGCGCACTTGTGATATCTATTTCTTAGGACACAAGCTCTCAATTTTTCACTCTCCACAATCAAAGATGATCTCACAAACTTGTGAACTGTCTTCATTCCTTTGTCTTTGTCCTCCTTGTTAGTGTCAATATTTGCATCCTTCCACCAGTGATCAAATAAACTCTTTCATGTCATGTTAAGGGTCCCATTCTGAAATTTTTGTCATTCCATTAGGTCATCATGCAAATATTTGGTCACTAATTAAGGTATTTAGATCATTACTGCTCCTTTCACCTCCATGGTCAATGAACATCATCATGGTCAGGTCATTCATTGTTGAAAAAGTCCCATAGTCATCATGGTCATCATTCAGCTCATTCTTCCATGTTGTGTCATCATTAGGTCATAGGGTCAAAATCATGAAAATTGGTCATTTTACCATCAAATTCATCTTTTGAAGGATTAGTAATAGTCTAGGGTTTTCAACAAAGGTTTTAAAAGCATGTTTTTATCTTAATTATGATGGATTATATGCAACTAAGTTCTAAGGCTCCAGTTCAAATCAGAATGTGAAAGTACATGGTGGGTCCACTACACCACCAAAGGAGAAAATTGATTTTCAAAGCTACAAAGAAACTAAAACTCAAGTTCATTTTCTCATTCCGCATTCAAGAGACATCTCTCTACCAAGAAAACTCACTCCCACTCTCACAAAGGCCATTTCATGCCATCAAAAGACTAGTTTTCCTCTTGTGTTGCGTTATTGCCAAAGGGAGTTGTGTTTTCCCAAGGGTACCCAAATCATCATTTGCAGAAGGTTGCTTCAAAAATTTCAGGTTCCAAACTATCATTTCCAAGTAAGTGGCTTTGTGTTTACCATATTTGTCTCTCAATTGTGTTTGGAAAGCTCATTTCCCTCGCCTAGGGTTTTGAGGGCATTTTTCTTGGTTTCGTGACTTTCATGGTTAAATCATCAACAAAACTTGTATCCTGATGCTCTTACACCTTCCCCTATCCTTAATATACCTTCTGAAACACTTCCCATCACTCCTATCCCTAAAAATAATCATTTTTCCACAAACCCTAGCCTATTGCTACAATTTGACCTTTTCTAGACTAAGCATGTGTTTTGTCGTTTTGGACCCCTTCCCCTCACTCAATCCTTGAAATTCCACTTTCCCCTACTTCCTAACATCCCTCCCTACTACCAAAAATTTACCTAAGAATTTAGAAGCCCCCTATCCCCTTTATTTCCCTTCATTCTTATAAATTGCCCAAATTCCTTGTTTTTCTTACACTAAACCCTAATTTCTTCTCCCATTGAGCTAGGATTTGCTATGGAATCAGAGACATCTGAGCAAAGGAAGCATAAGCGAGGTCATATCAGCAAGTATGAGACCATTCCAGTTCATAAAAATCATATCTCCATCATTTTTCAAGAATTCATTCCAAGGGACAAATCATTTTCTACACATAGGGTCGGTTTTGCTTCAAAGTATGTTTCTGACCAAATGGAGATGAATTTCACAAAAATGAAAGAGGTTTTTGTTAATCATAGACCAAGGAAGAAAAACCTCCTTCAGCTTTTACACAGGTGTTATGATTTGGGAGGAATGCTAAAAATATAGTTGCTATGGGAGAGTTGTTGCACTTCTGGAGTAGTCTTGGGAAAAACAAATTTTCTCCCTACTGGAATGTCCAAATGACTTGCTTGATGAGTCAAATGATAACTAGATAGAAAGAGCTTTCCAATGAGCTATCATGAGCTCAATTTGGAGTTCAGGAAGGCCTCCAAAAGTGGCCGGCAAGAGCATGCTGTGCTTTTTGCACCCCCATTCTGCACTTTTTGACCAGTCTTGTGAGAATTGATTTTTGAGGAGCTGTACTTGATCATTTTCAGTGCTTGATAAGTCCATTGTGTAGTAAACAGAAATATCTTTCCAATGAGCTATCATGAGCTCAATTTGGAGTTCGGGAAGTCATCCAAAAGTGAGCTAGAAGATGGTGTTACGCTTTTGCCAAAGGCACTGCACGTTTGCCAAAGGCGCTGCGTTTTTGCCAGTTCACTAATATTTTCCAAATTTTGACTTTTTCTCAGTTGGTCAATGGATTTGATGGATTTCACTGATGTAATTAATCCATGTAAATGTAATTAAGACACTTTTAGTTACTAGAGGTAGATACATTGGATAAAAATGTATTTTTGGGACAAATGAATCAGTTTCACCAAAGTTAGGGATGAGTTTGTTGACCTCCCCAGTCTTTGGGTTTCCAGTTGAGAACTTTGGGGATCAGCTCCACAAGTCAGGGATTCGACCCCTGAGCTAGGGAGAATCAGTTTTGGTCTATATTATTCACTTCTTTTCTCATAGCAAGGGTTGGATGTTGTTGGATGGATCATTGAACACTATTGTAATCAAACTTTTGGCAAGAAATAACACACTGAGTTGCAGCTATTTTGATGGAATTCTTGTGGTAAAGTGATTTGACATTATTTCTTCTTATGTTTTGCAAATGTGTGAATGTATTGTGATTTCATATTCATTCCATTTCTGAATGTAATTGTTTCCTAAGTTTGAAAGACAGAATTCATTAAGCTTATGCTTTGTATTGGAGGAATAGTTACAATTTGTTTCATCTTTTTCTAGTAGAAAAGAATTCATATCTCTTATGCTCTTTTCTCAAACCCTAGCAGTCTAGAGCACTCCATCAAGATATCCTTTTGTGTTGAACTGCTTACCTACCTTGCTCCATCAGATCCCTGCAATTCTGATCCTTGTTTTCCCTGACCTATTCACCATCCAGCAACTCAAATTCAATCAACCAAACCCTAGTGCTACTATACCTAGCCTAAAATCTCATTGATCCAATCATCTTGGTTGAGATCCATAGGAGGGAGCCCTCTCCTACCTAATAGGGCTAGCTACTTGGCGAAAGATTGGTCTATGGTTGCCTTTCCTGGTCTCTTCTCAGCCTCGGAGATCCGATGGATTGATAACACTCCTCTTTATAGACCCAATTCGAGCATGCAAGCAGCCTAGCTCAATTTAGAAACTCGAGTTCTTGATTGCCTTTAGAAGCTTGAGTTCTTGATTGCGAGTTAACTAAGTGATACCCTTTCTCTCCCTAATCAACACTTGGAATCTTAACTCGTTCATCCTTCCATCAAGACTCGAGACTAACTCGCTCTAACTAAACTTGTAACTTCCACCTTGTTTTGTAGTCAAACTGATGAAGACTTCGCTTAACTGAAGCTCCAACTCTATGCATGCCCTCTTGATGATTATTCCAATAAGCTAGAAATAAACTCATCCTAACTAAAGTCTATCTCATGAGCTCGCACTCATACTGAGAGAAAGACAATTTGAGGTCTTCACTGGCTAACGCACAAGCAAAAAGACCTTTACTCGCTACATTTTCAACACCCTTACTGTTTATATATGCTTTAGATATACAATAAAAACCAGACTTCTTCAAAACTATTTCCAAATGAAATGACAATGAAACTGAGCAAAGATTTGTGCAACTTTTCTACCTCAAGTTGACTGCCCGAAGATATCTTCACTAGGGTCTGATATGTTGATGCCTCTGCCCCTGTATTCATTGTTGTTGGTGAAGCTTCTTCAAGACTCTGAGATAATAAAGTCTGGAGATCTTTGTTAATGCCATATCTACACCAGACAATATTTTTTTACAACACTGGTCATTGGATTTATTCTTTTGTTGATCCTGTTTCTAACTCAAACTTCAGAATTGTGGAGCAATATTACACTTTCTGCAAATACTAGAAAGTGAAACTCCTCAAACAATACAGTGCCAACCAAGTTACTTCTCTAATTAGGGCACGAATCTGCCTCAACTGACTAGTAAACAAAATGTTCCAATGAAAGACTAATAAAACAACAACTGTAGTTTAAAATGATCTCAGAGATTTTCAACAAACCAAGAAACACATCAAAAACTTATCTTTGAATAAGACCAAATCTGATCCCAAATACTACTCACGTTTAACCTTACGAACTCTGATACATACTTTGACTTTTCAGTAATTAGGCCACATAAATCATTGGATAAAAACAATTCCTTGGTGACTAGCTCAAGATTTATCAAGAACTCAGACTTCTTAGATATGTGTCACAAACTAGATCCAAAAGGAGTTGAATATGCAATCAATGAAAGCAGAATTTGTATACTACAGTTGTGTGTTTAAGTCCAACCTTCTATACAGATGTAACCTTCAGATCATCATTATAAGAGTTGCAAATATGCCTCACTTAGGGCCGCATATATATATCCCACTTAGGGCCACAAATATAATCAAGAAAAGGACCGCAGATATGACCCAGAAAAGGGCCACAGATATAATTCAGAGAGTTGCAGGTGTGATCAAAAAGGAGCCGCAAATATACCCTTCAAATATGCTTGAAAACATGGCCTCAGATATTCGCATGACAGTCACTGTGAAGAGCCAAAATTTTCATAGGAGTGACCTTAGAGAAATGTGATAAATGTCTGCCAACATGCCCGAGTAAGCCTCTATCAAAATACCCTAGATCAATCATCAAATTTGCACTAGATCTCTCAGCCTCCACAAGGTTTTGCCTGATCTCACGAAGGCTTCAGATCACGTCCATATCTCTGCATCAAGTGCATTGTGTTACAACAAATCCCATATCCCAAAGGTGTAACTAAAGACCAAAAACCCTTCAGAGATTTGACCTCCAAGCTAGATTTTCAAGACTACACCTGGACGCAGATCATTACAAAGAAATCTTGCTTTCAGATCAACGTTGAACCCATACCATTGTGGAGGAGACGAGTGTCTTTTTATAGATCTTGAAGGGTTATCATTGAGTGAGCTGACTTGTACAAATTGGATTGAAGTTGAAATTTTGATTTTTGGAGCCAAAAAACCCACAATTATTTGGGCCGACCTACACTTCTAGAGGGAGTCGTTTCAAATTGAATTTTGAGCCCCACAAATAATAGGACCAAATTACTTTTCATAATATTTTGACCACAACATATTTAATTTAATCCTTCAATGAAAGTCCATCCTGGCCTCATGATTTGAACAATTTTCTAGCCAATAATAAATTGCCACATCATCTCCTTTTGGGGACTTTGACCACAGAAAGGGGGCTTCAATCTTTAATCAAGCATATCTCCGCAACCGAGATGAACTACGAGGCATGCATATACCGTTGGAATCGGTATGACTTGAATCATCCAATGAAGGTGATCTTGACCTTAAAAGACTCGATTTTCCTTGTCATCTTTGTCATCAAAGGTGGGGCTTCTTCTAGCGCTACTTGGGTTGACATCAATGACAACCATATTCCAATAGTTACATCCCCTGGTTTCATGCACATGTTCTTGCTTGGTCCTCTTTTGTTTTATACTAAGCAGTAGGAAATCCTCCTATTTGTGCTATTAAACACGCAATATGATACATCCAGTGCATAATACATACTGCCAGGTTGCAAACTGTTGCCTTAACAACCCCTCATGTGAACTAAAGAAAATTCTTCCACCTCAAGGATTCTTCCATTTGACTGGTGTTAACCCCCAGCTATGTCAAGTGAAACAGGGTGAGCATCCCGTAAATCCCATCGTTCGGCCCGCTTTTTGATCTCACAACAAAAGGATAATAATTTCCTCATATATTCGGCACAAAAAGATGCCAGGTCCTCACTATGAAAGTTTTGGCTGGTACCTCACATTATACATTTTTGGCTTGTATATTTTTCTTGGGAAGGCTATTCTACAACCCTTCGTTGCAGTCAGATTGTTATTTTTTTTCTTGTGCTCAATGTATGCCCCTTTGAGACTCGTTGCTCCTCAGCCAACCTGCGTTGGGCACATCACAATCCATCCCATACCAATTTATAAACATATGCTCTCTACATCTTGCTATCTCAACACACTGTCGAGTAAATTACAAGGGTTCGATTACCATATAGGTCTTTGTTTTATTTTATATGTGGCACGTAGAATCCTAGTCATGACAAAAAAACAGGGCAAAGTCTAATAACCATCCCCTTAGCTTGTTGTCCCACAATAATAAAAGTTTTTGATGCCCTCTGTTTGGTCCACCCTATTCGTTCTCCCAACTGTTGCATGATATATCAATCTTGGACAAGGGAAATAAAAATAACTAAACCTTTGTCTCCCCTCTCGCCCTAATCTCACACACAGATAATTATGACTCACAATGGTCGTCCCAACCAAATCACGCTATATTATTGTAATGGTTATGTTGTGTAACTTTGACCTGTGTTGCCCAATCTATGCTGTCGTTACAGTGATACTCTCAAGCCTACATCGATTCGCCTAGACTTATGAGTTCCAATACATACCATGCCAATCTAGGTCCATCAAGCACGTTAAAATTTTTTCTTTCTATTCTAGGGGTTCTAGACTTTATATGATCTATACATATTTTTCACAGGCTTGTTTACCTTAATCCTCATGTAGTTGATTAAATTATTTCTTTAAAAAAAAAATACCGCCAAGAAAAGCCAAGAGACCAGCATTTGGGCCCTGTTCTCGCACAGCATGTCTAGGCACCGTGACAACGGCTCAGACCAGGGGTTTGTTGAAAATACTGAGAGGGGGGGTGAGTCAGTATTCCTTTCAATTAGAGCATTAGTTAATCTTCAATTATTATCAGTGTTTGTACAATGATAGCAGTAAACAAAAGGAACACAAATGCACACAATTTTTAAGGTGTAAACCCTCTCCGGGACAAAAACCGCCTGAATGCTTTTCTAATAATTCTTTAATATTCAACTCCAATTGAAAATAAAGCTCCAACTTCCTAGAATCTAAAAAAGCATTCTTCTCCAGCTCCCACTGGATGGACGCTCCAACGCCCGAGATTCTTCAATAGTCAAATGAACGGATGCCCCAACACCCAATGAGCTACAACTCACCCTAGCACCACCCTACCAAACTGAAATTTTCATAGGCTTGAACCTATTGGTGACTTCATGCACCAGCCTAGCACCACCCTACCACCCTATAGATGAATAAAAGAAGAATGGACTCCCATACCAGGGAAAATGGTCCACTTTACAATGATATAGAATGATGTAGAAGAAGAAGACACACTAAACCATAACCCCAACTATGACACAACCACCTAATGATGATCTTAGACCTCCCGACACTGCCTCTTCAGCTCTTGGCAGATAGAAACTTGTACAATTTTTACAATGATGTATTTACAATGACTTAGTACAATGATACCTTTATAGTGACTGTATGCAGTGCTATCCACTTGAAGGCTTCATGTGATGAACTTCTTGTTGCTGTTCTGCACCTTGATTGCTACTCTTGTCATGCTACCCTCTGCTGCACCTTGCTTTGCTTTGCTACCCTGGAAATTTTGGTCCTTTGCAGCCCTTGACAACACATGATCTAGCTTTTTCTTGCCTTCTAGGAGCTCCATATTGAATCTGGTGTATCTATATTATTTCAGATCCCTAATATGTGATTTTCGGTTTTGTAGTAGTCCTTTGAGTCTTCTTTCCAATGCCACAGGTCTAACCCAATTTGGATTCTTCCAGAGAGAGTTATGCCCAATCTCTCACAATGACCTAATTATGGATTGATTCAGTAGAGCGAATTTGTACGGTGTGCCACCTGTCATTGTTTCTTCATTCGACTCTGAGATTGATACAGCGAAAAATATAGTACGTGCACTATCTGCCACTTTTTACAAAATTCCAATCTGATACTCAGAGAAAGAGTTATGACGATTTTCCCAAGGTCACTTCTTTGAGATGAAGTTCAAGAGCCTGCAAAAACATTGACTTCCACAGATCATATCTCCGAAAATATTGCGCACCTTGATCTGAAAGTTTTACAGGAACTTCCTCAGGATTTATGCTTCGCCTCATAAAAATTTCAGCTTCTGAACCTTCGTAGAAAAAAAGTTAGAACGAAAATGCCACGATGACCTATTTCAGGTAGCGAAATCCCTACATAAGGAGGATATGAGGATCACAATTTATATAAATGCTTAGGTTGAGAGGGGTTTCAACAAGTGAACGTGGGAAGGATTTTAGGAGCTTAAAAATTATTAATTATTGACTTTTCAATGGCCCATGCCACAACCCCATGGGGATTTAGCCCACTAACTATGAGTTACAAACTTCAAACATGAATATCTTTCAAACCGTGAAGAATTACATGGCGTGCCATATATCAACAGAAACATCTCGACAAGTAGAAGCCATCAAAAATATTCTTGACCTAGAATATAGTAATTTTGTAGGTCAAAATTACCATGCAAGATCGAGGTAGCCCCTGGTGCTGCTTGGGTTGACATTAATGACAACCACTGATCAATAGGGTTGTCACCCTTATTCCCGATCTCTCCGTTTAAGTTGTCTCACTACAACAGACTAAGGGGGGTAGACCCTACGGAAATGGAATGAAGGAGAACTAGTTGGAAACCAACCAGTTTGGGAGACACAGTTAAGCGACCAAATACTCATTATATCTAGCAAGATTTTATGGATTTGATTAGATTTAGACGATTGATACCAGTGTCTTATGGAGTCAACTATCTTGCCAAGGAATTAAGGACCAAATACTTGATGAGCAACTGCTGCTTGGATGAATGACTATCCTATATGTAATGCAGATCCTAAGACTAATGTGAAATGCAAGAGTCTTGGTTATTTTTAATTAAATATCTATTATAAGTTTAAACCCTTCAATCCTTTCTAAATTGAGTCTGATTCTGTAGTAAGTCGCAGAGAAAAGTTAAGGTGAAGCACACTAAGGTGTGATTAACGATACCTCTCCTAAAAATCTAACATACTCGGTGCCTCCGACGCTGCAGAGTGTTGTGGCTCTAACGACTGCAAGGTCACTGTTTTAAGTACTATTAAAACTAGGTTTCTCAAGCAAAGATGGATGGGTACCTATCTCTCTATAAACCAAGCTTATGCTTGGAAGTAAGTTTTAATTATGCAAGACTAACTTAAAATGCAGAATACAAGGAGGATTAAAATATATTTTAGTGAAATACGATATGAAAGACCCAAAGTACTTAGATTACGATTTATCTGATTTAATCACTAAGCACTTAAGTGAAAATGCCGATTATATAGATCCTCAAAAATTATTCAATTTAGGAAACGAACCATATGCAATTTACCACAATTCCACAACAATTACTTGAAAATTTCTCAAAATTTTATATGCAATAAATATTAATTCATGTAATTAAAACCACGGTTCTATATGTCAAGCAAAAAAATGTTCAAAACCCAATGTCGATGATCATGCGAAAAACTTAAGCACTTTAAATTTCAAAAACTATTACCATGAAATTCAAATGCTAAACACTACAAGCAATTCCGGAAATAAAATTATTTTCTTAAGTACTCCAATCCAGGAAATTTACCTTTTCCCTATAGACAAACTTTAGAGATATATCAAAAATTAATTTTGCCTTTGACTATAGAAAATTTTAATCTTCTTCCTCAAATAAAAATTTACTTGAGGCTAACCACTTTAATAATGGCCCCAAAAACCTTTCGATCGAAAAAACCACCTTCAAAAAATAAATGGCCTTCAAATTTTTGTATATCATACCAAAAGAATAAAAAAAAATTAAAAAAATGACTAATGTTATAAGTTAATAAAAAAAATAGAAAATTTTTTTAGATCTTCTAAAATTTTTAAAAGTTAACAAAAATTTTGAGTTTTTTTATTTTTTCAAAAGTTAAAAGTTTTAAAAAAAAATTGATTTTAAATCTTTAAAAGTTGATGAAATTTTTTTATTTTTTTTATAAAGGTTCAAAAGCCCAAACTAAAAGAAAATCGGACCTTAGGAAAAATAAAATTCGAAATGTTTCTATTTGATTTTCTTGCTTTTGATTTAGTTTTAGAGGTGAAGGCAAAGTCGATAGGGGAGAAAGCAAAGGCGGAAGAGGGAAATACGATGCACCTTGCCAACCGACAATAAGGAGGGACAAAGGTAAGGAGTTGGAGAGGGTTCGAGGGCTGCAGGAATGGCAGCAAGGGACGCGGAGCAGCAGGGAGCATAGTATTAAAAACAGGGACCGATGACCGGACTGGTGGACCTAATGAACTGTGTTTCGAACCGAAACCTGTCAAACCGGGACTGGTCAAATCTCAATGAACTGGTTTTTTAAAATTTACATTAAATAATTAATTTTTAATAAAAAAACAACTATTTTTAAGATTTGCAACCATGATTCCAAGCCAATAGAGAGAAAATATGCAAAGTTTGCTCATTTATTTACAATAGTTTAGGTGAGTTCGATAGGAAAACAAAGCTCTGAACCCAAACCCCTAACCTAAGTAGGACTAATTACAAGTGAATATATCATGTAAAGGTGAATATATAAAAACGGCACCGAGTGCAATACATATCATCAACAAAATACATAAGCAATGAGGCTCCAAATGGCCTATAAAGTCCAAAAACAAAGCCTACAAACTATGGGGCCACTAGTCTACTACAAATCTGCATATATGATCTTAGTGATCAACATTATCACTTGAAACTTCTGGTCATGATCAAACTTAGTTGGTTGAGTCTCGACTCCCGAACTTTGCAACTGCTCGAGTCACAAACTTCTCTATTGGTTCAGAGACTTGACTCTTAAATTTCTGAAGGTATTCTGCCCTAATATGCCCTATTACTTCATTTGGTGCTCTACATGGCTTTACATGGCCTCCTATCCAAGCCAAGTGTTTCTTGAACCTATAAATACCCCCTCCTGCAATAGATTTTTGGCAATATTCGCAAATCATTTTGCCATCAATCATATCACAATGAGTCCATGCAGTATCCTTGCCTTTTGGATGCATGATGGCTACTACTTAGCTTAAATTTTCTATTGTTCCACTACTCCAGCAAAAACTCAACACTCTCCAAACTCTCAATCAAACTCACAAAAGCTCCAAATGAGATGTGTGAGACAAATGAGAGGGTGCCCCTGCTTTTAAAGGATTGGGGAGGGTGTTTTTTGAGGGAAACAACCCTCCTTTTCCCTCCAAAACTACCCACTACCATCCAAAACCGTGTTCGTGGGTCCCTCTGCGGTCGTGGCAGCTAACCACTCGGTTTAGGACGGAACCGGCCAGTTTATCCAATAAACCGACCAATTTCATCCTAAACCGACCAGTTAACACCGGTTGCACTGGTTTTTTGGGTCAAAGACCACCCTTAACCAGATTTTTCTGCCGATTTGACCCAGTTGCCCATTGAATTGGCCGGTTTGACCAGTTACTGGTTTGAACCAATCGGTTTTGAATACTATGGCAGGGAGATCGAGCAAGGAGAGGGGCAGTCCGCGTGCAGGAGATGGAGAACACCAACGGGAGAGGTCGAGGGCAATGAACGAGGACGCGACGAGCAGTGAAGAGGGAAGATGCAGGGAGATGAGAATGTTTCGAAGGGAGGCAGCCAGCGAAGATCCAACAAGAAGAGGACACAAAAATGCAAAGAAGGAAAAAAAAATGAAGGGGCTTCGCGAGAGAAGCTGGAGGTTCGATGCAGCAAGGAGATCGAGTTGGAAGTAGATAAGAAAAAAAGGGTAGGCCACAGAGAGGGTTTGAAAAACGAAATCCCTTTAAAAAATTCAAAATTATTTGCCCAAAAATTAAATAATTTTAGAGAGAACCCAAATCCAAAAATCAAATGTCAATAACTGAAATTCTCCCTGCAAACAAATGTATCCTAAGACAAGATGTTGCCCTCCAGGGCCTAGATCTGTCTCGGATCTTAAGAAATCCTTCGAAAACCTCCAGATCTGTACCTGCATAAACAACAAACAAGAACCCAAAAAATCCCATACAAATGCACAAAATCTGAAAATAAAACCTAGTCCCAAGTTATAAAATCCTCATATCTATACAAAACATCTACAGATCTATACACAAGAGTTGCAGATCTGTCAAATCTGAGGAGCATGAGTCCAACTCCACTCCCAAATCTAAAGATCTAAGGCTCTTACTAGCCAGATCTATCAATTTTTCCGCAAAGAATTTAAAAGTTTTTGGTTTTTTAGAGAGGTACTCGCCCAAAAACTTCATGCATAAAAATTTAATCTTTATATAAATCTTGTAGTTATTATGAAGTAGGCTCTTTAGAAAATATATGTTGAGAGTCTATTGGTCCAACCAAGGACTATCTCCAAACGCTCAATGAAAACCTTAGAAATCTTCTGTAAACACTAGATCAACCATCAAACCAAGTAGAGAAATAAAATAACAATAAAATTCTGAAGAAATAGCGATATCTGCTACTTCAAGCAAAATTAAAAATGTTACCCTAGCTCCAACAAACTGAATAAGATACTTGTATTCAGATTATTCTAATAGAGCTATTGATTTGCAATTTTCAAATAATATTTGCATAAATTAAAACAATGTTACCATAGATTCATGAAGAGGAACACCACCGCAAGTTGAAACCCCAAAGACTTTGCATTTATTCCATAAAATATACAAGAGAGCTTGAGAGCTTAGTACACGATTCAATGATTGGATGAAAAAATACACTGACACTGACCTCTAATTTAAAAATAAATTCTCAATGGCTAGTTCACTTGATCCCCATCAAAGTAATCTCGACCGTTGAAAAATATTTGATTATATTTTAATCTCGTCCATCAAAATTATTTATTTTTTGAGGAATTTCGAATTTTTCATTTAATTATTTTTTAATTAACTCAAAATTAATAATTTTGAGTTAATTACCTCAAAAAATTGACTTTGACTTAACTACCAAGGTCCAAGGGTCAAAGATTTCTTAAAAATTTCAATATTCCCTTGGCCCAGGACCTTTAAAAAAAAAAAAATTTAAGGCCCGTGAATTTTGCCTTTGGAAAATTTAAATTTACCTAGGACATAAAATTAATTAAATTTCTGGCTTAAGATTTTTTAATTTAATTTGGCCAGAAAATTTAATTAATTGACTTATGAGGGGATTAATTATTTTTCCAACCCTCCAATACTTAGTAATGGTGTCTAATTATGAGGGACCATGCACTAAATATCAAGATTTTACAATTTAATACATGAGAGGGAAACTCGTTCGTTATAGACCCCTCAAAAAATACCCATTTCTGCGACACAAAATATAATCCAATAGACCAAGTTACTTGTAAAAATAATCTAGCCAATTAGTTAGGATTATTCCCAAATCATTTTTACATAGACCCGATCTAAAACATTAGGACTCGCCTAAAATCTTAGTGACAAAATCCACTCTAGCTTTGGGGTAAGAGTGGAGGGAAAAACTTTGTCAATCATTTGTGTCTAGAGACACAGATGAATTAGTGAGACAAAAAAACTCCTAGAATGGAGATCGTCACCAAAACCATGGGTTTACCTAGGTTATTACATACAGACGTAGTCATACTAAGATATGTACATTTTACTTATGCAAAAAGGGTTGACATATTCATAAAATTGTCGAATGATGATAAAGTCTGAATGGCACAAACACTCGAACATGATGGATCCCTTTTGCGAAAAAAGGGGTGTGTACTACTATGGGGTAGTTGACACGGAGTGGTCAACAGGCCCATCATGCAAGCACACATACATTCCATATTTTCCACCTGTCCCTTACCACATTGAGACAGCGCCCACTATCTCCCAAAATTTTCATAATCATTCTCAAAATAAAGTGTGGGGTAAATTATGAGATTTATTTATAGCTTAGAAGTTAGTCCACCAAAGTCATATTTTAGTTCATTATATCTACCCAATCTCATATATAAGTTTGCTTATGGCCATCATTATAAAGCAGAAGAAAAGGCTCATAATTTTATCATGACCTTTACCTAGCAGCAAACATGTCATGTGTTTTCCTTGCATTCTATAAAATACATTTGTTGCATATTATATATATATATATATATATATATATATATATCAACCACACTTTGTTCATGACATGAACAATAAAGGATATTTTTGTTGAGTATGTTGTCATTAACGTCAAAGCGGGTGCAGGCAGGAGCAAGATGTGGGCAAGTGCAGTTGGAGGTCATTGATATAGGTGATGATGATGTAACTCGATGATGCCCACAGGATGATGCATCTTACTGAAACTCTAGCTCTAGAGTTTGGTTTCCCTGGACGATGATCATACTCCACATCCGTTGAGGATTTTGAAGATGAAGATTAGTATATTTGTCTTGGAGAACCTCGCCATTGGATTCTCTTCGTAATGCTCATTCCGATGATATGTGGAGTAATTTGTGGGCCCTTACGGTTAGAGAGATATGCTTGGTCAAAGGTCCAAGCCTCATGATGTGGTCATGAACCCAAAGTATGGATGATGTGGCAGTTTCTCATTAGTTGGCAAAATCTTAATAAAACCTCTGTGGCAATATAATTATTGAAGGGCATCTAATTGAATTAAAATCAATATTAATGTTGGTCTATGGTGATCAAGAATTCTTGGCTCCAAATAAAAATATAATTTTTTTTATTTTTAATTTCAAATTCCCTCCAAAAAGACTACTCGGCCCTCCTTCCTTGAGCGTCCTCCATGTTGAGATTTTGTGTATTTGGGGTAGCATCAGTTGTGCTCTAGGTCCCAAATTCTGTGGAGGGGCTAGAGTACACTTGATCTACAAGACCCAGAAATGGATTTGAGAAATTTCAAGTTGTGTTCAAGTTATTCAAATAATTAATTATTTTTAATGGAATTCCTATGTTTAACTTAGGAAAATAAAATAATTAAAGTGAATTAATTAACAAATGTGCTAAAATTGTCTTAAGTCACATGGATCAAGCAGTCTTTCAATCTCAGCAATTGATGGATGATTTAATCTCGGTCATTGAAGGGTTCAACGAAAAAGTATAAGAGAAAGGCTTGAGGGTCAGTTGAATACACACAATTTTCTGTAGAATTGAGGAATAGATCTGGAATTCTAGGGCGAGTTTGCTAAGAATTTCCAGTGGAATTTCTTGCAGTGAGGGCTAGTATTGGCTGAGGGAATGATCTGATTCCAAGAGCCAAGAGACAGCAAGAGGCAAGAGGAGCAGCTCAAGGACAGCGCAGAGAAGCAAGGCAGCAGCTACGCAGGTGCTGCGCAGCCGCTACGCAGGATAGTGCAGAGGCACTGGGAGGCTTCAGAAATCACGCAGAGGGCCTTTTAGGGCCAGCGTGAGGTTGTGAGACCCTTCTAGGGGTGACGCAGTCCCTTCTGGTGCAGCACAGTGACATTGGAGGGTAGTAGGGCTGGCGCTGAGGCTTCAGGGGCAGCGCTAAGGGTTTCTAGGGTCAAATCTGGGCTAAGTCCTGTAAATCTCGTTTGAGGGTGTGGATCGGTCAGATATTTGACACTAGATCTTCAGGTTAGCTGCAGATCTTATATCTTTTATTCTCTGTCGGGTTTTCCAAGTTTGAAACCCAGATTTGATGTACTCAGAACTACTTAATAATAAAACCCTCATATCTGCTGAACCGGTTTTCCCGCTTTGGGTTTTTCCGAGTGAAGAGAACAAAGTTCCTTCTCAAACTAAATAATCCAGAAGACTTGGAATACAAAGATATCCATGAGGATACAAATATTATATTAGAACGTGTGATGAATAAGATGATTGAGAATTATAAATGAGGCCTGTTTATATACCTAGGCAAGTGCCTCTTCACGAAAGGTCATGTCTTATCAGATATGCCCTTTCAGCCTAATTACTAATTAACTAATTAATCATTATTTACATTATTTTATTCATTACATTGCCTTCCTCCTCAAAAAGCTTTGTCCTCAAAGCTTGTTGATGAAAGGCCTCGATTTCTTTTCCTGCTGCGAACATCTTCTCGTCTCGGGGCAGTCATCCTTGTCGATACGAGTTGATAAGATCCTCTAAGTGACAAACAAAATTGTCGCACTGAGAATGGATCGGACCATCCTAAATCAATCTTTTGTGGACTCTTGCCATGCCTAGGAACTTGTGACGACTTGTTATCACCTGAGTGTATTGCACCGACATTAGTATTTTTCCGAATATCAGCGTGTTTCTGTTCCGAATACATAACTCAATCGAGTTGTCTGCTTCCATGATTCGGATGTCGATAGGGAATCCTAGTGATTTGAGTTCCCCTTATCTTGTTTGTGTCATTTTCTGGATTTGTGTTACTGACTGGATCATTATTTGATGTCTTTTCATCAACTTGAATTTCTACATTTGAAGGTTTCGATGCTTCATTTTCGACAAGTTGTTGCACCTTGTTTTCCAACGACTTCTTATCCTTCTTTAGCTTTTTAATTTTCATTAGTAATTTTCATTGTGGTCCTTAAGGCGAGCAGCCTCTTCATTCTTGTTAGTGGTGATTTTGTCAATTTCCTTTTGCATATTTTGTATCACCTTTTTACCTTCTTGGAAAATTACTTTTGAAATTTCTTGTACGTCTTCAGGCGTCACGGAATTTGGCTTCAAGTTAATGTCCTGCAGCGTTATTTTCTTCTTTTTGTAGGAGAATGTGAAAAACTTATTTTTCGTATTAAGGATGAATGACCCTAGTGATTCCATCCAGAGCGAACCCAGAACTATATCACAATCATTGCAAAATAAGGTTTTAACAGTGAATTGCGAGACAAAAGAATACTCCCCAATACTTAGGTGTAAATTCCCTATGTCGTATTGTTTGTCATTTGTGTGAAATGAATTTGTTTCAGTTATATTTGGTTCAGGGATCACTAATTGGTTAACACATTCAGTACTAACATAATTATTCTTTTGAGTAAGATCAATAGATATGAGAACCTCCTTTCCCGCAAGTGACCCTTTGATTTCAATTAGCGCATAAACACACATACTATAATTTTTAGGAAATCTTCCTTCTTTCATTTCCGATTTAGACTCCATTTTGGTTGTAGAGATGAACTTAGGTTTTCTTTTTTCTTTTTTTATATCTTCTCTTTTTGACCCCTTCCTAACTTCTTATAATAAATATTATTATTCTCTCTTTTTTATATATATTATATGAATACTTTTCTTTTCTTTTCTCTTTGTTTTTTCGCGGAACCAATTATTATTATATATATATATATATATATATATATATATATATAATAATAACTTTTTTTAGTGAATTCTATATATAGATTACATAATTACAAAAACTATAAAATTAATAATTATTATAATTACCAATTATATAATTTTAACTATAAACTATATATACATATAATTTTAATACCAATGAATCGATGTCAATCAATGGTAATAACCCAATTTGGACGGATGCTTTAACAGGATTAATTGGTGGTGGTTGGACAGCATGGACAGAATGGTCAGAAGGTGTGATGACGATTCGAAAAGGAGTTCGATACGATGGACAGAGGTTTAAGGGACGGCGAACTAGAGAGCAACTGAATTCAGAAACGACAGGAGTGTCGAATTGAGGGTGAAAGGCAAAGCCCATCGAAGGAAGTGGCTCTAATAGACAGAGCAGGCGGCGGCGGTGGGGGTGGCAACGAAGACCACTAGCTCAATCACTAGTGGTTTGTGTGCATTGGCAGCTGCGACGGTGTCTGTCGACCGCTGGTCTGGTGATTTGTTGCAAAGGAAAAATGTCGTGGAGGCGCAACCAAAAAACAGTGACTGTAAACGAGGTGGACGAGCAACTCAGCGGGGTGGACAAGCAACGGTGCAGGTCAGTGGTGGTCGAGCGGCTGCAATTGACGACAGTGGATGTGTGTTGTGGAATCGGTTTGATTGGAACCACTTGAAGATTCGACAACTTCAGCAGCTTGTGGCAATGGCTACAATGAGGGACAGGTTCTGGAGTTCTCAGCAACTGGTTGGCGGAACCGGCTGTGGTATTGTCGACCACAGGTAAGTCGTTTTTTTTTGTTTTGTTTTTGTTTTTTTTTTAAATATAATAATTAATTATTTTCCCTTACTTCTTCTATTTAATTTGATTTTTTTTTTCTTATAAATTTTTTTTTTTTTTTGGTAATATACTTTGATTTCTTCTTTTTTTAATCTTATTTCCTCCTCTTTTAATTTTAATGGCCAAGGGCCTCTGATGACTCAACAACGGAGAAACTCCAAAATTGGTAGCGAAACGCTTCGACGGCAACAACGTTGACGAATTTTGACGGTCAAGGACCTGGATAGAAGAGCGTGGCTCTGTGCAGCGTGAGCGGCCAGAAGATCAACTGCTCTGATACCAAATGAAGCGAACAAATTTCCTTCTCAAACTAAATACTCCAGAAGACTTGGAATACAAAGATATCCATGAAGATACAAATATTATATTGGAAAGTGTGATGAATAAGATGATTGAGAATTACAAATGAGGCATGCTTATATACCTAGGCAGGTGCCTCTTCACGAAAGGTCATGTCTTATCAGATATGCCCTTTCAGCCTAATTACTAATTTACTAATTAATCATTATTTACATTATTTTATTCATTACACCGGGGACTTATGTCCAAAAATCCATGTGTCACTTTGTTGCATGAGTAAATTATTCAATAAATGATCTGCATGTGTAGGTTGTAGTTGTGTTTATTTTCGGTATTTTTTTAATCTAATTTCTGAAAATAACTTGTATAAATTAAATCAAATAAGAGAAAATAAACCAATACACTGCAGTAGAATTTTCACACTCCACTCCTATATAAACATGGCATTTTCCTCTCGCTAAAAGGCATGTAAGGAAGTACAAATCTCTGAGGTTATCTCTGCGTCCAGGAGTAGCTGTGAAAATCCTTGAAGATCAAAGTTGTTGGAAATTTTCTAGTGTTCTTCTTTTGTGTGGGCTTATGGTATGGGATTCCCTAGGTTTGTAAGCTCTCTTGCAGGTCTATCATTCAAGGGCAAGAACTAATTCAGATGAGGAGGCTTCTTTCTGATTGGGAATTCGTTGTTCTGGGCACACTTCAAACATTTTGATCATCAAATAAAGTTAATCCCATTTGTGGTTTGTCTGCGGCCACAGGAGTCCAGGAAGATTGAATTTTATTCTCAAAATGGTTTCATTAAACGAGCTTCTGGAATGAACAATTTGATCTGATACGAAAGGCTTGAACAACCTTTGGCAAAATATGGAGATGTTTAAGGTTCAAGATATATAAACCAGTCTGGACGTATAGTATCTGAGGCCCTCTAAGTTTCAGACCTGCGCCCCCAATTTATTATCCTTTGCGACTCATTCTTGGATAGTTAACGCGCCAAAATTATAACAACCTTATTTTGGACCCCTAGCGCAATACTTTTGGGCTTAAGATCTTCAATGATTGTCTCTGCAACCAATAAATAAAGAAGAGAAATATTACTTTTATATCTCTACAGTCATCATTGTTTTCGGTCTCTCATGATGGTTTAACCTTTGCTTCAGCCTCTTTCAGATAGTGACATTGAACTCATGGGGTATCGAGATATATTACCAAAGTAAGCTTATGTGAACACTCTGTGTTGTGTATTAAGGATATCGCTCGCTTTTGTTATAGCACACATTATGCAACATCTGCAGCAGTGGTGGTGCCTCACTTATAATTTCAGCGTGATCTATGGCACGTGACAGTAATGAGTGAAGGTAGTTTCAGGACGTGTTGATATATGCCTTCTCCTAAATTGCATTGGGCAGTTCTTCATAAACGCACTTTATGGAGGTCGAAGATCAAACTGAGGCAGAGGCTGTCTGAATTAAATCATTGATCCCCATCTGTCAGAATTCAATCATTGATCCCCATCTTTGGCATCATGGCCAAGTTCTGAAATTGATTCAAGAACCACCATGTGTTTTATTCTTTTTGTGCATTGAAGGGTTGGTGCAGATCTCTAGAGCCAACCATGACTAGAGCATTGACATCAAAAGAAAGCATGAGAATTTGAATGAGAGCTAATGGTTGTTATGGTTGTATATTGGTCAAAGTTGAATTGTGTTGCTAACTATGTTATTAATGAATGTAATGATCAGAAAGAAGTTTGGAGCTTGTGATGCTGATAACAGAAAATATTGGCTGACAATAATGATCTCAGGGTTGTGCCTGAGCTTTAGCCTCAGGTTATTACCTTGTTGATAACTGGGTGTTGGGTTGTATATGTCATGGATAGAGTATATTGATGATGTTGTGTGAACAAACGGAACCTGACAATATATTGCTTTTATAGCAGAGAACGATGAATGTATCACAGGTGTTTTTGGATGTGTGGGCTTGCTATTAATATGAAGAATGATGGTTAGGTTTGTACTGTAATTATTCATAAGTAACGGATCGTTAACCTTGGAGCAATGGCATATGTGAGAGGTAACCAGTACATTTAGTTATGGTATTGGAGTATCATAATACCTAGGGTTTGAGATATAGAGCTTTCATGGATGATAAGGTTTAAGTAGTTAATGGTTTCACTTTACAGTATACACTTAAGCAGAGACTTTTGATAGAATTGTTGGGTGGATGGTTTATGCAGAGGTTGATGAATGTATGAATGTGACAATGAATATGATACATGCTTGACAAATGATTTGATAAGACAGTGACCTTTCTTGAATATTAAAAAGTCCTAATTGTTCTAGAAGAAATATGTTAGTTGAGGACAGAATCCTTGTACACTGACTTATGATAGTGTAACCTCTTGATTGTGTCTTGTACTTCTCACACATTGAACGCATTGTAAGTATTGTTTGACAGAATTTGTGTCGCAGATAACTGAAGGACTAAGAAAGGCTGATATTGAGATCAAGATGAGAAATCACAGATAGACTATGTTATTATGCTGATGATATGGGAGACTGAATGACAGAGATAATAAAAGCTTGTTAAGCATCAGTGATAAGTTTTGTCAGTTACTTTGTATGGAAATATGACAGTGACCTTGTTGGAGACCTTGACGAAGGGCAATGGCAGTGAACTTGCGAACAGTGCTTTTGGAACCTTATATGGTAGTGACTTCTATACATGACAGTGATCTTTGATCTTGGCAGTGACCTTTGATAATGACAGTTTTATATAACCTTGACATGACCTAGTAACAGTGACCTTGTGACCTTGTGTGGAAGTTGCAATGATATAACAGCAGTATATGGCTTGATCTTGATGATTGAAGTAAATGTGATAGTGATGATGACAATAATGATGTTGTGATAGCATCTTCTTGACAGTGACAATGATATTATGACAGCAGCAGTAGTATCATCAGTGGCAAAGGACAGCAGTGGGAAGACGACGACAGTGGTGAGAGGATAGCCGTGAACAGTTGGAGCAGTGGTAAGAGGACAGCAGTGGACAAAGGACATCCATGAACAGCTTGAGCAGTAGTAGCAACAGTAGTAGAGGACAGCAGTGGACAGAAGACAGTCGTGGACGGTTGGAGCAATAGTGGCAGTAGTGGTAGTGAGAGTGGACCATGATAGCGGCAGCAGCAGCAGGTGGTTGTGGCAGTGAGGTAACAGTGGTTGGTTGTTGATTGTAAGGAAGGTTAAAGACTCTTGCAAATTTGATCTGCGAACACCTTCAGACTTGGGGAGTTTTATACTTCCTTCCAGCTTAGCTGGTAAAGTTGTATGTAAACCATACATAATGCAAAGCTTGTGTTGAGACGAAATTTCTATGTACTATCATTGATGTGTTGATGCTCTAAATGTTTAAGGAAATAAACTAACCAATTGTGAAAAACTAAGGAAATATTGATTCACCCCTTTCTTACTATTTTTAGCAATTGGTATCAGAGCAGGTCCTTCATTGGAAGCTTAACTGCCTGAACAGATCTGTAGCATCTAAGATGGGGAAGTCAGAGGAGAATGTTGATAGTTGTTCTGAAGCTGTTGCATATCTCAAACTCCTGAAGTTGCTAGAAAAGCCCAATAAATGGAACAAGTAGGATAAAGAACTTATCACCTCCTTAAAGAGAGAACTGAAGCCTTAAGAAGTCAGTTGAAGCAGAAGGAAGATGATTGCATGAAACATCAACAGGAAATCGTCACCTTAAGAACAGAAGTGGACATGTTGAGCCAGAAACTGAGGAGCTCACAAGTCTTGGATGACATTTTCAAATGCCAAAGATCACCACTTATCAAGACAGGTCTTGGATATTGTGGTGAATCCTCATGCTGCAAGGATAAAGATGTCAAAGAGGAAGAGATGTCACATGACAAAGATGGAAAGAAGCCTCAAGAAGAGAAGCCTCACTCTAAAAATGAAGAAAAGTCGCTTGTCAAAGAAGAAAATAAGCCTCGTGTCAAGAATGGAGAGAAGCCCAAAGTCAAAGTTTTGCACAATTCAACCACTTGAAGCAGGAAAACAAATGCTCATTTCACTTGAAGCATTTGACAATTTCCAATTTAGATTTCACTAGCAATCACATTAATCACATTACCAGTAAAAGTAGATAGAAAATGAAACAAAAGGCAGAAAACAAGCCAAATCACAGTGAAAACAACCCTGTCAAATCTGCAGTCAACTGCAGTCAAATTCAACCCTAACCAGAAAGTTAAAGATGGTCAACGCAACAGCAACTATTCCTTTTTGCACCTCAGTCATACGGTATACCCAGTCAAACTCAGACGGATAAGGTGGTCAAACTCAACCCAAAACAGTCCTGAAAACTGCAGTCAAACTTGGCAGGTCTACGGTCAACCCTGCAGTCAGCTTTGCGATCAAAGTGCCAAAAAATTCTCAGTTCCTGTGCCAAACTGTATGGCCTACCAAAAACGTAATTTTCCCACAAAAATCGCAGTCAAAGGATGAGTCAAAATGCTTGGTCAACGCTGGTCAAATTCCTGCAACAATCCTGAAATTTGGCCCTGCAATTTGCCCAGAAAATTCATCTTTTTGCCACACGTGTGAGAGAGAGAAGATTTGCCCAATAGTTGTACGAACCAATGAGAGAAGGAGAGAGAAGAAATGTGTGTGATGATGATGCCAAATGAGGTGAGAGGGCACTTGTATTCTTACAAGTCGTTGAGGGTGAAGAGTCACGTCCATCGGGCTTCATGAGCCTACATGATGATATGGCCAACCTGAAAAATTTGTACATGTGTGTGCATAAATTAAAAAACACACTTCTGCTTATCCAAATTGGATGATCTTTATATCAATTTTGGTCCTCTCAAAAAGAAGAATTTAATGCAACCATCATCTCCATCAAATGAGTTGTCCCAAGATGGAATTTGGCTTTAATAAGTCAATTTATTTTACAATAAAAATTAATTTTCTTTCTTTTGGCAAATACATTACATCATGACTCAAATACAATTATGAAGACTGACACTAGTTACATTCTTCAACACTCCCTCTTAACTAGGGAAGTATTCATAATTACATAAATACAGAGGTACATGGAAGATCTCAAAGCGATATAATATATGAAGATTCACAGCATGCGCAGTGCTACAGATTAGATTCCTGACCAAGGTACTCTAATCGGGTGGGACTAAGGTGTGTTCCAAACTTCAGCCTCTATAGGTACCATCAGGCTTCCACTCAAACACCAACTCAAAGATTTAGGTGTGTATCCAAGGTCAAAGCTCTATGATCAACGCCACCCTCCCTACTTCGAGATCTAGACATCAACACATAGCCTGGCCAATGCCCTCCCAAGCATCTTGTTTCCACAAGATGCTTCATCTCTCCTTATCAACTAAATCAGATATATATCCATCACTCCAAGCATGCTTCAAACGTTCAATCTTTTTAACAGAGAGATCCTACAAAATCACCAACCCCAATCAGTAATAAACTGTCAAATATATACAAGTAAACACAAACCTTCTGGTTCCTCAATCATCCTGACGCAACTTCTATCATCATCAATTTATCCACATACTACTTGTTGGAAGTTTTTAGTAGCATCAAATACAACCTCAATACTTTGCAAATCCATCTGAAGTACTTTCATTCATTCTTTGGCTTCATTCTTTATTCAAGGTATTCACTATGGTTGTCATAATATGCTCTCCCTCTCAACTGGAGAGAAATACACTTTCTTTCATCCAAGCTCCCTCTCAACTCAGGGAGATTGACAACTTCCTTCTTTTATAACATCGGAGAAACCTCAACCTTTCAAGGCTTCATTTATGTCATCAAGGTCATCTTGATCATAATCATGCTCGTATCTTCCTTCATCATGCTCATCATTATAATCATCATGAAGATTATATACCTGCAAAACTTTAATAGCAAGTACAACCAAATACAAACATATAGAAGCATGAAGTTAACTATATCAAAGTCATATCATTATAATGGAAGCATCAAAACATTAGATACGTAAACCTAGTTAGGTTCATAATCAGCAAAGGTTACATCCTTTTATATACCAAACTTCAACTTCTTGCTAGGGTTTTGTCATAAACCCTAGACTCCATCTTCGAGACACAAAGCCTTAGATTCAATCAAATAACAATCCAATCATAGTACTATACATCTAAGGTTTCAACAATATGCTTTTAGAATTACATGTCAGACTCTACTAGGGTTTGTTGCAAACCCTAGATTTTATCATCAAAGCTAAATCATATCAATAATCGAAAATAATATCATCATGCCCTACAATATCAATCCCTTCTAGGGTTTGTTATAAACCCTAGAATTCATCAACTATCAAGATAGCATACTTGCATATACATATCTAGGGTTTCATTATTAGCATCTCACATCAATATCCATACCCAAGACACAAACATCAATACATCAAAGTTAGATATACAACAATTTTGACCAAACTAGGGTTTCAATCATGCGGAAGAATATACACCTAAGATTTCTTTCCTAGGATCTTATTATAACTATTGCAATGGTTTTGTTCATAAACCCTAAAAATCTAGGATTTTATTTAAGCATTAACGGAAAACCTTAAAGGACTAAGGTTTTTACCACAACATTATCAAAACCCTAAACTTCAAAAGAATAGAAATTTAGACTTTATCAACAACCCCTAAGTAGATTAGGGTTTCATTATTTAACATTGACATACCCTTAGCATCAAGAGGCCAGGGTTTTGCAGTGAACCCTAAAGGTTAGGGTTTCACAAGAATGACAAGAGATAGTATAACGAGGGGTAGATTCAATCTAATGATTAATCACCCTAACAAGAATCTTTGTGATTCAAACCCTAGACATACAAATGTTGGCAGTGTAAAGCAAATTTCAAAAGAAGAATGATCATACCTTTTGTATGAAGAGAACCTTATAACAAAACTTGTAGTCTAAAGCATACCTTGAGTTGTTCTTTAACAAACCTTTTAGGACTTTAGTTTCTGAAGGGATTCCTTTGAAACAAGACTTCTTTCATGATTCAAGTCTTTCCTTTGAAGTCTCCTCCATAACCTTTGTGCATTCTGTAAGCTTTCCTACCAAGGAAAATATACATAAAGGGTAATTAGTATACAATACAAACAAATCTCGACGTGAGGAGGAAACCAAACATGAAAGGTGAAACAAAGAACAATATACTTACCTTTTGGAAAATGGTGAAGGCTCCCTATTAATCCAATCCTTTTGAGGGATACCTACCACTTTCAAAAACAATTCAAGAATTCCTAGCAAGACATATTAGATCTATGAGCTCTAAAAATCAAAACATAAAGGAAAAAATTGCAAAACTTAAAGTAGAAGGATATGCAAAAGATAATATCCCTAGGAGTCTCTAACAAATAATTCTTTGACTTTGGATTCTTCTGTCTTTTTCTTCTTTGGTGGAGCTTCATTAGCAACATTCGCATGTTCTCTTTCTCTCTTCCCATTCCCTGGATTCTCAAGACATTGCCTTTTATAATGAGCCATCTTATGACAATTGTAGCATTCAATCTTGGATAGGTCAACCTTCTTCTTTGGTCCTTTGAACTTCTTGAATGTTCCCTTCTTCTTGTGTTGTGTAGTGTAGGCATTTGAAATGTTTTCTTCTTCATCCTCCTCCTTGTTATTTACTAATGAGATGTGTGCTTCTTCTTGACTGCATGCATTCCACATTTGTTTAAAGGTAGGAGTATCTTTCCAACTGCTAATCCCTGATGCAAAAGCACTCCAAGATTTTGGTAGACCTTGTAGAGTAGTAATCACGAGTTCCTTCTCTAGTACAATTTCATCTATAGCTTGGAGTTCACCTCTTATTCTAGAGATCCTTACAAAGTATGATGAAACAGTATCATCTTTCATCATCTTTATTGTTCTTAGTTCATTGTCGAGGCTTGTTATCTGATCAGTGTTCTTGATGGTAAATAACTTGGAGAGGGCTTCATACATTTCTTGAGCGGAATCTATATTGGATATGTATGGGATTAGATTGTCCTTTACTCCATCTACTATGAGATTCATGGTGACTATGTCGGTTTCCCTGAACTTTTCATTTCCTGCATCATTTGTAGGTTTCTTGACTTTTCCTTGACCAAGATCCAAAACTTTATGCTTAGCGAGAATAAGATCTATCCTCTTCTTCCATGCCCTGTAGTTGGAGGCTCCTTCTAGCTTGTTTTCAAACTTCATTTTCATGTCTTCCTTTCTTGATATAGATAGTAGATCTTCCTCTTGTATGATCCTTTCCTTTAACCCTTACAGTAGATCTTCAAGTTTCCTTTTTCCTCCTTCTTCACCTTAGCTCTGATACCATGTTAGAAAATCAGAAAGGAAAAAATATTTTCCTATGTTGATAATTACTTGTGATATTCTTGTAGTTTTTTTATCTTCTCTTTATGTTCTTCTTTTATCTTAGTTTCATCAAGAAATCATCAAAACAAAAACATGAAGATCAATGACACCAGTATAGACACTCAACCAAGGTTAAAACCCCTCTCTAGGGGAAAACCCATTCAAATTCTTTTGCTAATCAAATTGAGATATACCAACACCTTAGACCTGACCAAAAGACCTTCCTCCTCCACCAAGTCAGCCTTCCAATATGATTCAGCAAACTTCAATAGTCTCTTCTTGTCCAGCAACTACAACCCAGAATTTCGACCCCTAGCTACTCCAAAATTTTGGCTGTAATATCCCCAACGGGAAATAGACAGTAATACACAGAAATACAAACATGCAACTGTATAGGAAAAATGTCGGAACTAGAATATAGAGCAAGTACACATAAAATACCAGAACGCTAAGCCATTTTATTAATCTAAGAATACATATATGGGTACAAGAGATAATCAGAATAAGTGCACCTATCCTTGCACAAGGCAAGTGAAGAACCCTCTCAGAATAGGAAATGGCTACAATAGTGACTGCGTCCTAGCTGCTGGAGAAATCTGCCGTAGAATGCTGCTGCTGCAATGTACTGGAACTAGGGGCTGATCCCCTCTCCGGAATGAGCTGAAAATCGGTAGGCTGCCTGTACTCACTGCTCCGGACAAAACCATGAAGCAAATGCACCACCTCCGAAAAACCACCACTGAAGCCCTCCTCAAGGAAAACGTTGTCTCTCCCAAGCACAACGCAGAGGCCCAAGAAGAATGTTGGAAAAGGGCCACAAATCACTCTGCCAAACTCTCCAACTGAATAGACAATCCCTCCAAGATGAAATACGCTGAGGACTCCACGAAAATTCCCCACAACAGCGCTGCACTAACACCAACTGCGTCCTCCCTCCTAGATTGCGCAGTCACTCTATGAGACCCAGCTCCTCTGCAAAACGTCCACCAAAATCTCCTGCAAATCAACTGCTGAAACTGAAGGAATACCTTGCTCGAGCAGGCACTCGAAGTCCCCCGGGGCCAAGGGCGAGATCTCCGACCGGAGACACTCAGTCGCACTAAACAGTGCTGCAGACCGACTAAACAACCGGCGTGCTCAGGTAGACAGAAGTCTAGCTCACAATATCATCAACATATCAATCATGCCAAATGGAGTGAAACCCCCACCTTTTATAGTGCTAGCTCCCTCAAAACCCTCACTGCGTCCTTGAGCTCCTCCTATGCCTGCGCAGTTGTCTTTAGTCCCTACGTGAGGCCTCTCTCATGTAACGTGTGGACCCCCAAGGCTTTCCCTTTAAGTGACACGTTCATCTACTAGGAAGCACTTTATTTTATTAAAGTGAGTTGACCCCCTCTTTCTCACTTTTATTTATTAATTTAACTATAGGCGGCAAAACTATACAAAAATGAAATATTCCAATTAGTGGTGCTAATTAGGAATATTACATTGGCCTAGCAACAATCCAAAATTTCGACCCCCAGCTACTCCAAAATTTCGACCGAGCAACAATCCAGCAACTGTGCACGTGTGAGACAAGGAGAGAAAATTAGACTTCCTTTTGCTTGACAAAGCCTTCCTTCTTCTTTGCTAGGGTTTTATTCCTCTTCGTTGAACTTCGCACCCTTTTTCTACCTCCAGCAACTGCAGATCGAACTTTTTGAGATGATGCTCTAAATGAGGTTGAATTGTTGCCTTTATATAGTGTTTGTGTGAGGTCGAGTTCCCTTGATGAGGCCGACTTGTCCTTTGAAGCTGACTTGGTGGAGGAGGCCTAAATGACTTATTTTATGCAAAAATAATTCTTTCTTGACTCAAGAAGCCCAAGAAGGATCTTTTACATATTGACAAAGATAAGGACACTTGACATAAACCCTAGAAGCCTAAAATGGAGGCTTTGACCTATAAACCATTTGTTGAAGAATGTAACTAAGTTCAGTCGTCATTATTAATATATTTGTCAAAAGAATTTATTATTATTATTAAATGACTTATTAAAGTATGTGTTTCATGCTTGGGTCATATTTAGATTAAGTTCCCAATTGCAGACTTCTAGGTTAGTTATTATAGATTTAAATTGATCCAATTTGGGCTTTTAAATCATGTAATATTAGGTTGTTGGTCAAAAGGCTCTTCCATCAAGTCATCCCCTTCAAAGGTCACCATCCTTGGCAAATCTTCTTCAAAGCAGCACTCTCAAGTCGGCCTCAAATTATATATGCTCAAGTCGGCCTAAAAACAAGACACACAGTCATGTCAGCTCACCTTAACTAGACACAACAGTTCATAAGTTCATGTCGGCTCAAATAGGACGGACATACTGCTATAAATAGGCACCTCGACCTATTCCACAAAGGCAGAATTTTTGTCACATATCTCTGAGTTTTTCGGATGGATTGAACAGTGAAACAGTTCGGACTTCTCTCTACAATCAAGGTTTCGATTACAGGCTCGGTGAAGGTACAGTAGTGCAGTGGCTCGGTCTTTATGATATGTCTCTATGGATCGGTTTCTATGCTCAGAGGAAGTGCAGTGATATGGTGGCTCGGTGGCATGATATTAAATGATTCTATAATGTTGTGTGCTACATGGATTCGGTACATGAACTCGGTGTTACAAGAACACACTATTGTCTTGGTGTTACATCAATTCGATGTCATGTCAATCATGGAGTTCAATGCTACGATGATGCTCGGTATGCTCAGTACTATGATGATTATCGGTGGTATGTTGCTTGATGTAATGTTGCTATGAGGACGAAGTTTAAGTGCAAGCAAGGGAGATCTCGATGCTGACACGGTGAAAGGATGACTTGATGGAGGAAGTCTATAGGCTAAGTGTCTTGGTCATCTCATCTTGAGCCTATTGAAGAAAGAATTTTGACTAGGTTTTCCCCAAAGAGTGGGGTTTTTCCCTGACAGCGTGCCTACATATTGTGTCCTCTTTTATTTGTTTGGCATTAGTCTTGATGATAAGAAAAGATAAAACGCAAGAACACATAATAATAATCACAAGATAATGTCATGATAAGAGAAACTAATTAACTGCCATTTCTCTAACATGGTTTCAGAGCTATGGTTATGGTCAAAGCCAATTTGAAGAAGGGCAATTATGAGCTAATGAAACTAGGATTACAGTAAGCTAAGAGAAGGACTCAATGAAAACAAGTTCGATGTAAATATTATCAAGCAATTCTACATTTCAGTAGGAGACAGTTCAGATCATTAGAACTTCAATAAAGGAAGGCTACAAGATATAATTCTAAGATCCCCACATTCCACAGAAGCTCACACATCCCTCTAGGATCAAACTGCAGATCGGATATAACAGTGTTCAAGCTCGGAAATCATACCAAGTGATTCGATAACATTACAGTGGAAAATACTTAGGTGATGAAGAGTTTCAATGTTTCGGTGTTACCATTGTTAAGGTCTCAGTGATATAAAGGAAGTCTTGATACCTTCACTAGAATTCATGGGATAGGCATTATCACAACAACTTTTGGCCAGTATAGAAATAAAAATCACAGTGCTCAGGTTCAGAATTGATTCAATGGTATTACCATAGTCTCGGTCTTTGATAATACCACTACAGTCTCAGCCCAACTCGAAGTTACCACAGCGAGAAGGGTCTCACTAATTCGATGCCATCACAGTGTGGTGAAGTGATAAAGAGATTTATACAGTGAAATAATGCATTCAAGGATCACAGAATAGTTGCCTGCATAAAGATATGTCCTATGTAAAATGAAGTTGACAGTGGAAGGAATCTCTAAGAAGAAAGATCTCCCTAAAGATCTGAAGTGCAAGGAACCAAGTAACTATTGATGCTACAAACTAAACGTATGAAATCACAAGGTATGTATATAAGCATTTGAATTTCTATAATCCTTGTTTCTATCTAATCTAAGGTCAGAAATATACTATTAGAATCTTAATCCTCTCCCTCTAGGATTTACAAAGTAATCTAGATATAAAATAAATGTCTTGTTGTCAAATTAAATTGATCCTAGATATTTTAGAATTTCACCCCTAGTGATTGTATAAAGGATCTAACTTGAAAGATCAAAATTTTCTCTTCATATCACGGTTTGCTTGAAAGTATGCATTGTAGGTATAGTAGACCATGACTTAAGAAGGAAGCTCTTACCAAACAAAGCATTGGAATCAAAAAAGTTTGTCAAAATATCAAAGGTATGTCTTAAATTATGAAGTCTTATTATTCTCTTTGGTAAAAATCTACACAAATAACATTTGTTATGTTTAGCCCTCTTGAACCTTACAAGATTCTTGTTTGGGGTGATTCATCATTTGATGAAACTACCCACCTTACATATCTCTAATTATTTGCATGAAAAGAACCCTGAAAGGTTCTCTGGAAAACCCTAACCTAAGGGTATGTTGATGATGTGTAAAACCCTAAACCTATTTAGGGTCATTAATGAAGAAATTGTTGTACTAATTGATACATTGATAACGTCGTGTTCAAGATTTTGATAAGATCATAGAAGCTCTAACTTATGAGGGTTGAAATGATGTTGTTCGAAATCTTGAACCTCTGAAGTCTTTATGTAATAAGGGTTTGCTTTGACAATGAACCAAAACCCTAGGTTTTGGTTAGATCTACAAGCAAAATCCTTGCCATGAAAAGTCCTAGGAATGAAACCCTTGGTGCATGTTCCTTTGATTGAATTCCTAGCCTAGTCTAGGTCAATGTATGTCTGATATATTAAATATTGTCTAATCATATGATGTGCTTACACATGATGGTAATCTCCTAGATATATGAGTTGACCAAATTTCTAAAGGTCATAAGTCCTAGGGTTTGGAGACAAGCCCTAGTCAAAGTTTGATGTTCTAGGATGATGTTTGAAAAGCGTAGGGTTTTACATCTAAGCTCTAGTAATGATTAAATTCCCTATTATGTGTATTCATCTGAATCGATATTATGTTGATGAGAATTTATTGATGGAAAATCTAGGGTTTACATCAAACCCTAGTAGAAGCTATTTATGATATGTTTTGATGGTCACTTTGATTGATTCTAGGATCTTCGATGCCATTGCAGAAGGACAAGTTTTCGGGCCTATTACAGAGATGTCGGTTCGGGTAACTTCAATGCTATATATTTCAGAGATGTTATAGTAAACAAGTTTTGGTTATCACAGCGATGTAGTGAAGGATTCAATAACACATCAATTTCAAAGCTATCACAAGATCACAGTTTCAATGTAATCAAAAGTCTCAATGCCTTCACAGTGACAAGGACTTGGACTCAATGCTACAACAGAACTCGGACCCAGTGCTATGACAAGATTTCAGTGTTATTGTAGAAGTGAGATCTTATAGTGAAGTCTCGGTGGTAATACAGTAAGGAGATCTCGGTGCCATTACAATGATGAGATCTCGATAGTATTACAGTGATGAGAGATCTATGCAACACAGTGACAAATACTCTATGCAAACACAGTGAAAGGATGGCTTGATGGAAGTAGTCTCTAGTCTAGTTAGGGTCTTGGCCGTCTCATCTTGAATCTATTGAAGAAAGAATTATGACTAGGTTTTCCCCAAAGAGTGGGGTTTTGCCCTGGCAGTGTGCCTACATCTTGTGTCCTCTTCTATTTGTTGATTGGCATTATTCTTGATGATAAGAAAAGATAAATTGAAAGAACAAATAATAATAACGAAGACATCACACGATAATGCCATAATAAGAGAAATTGATTAACTGCCACCTCCTTGGATTTCTCAACATGGTTTCAGAGTTAAGGTCATGATCAAAGGCAGTTTGAAAACCACTCAGTGAAAGGATCTATTTGCATTTGTCTTGAAGATCATATTTGGGCTAATAAAACTAAGATTACAGTGAGCTAAAAGAAGAAGATGGATCTCTCTATACCTCAACATGAACAAGTTCAGATCTTTTATAATGGGTTAGTAGGATGATATCAAAAAGGAAATACAACTACACAGAGAAACTAGAGTACAATCCTCAACAAGGGAGTTTGGATATTTTAAGAGATCGAAGTTCAGTATAGCTTCAGTGAGATAATTTAAATGTCACCACAATCAGAAGAATTCAATGCCACCTCAGTAAGAAGGTTTCAATGTCATCACAGTAGGAGGATCTCGGTACTACTACTACCATAGGCAGAAGAAGAAGGGTCTCGATGCTAACTCAGTCACCATGTCAACACAGTCTCAGTGTTGCCTCTGTTCAGTGCTATTACAATGGCCTCAATTTATTACTATCACATGACCACAGTAACCTCAACTCGGTGATACTTCAATGATGTTAATGCAGTGAATAAAACTCGGTTCTATCACAGTGTTATCAGTCTCGGTGCTATAAATACATTTCAATATTGTTACAGTAGTAGGAATCATTCTTGGTAAAATTACAGTGATGCCTATCATGATAAGTATCACTACAATGGTACATTTCATAAGGAGAATTCGAGCTCAAGTAATATATGGTCAAAGTATTGATATAAATAGGAGCTGGGGCATTGCTATGGTTATTAATATATGTAAGTTCGAAACAACAAAGCAATATATTATGCCTTCCACTCATTGAAGAAATAAAACTTGGCACAACTAGAGATATACAAGGGTCTATGATAATTATACTAGCACAAGGAACCAACTTGAAGGAAGCACTCTTTGAGGATCTGAGTATTCATGAGTTTCTAGATTTGTAATATATCTAATAAGTCTAGCTTATAGCTAGTCTAGGGTAAAGATTGTCATACCTAGACAACATGCATCCTTATCTTCTAGGGTTTACAAGTAATCTAGGATGTCAAGTAGAAGTCCTTTATTGAAAGAAGGAGAAACCTTTATAGGATCCCATCCTCCATGGTTATGAAGGAAATCTAAAATTAAATCATGTTCATGTTATTACGTGTTTTGCTTGAAAGTATGTATTACAGGTATAGAAGTCCATGAATTCCTACAAGGTTTATCAAGAAACATCTCCAGGTATGCCTTAAAACCATACATCTTGTAAAATTCTCTTCATCTTATTTTGAAATTTGTGTTACTAACATCGTTATGTCTAGCTCTCTTGAATCTAAAAGATACTTGTTTACAGTGATTCATCGTCTAATAAATCTACCCACCTTATATCTCTTATTGTTTGCATAAAAGAACCTTAAAAAGTTCTCTGGAAAACCCTAACCTAAGGGTATGTTAATGTTGTGTGAAACCCTAAACTTACTTAGGGTTATTAATGAAGAAATTACTATTATGTTGATGATGTCATGTTTGGGGTTTTGGTATGATCATGGAAACTCTAACTTGTTAGGGATGAAATGATGTTGTCTGAAATCCCAAACCTTTGAAATTTTGGTATAATAGGCTTTGCTTTGTTATGAACTGAACCCTAGGTTTTGGTTAGGTCTACAAGCAAAATCCTTAAAGTCTTGGGAATGAAACCCTAGGTATGTGTTCATTTAGTTGAAACCCTAACTTGGTCTAGATTGATATATGTCTAATGTATTAATATTGCCTGACATATGAAATGCCTATGGTTAAAAATGATTTCCTAGATATATGTGTTGACCTAATTACTAATGTTCATAAGTCCTAGGGTTTGGAAACCAGCCCTAGTCAAAGTTTGGAGTTCTAGGATGATGATGGGAAATCTAGGGTTTATATCAAACCCTAGTAGAATTTATTCTTGCTGACTAAGTTGTGTTTGATTGTCATAGCTCATGTATGAAATCTAGGGTTTATATAAATCCTAGTGGGAAGTCTAATATATATGACTTATGAAAGTCATTAGACACTTTTATTTTCTTTTGACTTATTTCTAGTGATTGCTATATGACAGAACTAATCTTTTGTCATCTTGATTGAGTAGCTGATGTGATTTAGGGTTTGTAACAAACCTAGGCTAGAAGTTGAAGTATTGAAGTATAGTATCTTGATGATTATGTTTGTAAAGTCTAATGCTTCCGCTACTATAAGATTTCGTTATCACTAACTTCATACTTCTATAGATCTAGTTGTACTTGTTGTCTAAGTTGTGCAGGTACATCATATTCAAGTTGGTGAAGATGTCCATAAGAAAAGACGATATGTTAAGCATGATGATAAGGATGGAAGTCGTGAAAGACTCTCCAAAACTGAAGGAAGAAAATAATCTCCATACATTAAGAGGGAGCCCGAATAAAAGATGTCTCCTTGGTTAAGAGGGAGGGCATAACATAATCTTGATTGGAGAATACATTCTGAAGAATATGTTGCCACATGTAAAGTAGGGAAGGAAAGTGGATAATTGAGGAATCTTCTATCAAAGATTCAATTGGTAGTCCTACTAAGATAAGTTGAAAAGCAACATCGAGACCTCAAAGGTTTGTTTATTAATGATGTATATTTGAAAGTATATTATTGATTCGGGTTGTGTTTGTACAAATAAATCTCTCAAAGATTTGATAAGTATGGTGGTTACCAATCAGTTTGATCGAGAGAAATTTGTCGTTGAGGCTTTGTGTGTGAAGCATTGCTTGGAAAGACATCGGGTCAGCACTTTGTTTTGATGTCTGGTAGGGAGTGTGGCATCGAGTGGATGTGCACGTACTTCCCTGGGTTGATAGTTAGTAAGTAAGCCTGATGGTACCTTTATAGGTTGAAAGCTTTAGTCCATCTTAGTCCCACTCAGATAGATTACCCTGGTCAAGAATCTAGTCTGTGGCATTGCGGTGCCTAAACTGTTGAGAGACCAAGTGGATAGATTGCCCTGGTCAGGAATCTAGTCCATGGCATTGCGATGCCTAAACTTCTTCATAGATAAAGTGAGATCTTCCATGTACCTCTTTAATTATATATGAATACCTCCCTAGTTAAGAGGGAGTGTTGAAGAATGTAACTAGGTTCGGTCTTCATTATTAATATATTTGTCAAAAAGAATTTATTATTATTAAATGACTTATTAAAGCATGGGTTTCATGCTTGGGTCATATTATTTAGGCCAAAGTCCCCATTGTGGACTTCTAGGATTTATAGAATCATTACAGATTTAAATTGACCCATCCTAGGCATATGAATCATGTAAATAGGTTGTTGTCAAAGTCCGAGACTCCTCTATCAAGTCATCCTCGGCGTCTTCATCAAAGTCTTTAAGTTAGCCTCTTCATCTTCAAATCGGCCTCAAAGAATTACTATCAAATTATACTCAAGTCGGCCTAAATGAAGTCACAATTGTTCACACAGCCATGTCAACATATTAACTTTGGGAAACCACTAAAAATACAATTAGGGACCTTGCATTACTACTTCAATGCTATATATTTTGGAGATGTTACAGCAAACAAGTTTCAGTTATCACATAGATGCAGTGAAGGATCAATGACACATCAGTTTCGAAGCTATCACAAGATCACAGTTTCAATGTAATCAAAATTCTCGATGCCTTCACAGTGACAAGGACTTGGACTCAATGCTACAATAGAACTCGGACCCAGTGCTATGATAATATTTCAGTGTTATTTCAAAAGTGAGATCTTATAGTGAAGTCTCGGTGGTAATACAGTAAGGAGATCTCAGTGCCATGACAATGATGAGATCTCGGTAGTTTTACAGTGATGAGATCTCGGTGCAACACAGTGACAAATACTCTATGCAAACACAATGAAAGGATGGCTTGATGGAAGTAGTCCCTGGTCTAGTTAGGGTCTTGGTTGTCTCATCTTGAATCTATGAAGGAAGAATTTTGACCGGGTTTTCCCAAAAGAGTGCCTACATCTTGTGCCCTGGAAGTGTACCTACATCTTGTGTCCTCTTCTATTTGTTGATTCGCATTATTCTTGATGATAAGAAAAGATAAATTGAAAGAACAAATAATAGTAACGAATACATCACAAGATAATGTCATAATTAGATAAATTGATTAATTGCCACCTCTTTGGATTTCTCAACATATCAAACCTCTGAAAGATTTTCCTATATATAACCCCAATTAGCAACAAACTTTCAAATGTATATAAGTAAGCACAAACCTCTGGGGTCTTTCAATCATCTTGATGTTGCTTTCCATAGTAGGATTTCCAAATGAATCTTTGACAGAAGATTCTTCAACTTCCTTTCCTACTTCACATGTCACAACATATTCTACAACCAGTACCTTAAAATGCATTCTCCAATT
Source organism: Pinus albicaulis (assembly GCA_034641835.2). NCBI lineage: Eukaryota > Viridiplantae > Streptophyta > Pinopsida > Pinales > Pinaceae > Pinus > Pinus albicaulis. The sequence goes on from CM076578.1 coordinate 1,912,426,045, forward strand.
TCTTCTTTCAAGGTATACATATGCCCACCCTCTTAACTAGGGAAATTTCTTCTATCCAAGCTCCCTCTTAACTCAGGGAGATCAGCTTCTTCTGTGACATTGGAGAATCTTTCTTGGCTTCCATCCTTGACCATCATTGTTCATATATCATGATTTACCAACATCTTCACCATCTTGAAGATTATGTACCTACACAGCTTAGATAGCAAGTACAACCTAATCTATAGGTGCATAAAATTAATCATATCAAAATCTTATAATGATGGAAGCATTTAGACTTCATAATCAGCAAGAGACTTTACTTCAATATTTCAACTTCTTGCTCAAGTTTTGTTACAAGCCCCGAATCACATCAATAGCTCAATCAGACTATCATCCTCATTATATCTAGGGCCTTAATATATCCTTCATATTATTTCATAGAGAAAACTTTAGAAACAATTCAAACAATACATCCAACAAATTTCAAAATTCACATGTTAGATTTCTACTAGGATTTCATACAAACCCTAGATTCCATATATGAGCTTCAATAATCAAAACCAATCACAGCTTAATCAATAACATGACCAACATCTACTAGGGCTTGATGTAAACCATAGATTTTCAATAGAGTTTCATAGATTCCAGATACTAGAGAATTTAACTATACTAAGGTTTAGCTGCAAAACCCTAGATTTCCCAAACAATATCATCCTAGAATATCAAACTTTGACTAGGGTTTAATTCCAAACCTTAGGACTTATGACCAACAATAATTAGGTCAACACAAATATCTAGGATCACATCATCATGCATAAGCATATTATAACAACATATGTTAGTTGAACGCAACGACACATTTAGACATTAGATGGACAAACATATGCCTAGGGTTTCATTCCTAGGACAATATCTAATTAAGGGTCTTGCTCCCAAACCCTACCAAACCCTAAAGGTCTAGGGTTTCAATACATAACATAGAAAACCCTAATTTATCAAAACCTCAAAGGTTTTGGATTTCAGATAGCATCATTCAACCCTAATAGGTTAAGGTTTTCATAATCATACCAAAACCCAAAACATCAAAGCCTTAAACATAAAAAACAACATTTTTCACCAATAACCCTAGGTAGGCTAGGGTTTCACATATTATCAGCGACATGCCCTTAGGTTAGGGTTATTCCAAAGAACCTTTCTAGGGTTCCATAAGAATAATCAAAGATGTGAGGAGGGTAGATTTATCTAATGATGAATCACCTAATAAAGAATATTTATAATTCAAGAAGGCTAGACACAATAATGTTAGTAGCGTAGAATATCAGAAATAATGAATATACCTTTATTTGGAAGAGATCAAGGCATTATAGTTTAAGGCATACCTTTGTTACTTGACAAACCTTGTAAACTTGTGAGTCCTTTCATAATCCTCGAGTATTAGTAAGTCTTTCCTAAGCAAGGAAATAGAAGTAGAAATGTGATTAGTATTTAATATAAACAAACTTAAATAAGCAAAGGAAACCAAAACTGAAAAGGAATAAGGTACTTATCTTTGGAAGTTGGTGAGGGCTCCCTCCAAGCTTGAGGGATACCTATAACCTTATAAAACAATTCAAAAACGTCTTTCCAAAAATAAGTTAAACCTGCAAATACCAAAATCGAAAAATACAAAATAAAATAACTAAGTCTTAGAGCAAAGGACTTAGTAGTGCGAGTCCCTTATATCTCATTCTTCGAGATTAGCTTTCTTGGGAGATCCTTCTTCAACAACGTTGGCTCGGTCTCTTTCCCTTTTCTTATTTCTTGGATTTTCGGGACAGTCACTTCTATAGTGACCCATTTTATGGCATTGATAGCATTCTATTTTGGATATGTCAACCTTCCTTCTTGGTCCTCTTGATCTTTTGGAGTTTCCTCTCTTATGTTGAGCAGTATAGGCATTTGAAACTTCTTCATTGTTGGAAACCAATGTGATTCTCATTTCCTCTTGGCTACAAGCATTCCATGATTCTTGAAATGTGGGAGTTTCTTTCCAATTGTTCAATCCTAAAGCAAAAGCACTCCAAGTTGGTGGTAGCCCTAATAGTGTAGATATCATTAGCCCTTTGTCTGGAATAATTTCCTCTATGGCTAGATGATCACCTCCAATTCTAGCTATCCTTACAAAGTAAGAAGTCACAGTGTCATATTTAGTCATTTTTTTTAGTTCTTAACTCATTCTTCAAACTTGCTACCTGACCAATGTTCTTGATAGTGAACAGCTTTGACAAAGCCTCATACATTTCTTGAGCATGGTCAATGTTGGATATATATGGGACAAGATTGTCCTTTATGCCTTCTACCATTAGTGTCATGGCCAATATATTATGATTCTTTGAACTTCACCTTGTCTACATCACTAGATTCTTCAGTAGGCTTCTTTACTTCCCTCTAACCAAATCCAGTACTATGTTCTTTTCAAGAAAGTGGTTGATTCTCTTTTTCCATGACCTGTAATTTGATGCTCCTTCAAGCTTGTTCTCTCCCCTTATTGTGTTAGACATTCTCCTTGAAGATAATAAGTTTCTTCCCTTAAAGGATCTCCTTTTATGATTCCTTGATCAATTAGTTGAGACTGCCTTTTTTCTCTTTCTTCACCAACGCTCTGAAACCATGTTAGAAAATCAGAAAGGTAGGAAGATTTTCTTATACTTGATAATTACTTGCGATATTCTTGACTTCTTATTAAATTTCTTATTCTTCTTTTCTTAGTCCATCAAGCAATTACCAAAACAGTAGCACATAGATCAAGGACACCAAATATAGGCGGATAGTCAGGGGAAAAGCCCACTCTAAGGGAAAACCCAGTCGGTAATTCTACCTTCAATAGTTTTCTTGAGATAATCCAAGACTCTAGACTTTGACACAGACTTCCTCCACACCAAGTTAGGCCTCTTCCTCTTTTGCAGATGATACTATCTTTAGACCTGGCAACAGCAGTAGTAATAGCACTATGATGCAAAACTTCTCTAGCAACTTCGATCTTGACCCAAAGACTTCAATCTTGACCCAATACTTCTTCTTGAGGCAGCAGCAACCAACAATAGCAACTTCGACCCATTAGCAACAAACTTTTCCCTGCAGCAACTAGAAGCAACTAGTAGCAGAAACTTCGATATAGCTTGAGAGACTTCGAGCTCCTAAAGTCGCCCACACAAGATAGAGATGTTGAAAAGTGTAACTAGGATTTGTCTTCATATTGACGATGTAATTATGTATTTATGTAAAGAAGAAGACAAAGATAATAAAATGTATTTTGTTGTACTGGCATCATGTGTTTCATGAGAAAGATTTTATTATAGGTTAATAGACTTATTCTTGATGTCTATAAGCGTTTTGTCTTCTAGGGATAAATATAATTAAGTGTCATACATATGAAGGATCTAGTCTAGAGAAAATGCTCCAAGACCTTGCCAAAGATACTGTGAAAGAATGGCTCAAGAAAGCCCTCATCAACGCTAGAAGATGTGCCCTACAAGTCGGCTCCATAACCATATATCATGTCAGCTATATTACCCTTTGACAGGTCAGCTCAATTACAAGTGCAAACAACTATATATACCCTACTGGACTGCGCAGAAAACAGTGAAGAATGCAGATCTCTCTGTGATTTCCACAAAAAAATGTGGATTGTTCTAACTCCTGAGTCTAAAGTGCGGATTACAGAGGTGTCAAGGGTGTGGATTTCAGAGGTAAAAGATTGTGGAAGTCTCTACAATTTCCAGAGTGAAAAGTGTGGACTGTTCAGAGAATATAAGTGCGGATTCCTCTGAGATTTTACAGAGAATACAAGTAGATTTTTGAGGTCTTATACAGGGTTATGGTGCGAACTTCAGAGGAAGATCAGAAGTGCGGAATTAAAGCATAGAATTTGGATCAAGTCTGCAATAAGAAGTGTTAAGAAGGATCTGGAATTAATGTGAAGAAGGAGGCTAATCAACGAAGGAGAAAAGGATCTATATATTTCTATTTTAGGGTATGTTCTCTCCTCGCATATCTAAGGAAGGTTGAAGGTGTTCACAACATGAAGGAGAACTACTACAAGAAGAAGGAGAAGCCAAGGACTTAGAGACCGAGTTCTCTAATGTTGATGCAGGTCAATGCTCTTTGGTGAAGAAAAAAAAGATCAGCGTTGGAAGAAAACTTAGAAGTTGTGACAAGGTCTTGGAGGCATTCATAGGTCAAGGGTTTGAGTCTTGGTCTTGGTACTTGTCATTTGAAGATCTATAAGAAGAATTTCTTACAGGTTTTCCTCTCAAAGAGGGAGAGGTTTTTGCCCTAGCTCGAGGAGCCTAATTGTGTGTTTCTTGTATTTTGGTAATTGACTTGATGAAAGACTAAATAAGTTAAGAAGTAAGCTCACAAGTAATTATCAAGTAAGAGAATTTGAAATATAATCTCGAACCCTCCAAATTTTCAACAAGAGATAGATGCACCAAAACTTTGATTTTGTCTTTCCCTTGTCTCTTAACCAACTACGCACTCCTTTTAGCCTCCTCCTCCAATTTTGCACTTTTTCCAGCTCCTTAGTGTATATCGAACTTGTGTGAGAGATGATGCTCCAAATGAATTCGATTTGTCCAATATATAGCCTTTAGGTGAGGTCGAACTTCCCTCCTTCAGGCCGACTTGATCTTCTTTTGGCCGACTTGGTGTGGAGGTGACATAATCCATCTTTGACTCAAAAATAAACCTTTTTACATGATTCAAAAGCCCAAAAAGGGTCTCTTTAAATGTACAATGACTCTATTGACTCAGAATAAATCCTAGAAGTCCTCAATGGGGACTTTGATCTAAAACATGATGACCCAAGCATGAAACTCATGCTTTAATAAGTCATTGTAACAATAATAAAATTCTTATCTTTATTCTTTTGACAAGTACATTACATAGTTACTCAATTACATTTATGAAGACCGAAACTAATTACATTCTTCAAAACCTCTTTAATGCATAAGTTACATTTCTCTCCTAAATGCATAAGTTACAATCCTATTTTGGCATATGTAACTCCTCCTCAAGGCATGTGTATTGCTCCTCCTTTATGTCAATAATTCATTGCCCCTGCTATATATATGTGTCTCATATCATCTCACCTCACTTACTTGTGCATTGAAAATTCAAACTTGAGAGAGAGTTGGAGAGAGTTGAAGGAGATTGTGAAAGAGAGAGACTTGGAGAGTAAGAGCAAATCTTGGAGAGCCAAAGTGATTCAGTGTTTACATCAGCGACTACTATTAGAGATATTCTTCAGATTTGGGTGAACTTCTTCATTCTCTCATTGTACTTTGTATCTTTGTTGAACAATTGATTTCTAATAGAAGAAGAATCTGGTTTGGTTTTCCCCTTGTGCGTTTGCGGCTTACCCTAGTCATTGACCTAACTTCACTATGTCCCATTGAGTTCTTGGTTGTCTTTCATTGTGCCAAGGAAATCAGTGCTATGAAGGTTGAACACTCTAAGAGAATCACTCTAAGGAAATGAGATCCATGTACACCAAGTTGATAGCTATAGAAGAAAATCATGTTGAGGAGATGAGCACCATAAAGAAAAACCATAAGAAATAAATGTGCTCTATGCATGACAGGGAAGTCAGTCCTCAAAACAGGTTATTAACCATAGAAGAAAAACATGTTGAGGAATTGAAGAGCATCGAACTTAATCAACAAAATTGGTTACCAATCATGCTAAGGAGATGAGTGCCCTCCAAAATAGGTTACAAGCAATGGAGGATAACCATGCCACTGAAATCAATGTTATGAAGGATGAACATTCTAATCAGATAGCCACCATGTAAAATTATTTAATCACCATGGAAGCAAATCATAAGAAGGAAATGAATTATATTCGAGTAAATAATGATATAGTGATAAATGATATGGAAGCTAGTCAGATATATCTTCAGAATAAGTTGTTGACCATGGAAGAAAACCATGCCAAGGAAATCAGTGCTATGAAGGTTGAACACTCTAATCAAATGGATGCCATGAGTATTGAAAATACCACTCTTCAAAATAAGTTACAAATAATGGAAAAGATGCAAGTACAAGAACTTCAGCATAGATTAGATGATGAAAGAAACAAAGAACCTTCGACATATCATAAGCCTCCCAGTCCGCCAAAACAATTCTCATCTCATTGCAAGGAGGAAACTTGCCCCATTAAAGAAAAGTTAACTAGAAGTGTCATGGTTGAAAAGGAAATTGAGAATGATCAGACTTATGTGTCACCTTTGACAAAGTATATTCAAAATAAGATTGGGCATACTTAAAATTCTTCAGATCTTTCATCCGAGCATTCTCAGAATCAGGACATAAAATCTACATCGGTCCCATTATTAGCATCACAGCCTGCCAGAAACAAAAGCAAAAAGAAGAAAAGAAGAAGGAAGAGGTTTGATGCATCTGATGGCTGAGAGCAACTCGATATTCGGATAAGTCAAAGTCCTAGCATTTTCAGAATCCAGCATGGCACATCCGAGAAGCATCCCACAGACTTGCCGGAAAGTCGGCAAATGCTCAGTATGCACTATGTTGAAGACATTTGATGCCATAGGGCATCTTTGTATAGTATCTCTAACCCTACTCCTTTTTCGTTTATGTCATTTAGCTAGTTTTATTTTTTATGCACTTATGTTTTATGTCTTTACATTTCAGTTTGTTAGAGTAGACTTTTTCTATTCCAAATGATATTCTATGTATGCATGATGATTCCAATTTTGAATGGATATCTATTTGATGGACTTCTGTTTTCTTGGATACAGGATTCTGGATTCTCACATTGCTCCATTGAAGCAACATGTCCCATATGGAGCCAGATGTTGCACCCATTTTTTGAACATTCCAAGGAAGCAGGATCCGAGGACTTCAAGGAATTTTTTCAAAGTCAGAATCATCAGCCAACAACTTTTTCTATGTCATTGTAAACCATTCTGCAAGTTTCTAATGTAAATGATGCTAGTACGACCGTTTTTATTATGTACCAACCTAGGTAAGCCTATGATTTTAGAGACAAATTTCATCCTAGGAGGGTTGTCGTCTCACTGATTCACCTGTGTTTCTAAAATCAGATGATCGGCAGAGTTTTTCCCTCCAACCTCACCCCAAAACTAGGGTGGAATTTATCGTCAAGGTCTTAGGTGAGTCTTAGTGTTTTAGTCAAGTCTTTTGTAAAAGTGATTTGAGAATAATTTAAGCTAATTGGCTAAATTAATTTATTACAAATCACTCGTTCTACTAGATCATATTGTATCGTAGAATTGGGTATTTATTTGAGGGTCTATAACAAATGGGTATTCCCCCTTTGAGGGTTGAATTTGTAAAATCTTATGTAAAAAATATTTTAGTACATGATCTTTCATACTCAGACACCATGGCTAAAATATTAGAGGGTGGAAAAAAAAAATTATCATCCTGGGAGGGTTGTTGTCTCACTGATTCACCTATGTTTCTAAACACAGATAATCGACAGAGTTTTTCCCTCCAACCTCATCCCAAAACTAGGGTGGAATTTATTGTCAAGGTCTTAGGTGAGTCTTAGTGTTTTAGTCGAGTCTTTTGTAAAAGTGATTTGAGAATAATTTAAGCTAATTGGCTAAATTAATTTATTACAAATCACTCGTTCTACTAGATCATATTGTATCGTAGAATTGGGTATTTATTTGAGGGTCTATAACAAATGGGTATTCCCACTTTGAGGGTTGATTTTGTAAAATCTTATGTAAAAAATATTTTAGTACATGGTCTTTCATACTTAGACACCATGGCTAAAATATTAGAGGGTGGAAAAAAAAATTATCCCCTCAAGAGTCAATTAATTAATTTTTCTGGCAAAAATAAAATTAAATCCTAAACCGGAAAATTAATTAGTTTAGAGTCAAAAATTGAAATGTTAAAGAAATTAAATTCTCCAAGTGGAAAAATTCGTGGGTCTAAAAGAAATTAATTTTTGGATGTCCCCCATCAAGGGAATATTGGAAATTTCAAGAAAAATTGGACCCTTGTCAAAGTCAAATTTTTGAGGAAATTAGCTTAAAATAATTATTTTTGAGCTAATAAAAAATGGTTTTAATCAGAAATTCGAAAAATCCTCAAAAATAAATATTTACAACGGTGGAGATTAAAAGATCATCAAAGATTTATCGACAATCGAGATTGTTTTAACGGGGATCAAGCCAACTAGTCGTTATTTTCCACTTGGAGGAATTTCTCTATAAATAAAAGGCATTTTGCTTCTATTTTTCATCTTTTGATGAACGGGGCCCGATGTAATTTTGTAAACACTGATGTAAAGCCACTATACTGCTCGGAATGTTTTGATCATCATAATAAAAGACTTTGGGGTGCAGTTCATGGTGTCTTTGTCTCATTAATTTGTGGTATGTGTTCGGTATGTGCATTCCTATATTGTGCTTCAGATAATAATTGATCGTTATTTCATTATATATGATAGGAACATTCTATTGGTAAGTTTTGGGCTTATCTTTGGGGATCCAATTCATTGTGTGTTCTAATAGTTTTTGCTGAAGAAAATATATAGAGTTTGCAGGTGGGCTCCAAGTTTACAAACTACGGGCACACGCTGACCATGTTTGGATTCTGAATATTTTATATGATTTTCCAACTTCACTAAGGTTGTGGTTGGGCATTTATTTTTCTATATACATCTAGCCATCATCAAAATCTTACTTAAAAAATTATTCCTCAAAATCTTTTTTCAAGCATTGTATATTTGTATAATTTGTAAATTATTCTTGTACATAGATTTTATTTTATTTTCTAACCCTTGTTTTGCAGTTGGGGTTTAGGGTTTTGGTATTTTGAATTTTTTGTATATAGTGGGGTTTTGGGCACTTGTAATTTATTTGTGCATGTGAGATTCAAGAAAATTTGTTGGATTAGAACTAGATCTAGACCCTTGAGGGTAAGATCTGGTCCCTAGAATTTTGCAGGGCCAGCTACTGAAAAAAATTATAGTAAAATCGAAGAAGATCTGAAGTAAGAAAATTTTCTAGCAAGGGTTTTGAAATTTGTAGGGCCTTGAAGCCCAACGTCCTCCTCCAGCCTAGTTGTCCATCCTTCCTAGCACATGCATCATCCTTTTTCGGACTTCTTAGGCCTGGTCGTGAGGCCTAGGGCCTTCGGCCTACCTCCTAGCCCTTTGTTTGCTATTTTCTTTGCCTCTTTGGCCCTCCCTTGGCCCTCATCTACACTCGGTTTCCTCTCCTCCTTAGGCCGCAGCCTTCTTTGGCTTGCGGCAGCCTCCTGGAGGCTCCCTCTAGGGTGTCGCAGGCCTTTAGGGCCTCAAAACCCAAGGTCACATCTCCTCTAGGGCATCTCGGCCCCTCCTTAGCCCAATGCAACATTCCTAGGCTTGTCGTGAGGCCTTTGTGGCCTCTTGACCCTAGCTGCAGGCTTGTTAGGCTCTGCGTTGCCTCTTCTAGCCTCCTTCCAGCCCTCATTTGACCTTCATTCATCTTTGATTGGTCACTTAACTTCTAAAGCTAATTCATTGGTGGGTTTTGCAGAGAAATTAGCAAAAAACTTGTGTTTTTCAAGTGGCATGCCCATTGGAAAAATTTGGAAGAAGTTGGACAAGTTTTCTTCTCGGCCTAGAGACCAAAGGTTTGATCTCTAAACCTTATTTTCTCTCATTTTTTGCTACAGCTCTCTGAATACATTCATAGCAATGGTGAAAAACACACATAAGTGGCACAAAAATCACATCTAAGATATCTAGCATATTGTTAAGTCATTTAAGCAATTAAGGCAATAATCTGTTGGCATAGATCTAGCTGTTTAATTACTGTTATCTCTGCATAAAAAGTGTGATCAGATCTGATATAATACTGAAAAATACATCATAAGAAGGTTGACTAGCGTAAATTTTTGTAGATGTTCTATGCTTGATGCAACTTTATTCTTTATCCCCAATATCAGTCAGCAATCACATAAACAAGAAAGTAAAATGCAGATAGAACATACCAGTAGATCGACAGAAGACAAACCAAAAATATATATGTGTGTTGGTGCGTTACGACAGTCAATAGGATGCTTCAACCAGCAAAGTCTCAATACGGTCAGCCAACCAGAAGTGTCACACAACCCTCACGGACAACGAGATCAGTCAACCCAAAGTCAACAAAATTCAACATTGTCCCAGTCAATGGTCAACACAGACAGCGACAAAAATAAAGTCAACGCAGCCAAGTCAAAGTCAACATCTAGCCTCGATTTTTGTGCCAAAAAATACGGATAGATGAGATCTAAGTTTAGGGATTTTCGGGTCAATTTGATTAGATCTAAGTTTAGGGATTTTCTGCGTTGGAAACCCTAGACAGTCTGAAACCCTAGCTACTGTTTTTTCCCACGTGTGAGTGAAGAAGAGACTCCAATAGATGATCGAACCAATCAGTTGAGGAGAGAGGATGTGATGTGATGGATGAGTGAAAATGACCTCCAACGTTGACCTATTTATATCCATCAATGAGGGTTTGTGACACAACTGCCGGGGCTTCAAGCCTACATTTCATTTCAGGTCGACCTGCACATATTTTGGATAAATTCAAAATAAATGTTCTGCTCATCGGATCAAGATGATCTTTAGATCGATCTTGCACCTCTCCGAAAGAGAAATCCAATAGAAATATTGGCATCTTCATCTGAGCATCACAACATGGAGTTTGGACCTAGTTGTCCAAAATTAACACTCCCTCTCAACTAGGGAAAACTCCATCCACTTGTGCCATCCAAACGTCGTGCTTCATCTCGCTGTAACTTGCTTTGCTGGATTCTTTATTTCAGAACAAATGTGAGTCAGTCACAAAGACATCATTCCTGGCTGACAAATTCAGCCTAGAGGTCCGAAACCTCTGTAGGACTCAAAGAGTCACATACCAACCCGAAGTTGGTTTATCTGACCCAAAGTCAATAGGAGGCCCTGTTAGGGTCCTATAATAATAGGATTCATAATTTTTTAATTGACTTTGATCAATCTTGTAATATGTACATACTTTGCTTTCTGCAAATTGTTTTCCCATATCAGAAAAACAAAATAAAAAATGTAAAGAGGGTAAAAGTCCTAAAAGAAAAATCGAAGGACTAGAAGAAAAAATATCAAAAAGAATAGAAAATGGACCCCAAACAAAAAGAAATAAAAATAAAACATGAAAGTGATGCAAATCCAAATGCCACTACTATTTACTTTTTCTGCAAAATAAAGATTGTGTGCAGCTTGTTACAATGCCACAATCCATGAAGGTTAAACAGCCTAATCTTAACCTCTCATGTTTTAAATTTCATGTTGTTAGATAGAGAATAAAGATCTAGCCAAACAGTTTAATCTTGGCAGATCAGTAGTTAGATAGAGAATAATAAGGAGCTCAATAGTTTAATCTGAGCCCTTGGAAGATATAAAGATAGAATTAGTTAGTTTGTTGTTTTAAAAGAAAAATGAACAAGAGTTTGCAAGCTCAAATGTACCCGGGTAAATGAAGAAAAAATGTTAGGGTAGCATATGACTAGGCAAACCAGTTTTTACAATCACGAATAAGCAGAAAATTGGTCATTTCAATCACTAACTCTCTTCAAAAAATCATCCCCTCCATTTTCATTCTTTCCCCTTCATCTTTCCTTTTTCCCATTATCATTCAGTTTCCTTTACAAAAATCCCCTTTTCCTAAAGTTTAAAACCCACTATACTTGAGGAAAGTAAAACCCTTTAACTAATTCCCCTTTACCCAAAAATTCCAAAAAAACCCAAAGATACTTTATCCTAAGTTTAAATATAAAAATATTATATCGGGACCCACAACAATGAAATTTATCCCTTTATCATGTTGTACACTAGGCTTAGTGGATTTTCCCTCATCTCATTCATTACTAACATTAATTTATATATTAACTCATGTATTTCACCTTTTAGCCTGTATTAGATTAATTCCTTTATATAATATATCCCAACCCATATTCTAATTTTAACCTATGATTTATTTCCCCACGTGATATATATTCCCGCTCCATCCCATAGGTTAAAACTATTAAATCATATTAATTCCACTATATAGTTAATTCCTGCCAATGCTAAAGTTACACTTATATGCATTCCATTTGTTAAATAAAACATATATCCACCTATCATATTTCATTCCAAACTATGTATTAAACCTAAGTTTAAATACATTTTCCACCTCCCGCTGTATAGAAATCCCGGGCCCCATGCCATCTATGTTAATCGAGGTTGTCATTGATGTCAATATGGCATTGTTCAAGATGGAAAATATATTGTTGTGATGTTTTGATGTTGCCCTAAACCCTAACTATTTCATCCTATCATAAAAACCCTAGCCAAACCCTAAGGGTTGTCATAACTTATATTCTTGAAAATTGACTTAGAAAAATCTCTATATGTTATAAACTTATAACCAAACTTTGGTGGTCTCCACACACCTATGTCACTATTACATATGGTCCCTACTCCAACAATACCCTAAGTACCCACAACGTGCATAATCATAAGAAATTCACGCCAAGCATTAACGTTGTACGTTACATAGTTGACGTTGGTCCACATAATAAACACACTATAAAAAATTTCACGTTGCATTAATGAAGACGTTACATAATCGATGTTGGGTAACTCCACCAGTTCGAAGGTCAACTCCACAAGTATGATAATTATGTTTCTCAACACATATAAATATAAGGTCTATCGACTTGGTTTAAATACAGATCTTGGTGATACATTCGGAGATAGCCGCAGGAAATAGCCCAGCCAAGAAGATAAGTTAGATCGCATAGCAGTGAAACGAGAGCAGAAGCGAGAAGAAAAGGAATTGCATATTTGCAGAAATAATTTGTTAATGGTTTGAGGCTGAGTTCCAGTCATCGAAGTAGACACAAGTCGAAAATCGAATTGAAGAAATCAGACAAGATAAACAAGAAAAATTCGATGATACCGTAGAGCTATGCAGATTGCAGACTCGTTTCTTCACGAACTGTGGGAAATATTGCAAACCTGTAACGTTCAATTTTGAAACTGTTGCATGTTTTTGCAACAATCGAAGACAAAGAAGACTCGGTGTTGAGCATAGATCTCAGTGAAATATATGCGGCACATATATGCGAGGCTTGAAGGCTAGCTACATACAAATCAGTGTGAAATTCTGAACGTGGACCTCTATTTCGGTTTCTGCAGCTTGGGTTAACTCGGACTTCTCTAAATCACAACAACTTGATTTAGTGAAGACTCTTAATAACTTGGACATGATTTATCTATTGCAATTATTGTTTGGGCCTACGCAAATCAAAACTCATTTTTGACAGCTCACATTTGTTCTTACGTCAATCTATGAAGAAACCTGATTCATCTATTGCAATTACAGTGTGGGCCTATGCAGATCAGAACTCATTTTTGAAAGCTCACATTTGTTCTTACGTCAACCCATGAAGCAACACTTCACAGTGTCACAATTTCTGTAGCAGCATTTTTCTGGATCGAGGTAGTGACAATTCAGTTTTGTAAAGCTTATCTCGGTGGAAAAACAAAATCTTAAACCTGTGGTGATTTGCAAGAAGACTTGAGGCAAGCATATCTTGGAGGTCCATATGTTTCACTGAATCGCTCTACTACCTCTGTGATCAACATCGAACTGCAGGTAGAATACCTCTTTGATCACCCTTGGTCCTGTAGATTGTCATTACAGTGGAACAGACCTGTGGAGTCTTGTGAAGCTCGGGTCACAGCCTTGGAACCTGGTCTATAGAACTTGGACCTATTTGGACAGAAATTATATCAGTGGTTTTGGGTATCATATTTGAGTAGTGATCATCATATTTGGAGCAGTGATTGAAAACCATATTTGGAGAAGTTCTAAAAACCTTGAAGTTTTGAAGACATCCTTATAGGTCAAACTTGGAGCAGCCTTATTGAAGAATTGTGGTTATTGAAGACACCCATGGTTTGAAATTTTGAGGCGCAGCCTATTGAAGAAGACTTGAGCATTAAATACTTGTCAGAGAAGGCTTTGTTGAGAAAGTCATTGAATACTTGGAAACAACCTCATCGAAGAAATTGTGTAGCAGCAATATTAAAGCATTACCAAGGAAATTGTGTTGAGAACATATTGTTGGGGAAAGCATTGTTGAAAAACCTTTTTTAAGAAGATGATTTGGAGACATTAGTGGAAACCTTGATGCATGATTGAATTCCTCATGGAGTAACCTTGACAGAATTTGTTGGGTAAGATGAAGAGCAGTGATGACACCTTCATGAGAAGACCAAGTTGTCATTGATGAGCTAAGTGCTTTGGAGATTGTTTGAGGGCAGTGTTGAAGGTGACATTGTCAAGGCTCGTTGCAAAAGATATTGGGAGTCGTGAAGAATCATCAAATCTATCTTGAAGAATTGAAGGAAAGGGTTGGAGCCCTAGAGGATAGGAGTCCTCAAGAAGACCAGGTTGGTGCCTGTACCAAAGATTGGGTTGGAGCCTCAAGGTGACAAGGTTGGTGCCTTGGAAGTTAGGGTTGTAAGCCTAGAGGATTGGATTCCTCAAGAAACCAAGTCGGAGCCTGTACCAGAGATATGGTTGGAGCCCTAGAGGTTGGTGCCTCAAATTGACAAGGTTGGAGCCTTGGAAAGACCAAGTTGGTGCTTGGCACAATACAGGTTGGAGCCTGGAAGATTGGAGTCTTCATCTAGGGTTGGAGCCCTATATCATTATTGTACTTTACTTATTGTAAAGAAGAAATTAATAAAAGTATCTATTCCATAATTGTTCATTTTGTGTTTTAAATATAAGTGATCTAACTGGTAAAATTAACAATTGAAAAGAAATATTGATTCACCCCACTCTTAGTATTTCCAACAATTGGTATAAGAGCTAGTACCTTCACTCAAAGCCTAACAGCTTGAAGGTTGATCATTAGAACACAAATGGCAAAGCCAAGGAAGAAAGTCTCCAATCCTCCTAAAGATGTGTCTTCCTCAACCATTGAAATTGAAGTAAATCAATTTGCAAAGGCTCCATTGTTCAATGGAAATTTTGAGATATGGGTGGCAAGAATGAGGAATTTCTTGAAGACTTAAGGAATTGAAGTTTGGAAATCAGTGATTACTAATGACACGATGGACGAAGAATCCAAGGAGTACAATACAATAGCAATGAAGGCAATTTTGAATGGGTTACCAAATTCTGTAAAGGCCAATTTTGAAAAATGTTCGTCAGCAAAAGTCATATGGGACAAACTTCATGATCTTCACTCAAAAGGAGCGTTGACAATGATCTCTAATCAAGAAGATGACGGAGAACAAGAAAGAAGTCCAGAATCAATCAAGGAAGCTGAAGACAAGAGAGATGACAACAAGGCTAAAGAAGACCTAGAAGATTAAGAGAACAAAAAAGACTTTGAAGAAGATCTCTTGAATAAACTTATGGCTTCCATGGAAGAGATTAACAGTTTGAAAAATGAAAATGAGGAACTTAAGAAGAAAGCGCAAGATGGTAACCAAGACAAGACAAGGAAGGAAGTTGACTTTGTCAAGCTTCAAGTACAAGAAAGAGATGAGGAGCTTGCCAAACTTAAAGAGGAATTTCATCAAAATAAAAGAAAGCATCATGAAGAAGTCATATCTATAACAAATCAATTGGGTAAGGCAAAGAAAAGGGAAGAAACTTTGTCAAGCCACCTTGAACAAAGAATTGAGAGCTTGAACAATCTTGAAGCAGAGATTGGTCAATACAAGGAAGAGTCTCCTCTCTTAGATCTCAACTAGAAGAAGCAAGGAAACAAGAGCAAGGAGCTGAGAAGGTGATGGAAACTTTGGCATTCATAGAAGGACAAGTTAATGAAGCAGAAAAGGAGAGAAACACCATGATATGCCAACTAGACGAAAAGGATGAAGAAATCTTGAAACTAAAATCAGACATCAATTTTCTCAAGGCCGAAACATGTGAAACTACACGAATAAAAGAAGAAATGGAGAGCAGTCTAGCAAAGGAGAATGAAGAAGTCTTCATAATGAAATCAAATATCATCTTCCTTAAAATCGAAGCACATGAAGCAACAAGGATGATGGAAGAAATGAAGAAGCAACTACTTATGAAAGATGAAGATTGTGAAAAGTTGAAAGGAGAAATTGTCTTTCTTGAAAAGGAAGTTGAATTGTTGAATAAAAACTTGAAAAGCTCTCAAACCCTAGATGACATCCTAAGTCAGCAAAGGTCTCCCCTTGATAAATCAGGTCTTGGCTATGCAGGTGAATCCTCAAGCAAGAATGATAATGCTTCAAACAACAAAGATGTGAGGAACCTAGAAAGAAATGTTGATGCTCCTAGTTCCAACAAAGGCAAGGAGAAGAATCAAGACAACAATGGAAGAAATTATACTCTAGGGAGACTTGCATATGGTGTCAAGAATACAAAAGGCAATGAATATCATCAAAAAATCCCAAGGCAAAAAGACTTCAGAAGTACTTCAAGGAACTCTTCATCTCCCAAGTACCAAAGTATATTTCTTGGATATTGCTATTCTTGTACCAACTTTGGGCACATGACAAAACACTGTAGGGCATATCACAAAGACAAATATAATGGTCCCCGTCAATATCCTAGATGCAATTTTGCAAGAAGAAGTCATGATTTCTTATTCATGAACAAGATAGAGTGCTTCAATTGCCAAAACATTGGACATATGGCACGTGATTGTAACTTGACTTGGGCCCCTGCACAAGCTAGAACCATGCGAGAAAAGAAAGTTACACAAGTATGGAGAAGAAAACAAGTTGAATCCGGAAGTCTCTTGAACACTCCAACGAACAACACATGTTGTTGACTTGATGAAGACATCCATGGCAAATGTGATATTTCAAGTGTTTAATGATGAGACTCTGCCAAAAAGGAGACCACGCATACTGTTAGGGGGAGCTGGTGACTCATAACTATTCTTGCAGAAGTCTTCCGTGAAAAGGTGTTATGGAATCCATGATGAGTCACACTTGTACAATCTTGATAGATCATCTCTCTGGAGCAACTCCATTGGAAGAACATAATCCCTTCTCATCTGGTGAACCATTGTTGAAGATGTTTTCCATTAGATCACAAAGCCAACAATATTTCTTGAGCAAGAGGAGTTTATGCAGGCAGGGGGAGCTGGTTCATCACATAATGAAACATAAACACATCTATCATGAACCTCATTGCCAGAAGTAAGAACACCATAACAGAGGGAGCAACATATCTATGAAGACCTATTATTGATGAAGAAAATATGATGAAGAGAAGCAGCTTGATAGGGGGAGTACTTGGGCAAGAATATTTCCATCAATGACAAAGGGGGAGATTGTTAGTCGAGGTCGTCATTGATGTCAATATGGCATTGTTCAAGATGGAAAATATATTCTTGTGATGTTTTGATGTTGCCCTAAACCCTAACTATTTCATCCTAGCATAAAAACCCTAGCCAAACCCTAAGGGTTGTCATAACTTATATTCTTGAAAATTGACTTAGAAAAATCTCTATATGTTATAACCAAACTTTGGTGGTCTCCACACACCTATGTCACTATTACATATGGTCCCTACTACAACAAAACCCTAAGTACCCACAATGTGCATAATCATAAGAAATTCACACCAAGCATTAACGTTGTACGTTACATAGTTGACGTTGGTCCACATAATAAACACACTATAAAAAAATTCATGATGCCTTAATGAAGACGTTACATAATCGATGTTGGGTAACTCCACCAGTTCGAAGGTCGGCTCCACAAGTATGATAATTATGTTTCTCAACACATATAAATATAAGGTTTATCGACTTGGTTTAAATACAGATCTTCGTGATATATTCGGAGATAGCCACAGGAAGGAAATAGCCCATCAAAGAAGATAAGTTAGATCGCATAACAATGAAACGAGAGCAGAAGCGAAAAGAAAAGGAATTGCATATCTGCAGAAATAATCTGTTAAGGGTTTGAGGTTGAGTTCTAGTCATTGAAGTAGACGCAAGTCGAAAATCGAAATGAAGAACTCAGACAAGATAAACAAGAAAAATTCAATGATACCGTAGAGCTGTGCAGATTGCAGACTCGTTTCTTCACGAACTGTGGGAAATATTGCAAACCTGTAATGTTCAATTTTGAAACTGTTCGCATGTTTTTGCAGCAATCGAAGACAAAGAAGACTCGGTGTTGAGCGTAGATCTCGGTGAAATATATGCGACACATATATGCGAGGCTTGAAGGCTAGGTACATACAAATCAGTGCGAAATTCTGAACGTCGGCCTCTATTTCGGTTTCTGCAGCTCGGGTTAACTCGACTTCTCTAAATCCCAACAACTCGATTTAGTGAAGACTCTTAATAACTCAGACATGATTTATCTATTGCAATTACTGTTTGGGCCTACGCAAATCAAAACTCATTTTTGATAGCTCACATTTGTTCTTACGTCAATCTATGAAGAAACCTGATTCATCTATTGCAATTACAGTTTGGGCCTACGCAGATCAGAACTCATTTTTGAAAGCTCACATTTGTTCTTACGTCAACCCATGAAGCAACACTTCACAGTGTCACAATTTCTGGAGAAGCATTTTTCTGGATCGAGGTAGTGACAATTCTGTTTTGCAAAGCTTATCTTGGTGGAAAAACAGAATCTTAAACCTGTGGTGATTTGCAAGAAGACTTGAGGCAAGCATATCTTGGAGGTCCATATGTTTCACTGAATTGCTCTACTACCTCTATGATCATCCTCGAACTGCAGGTAGCATACCTCTTTGATCACCCTCAGTCCTGTAGATTGTCATTACAGTGGAATAGACCTGTGGAGTATTGTGAAGCTCGGGTCACAGCCTTGGGACCTGGTCTATAGAACTTGGACCTATTTGGACAGAAATTATATCAGTGGTTTTGGGTATCATATTTGAGTAGTGATCATCATATTTGGAGCAGTGATTGAAAACCATATTTGGAGAAGTTCTAAAAACCTTGAAGTTTTGAAGACATCCTTATAGGTCAAACTTGGAGCAGCCTTATTGAAGAATTGTGGTTATTGAAGACACCCATGGTTTGAAATTTTGAGGGGCAGCCTATTGAAGAAGACTTGAGCATTAAATATTTATCGGAGAAGGCTTTTTTGAGAAAGTCATTGAATACTTGGAAACAACCTCATTGAAGAAACTGTGTAGTAGCAATATTAAAGCATTACCAAGGAAATTGTGTTGAGAATATATTGTTGGGGAAAGCATTGTTGAAAAACCTTTTTTAAGAAGATGACTTGGAGACATTAGTGGAAACCTTGATGCATGATTGAATCCCTCATGGAGTAACCTTGACAAAATTTGTTTGGGTAAGATGAAGAGCAGTGATGACACCTTCATGAGAAGACCAAGCTGTCATTGATGAGCTAAGTGCTTTGGAGATTGTTTGAGGGCAGTGTTGAAGGTGACATTGTCAGGGCTCGTTGCAGAAGATATTGGGATCCGTGAAGGATCATCAAATCTATCTTGAAGAATTGAAGGAAAGGGTTGGAGCCCTAGAGGATAGGAGTCCTCAAGAAGATCAGGTTGGTAAATGTGCCAAAGATTGGGTTGGAGCCTCAAGGTGACAAGGTTGGTGCCTTGGAAGTTAGGGTTGGAGCCCTAGAGGATTGGAGTCCTAGAGGTTGGTGCCTTGAAAGCATGTACCAGAGATAGGGTTGGAGCCCTAGAGGTTGGTGCCTCAAATTGACAAGGTTGGAGCCTTGGAAAGACCAAGTTGGTGCTTGGCACAATACAGGTTGGATCCTGGAAGATTGGAGTCTTCATCTAGGGTTGGAGCCCTATATCATTATTGTACTTTACTTATTGTAAAGAAGAAATTAATAAAAGTATCTATTCCATAATTGAAAAGAAATACTGATTCACCCCCCTCTCAGTATTTCCAACAATCTGACCATGCAACTTTATCGCACGATCCGATCCATTCGATCTACCTCTGCCAGATCCGACGGTGACAAACCCTCATCGCACATTTCATTGTGCAAAGATTAAACAAACCCAAAGCTTGCGATAAACGCAGTTTTCGGGGTTTCTCTCACCTCCACGTGTCTTAATTCCATTGGATCGCATCGATCATTCCAATCTCGCTTACCACCTATGAACGTTGCAAAAACAGCTTGGCAGTTATTCCCTCCCTCGTGCCCAAACTGCTTATCTGTTTGAATTGACCCTGCATTTAATACATTCACTGTTCAATCAAATTGTTTATAAACCGCCCGAAAGCATTGTTTTACTCTTCTATTACCGTTTTCTGCAAAGAAAGAGCATTCCAGATCAAGTTAAACGTTGCCGACTCTGTTTTTAGCCTAAAAACAAACGGAATTCACCAATTTGACTGCTACAATCACTGTTGAAGCCATCAGAGAGCCTATACAGACCAGCAAAAATCTTTTAAAAGCTTTCCAACCCCAGAAACCCTTCTACACAATGAAATTCCAAATTTCTCAGGTATTCTTCAAAGGAAAAAGACTCATTCATCAATCTAAAAGAGTTATACAGTTAAATGAATCATTTAGGAGCCTGTGTACTTAAAAAAAACCCTTTTGCTTCATAAATCCTTTGATTCTGTAAACCTTGAGTAACCCTTTCCCAAATTCTGAAACCCTGGAATATTAAGAATCACAGATTGATTAAATTTAAGAAATTTGACCATCTGCAGACCTGAGAAAGCCCTCTGAGACCTTCAAAACCTTTCCTACAGTACTTAGACATCCTTCTGCATAAAAATTGATGTCTTAAGATTGTTTTTATCACAGAAAGTCCACTGTAAACCCTTGATATCATTTGTTCAGGTTATAAGGTCATGAAGTTGCTCTTTTGATAAAGAAATTACAGTTTGAGTTAAATTGATCAGAATTAACCCTTTGCAAACAAAAGATAGAACCCCTGTCATATCTAAAAACCTTCTGCAAAACGTTTAAACTTACAAAAGTGTTTTACAGGCCTAAATCATCGTTTTAAAGGTCAAAAGTATTGAAATTGATAAATCAAACAAATCTATGGCTTCCAAAAGCACTCTTGTGATCAACCCTCTACAACCCCCTGTTGTAGATGTAGAGCATATTCCCCTGGCAGATGTAGACTTCAAAATTATTGATACTGTGACTGAATTCAATCTTCTTGAGCTCCACTGCTGGAGCCGAGAGAAATCCCTAGATCAGGCTGATGAAGTGTTTATCTGGGAATCAAACTTGCCTAAATATGTTGTTCCTCATACTCACCAATGCCCAGAAGCAATCAGACTCTGCCAATCATGCTACTCTCCTGATCACAGAGCCATTGTGAACCCTGAAAATGAAGTTTTGTTTACCATTTTAGCAGAGACTATCAACCAGATGCTTCAAATACAGCCTGGGCCAAATGAAGTTCCTTTGTCTATTGAAGCCCTCACTACGTTCTACTTGGATTTGTATTTTCCCAAAAGATTCCAGATTTTTCAAAACTTCATGCCATCCTATGTGGAAATCCCCAAGCTCAATCCTCCTTACTCCTCTGCTAAATTCTCAGAAAGGACTAGACATATTATTTCCATGTTGTCCTTCATCCTTGGCTATTTTACAGATGAACATGTTGATGTAGCAGTACTTGGTTTCTTATCCACTTTTACCCCTGCTCAGCCTCCTGCTACCATCTTTAACTTTCCTCAATATATTGCTGACAGTGTCCATGAGCAATTAGTCAAATTGCCTTCTGAAGGTGTTTTTAGGTATTCTTCATTCCTATCCCACATGTTCTTATATTTTCAGTCTGAAAAGTTTCCTATAAACCTTCAGAAGCTTGATGTGGAAGAAAATCTACAATCTGTCATATTCTGGACTTCTTTGATAAGGAAGGATTCAAATGAGTTTACCTATTCAGAGTTCACATATTCTTTCATCCATCCCTTGGTCAATTTGCTAAAAAACAGTGTGCAGCCCAGAATTAGCAATGAAATCAAGAAACTTTTGCAATTGTCTGAACATAACAGGACAGGTGATTGGTACTTGTACCAAAATCACACTGAAATCGGAGTCTATGGGTCAAGCCTTATTCCTTATAAATTGCCAAAATACCTCCCTATGAGGTTATTTTCTCTGGAGTATATAAGGCAGATTTTAAATTCAGATGCTGTTAATTTCTTAATTGCAATGAAGAAAACACAAGTCAAGATAAAGAACCAGGTTGGCTGTTAAATTTGGACAACTAGGTCCAAACTCCATATTAAGATGCTCAGATTAAGAGGCTAATATTTTTGTTGGATTCCTCTTTGTGAGAGGTGTAAAATCCAAATAAAATATGTCTTAATCCGATGAGCAGAACTTATATTTTGAATTTATTATTTTCAATAAATTATATGTGCAAGGTCGGCCAGTTTTGTAATGTAGGCTCGCATGCCCAACAGATGTGTCACACACCCTCATGATGGATATATATACAGGAAAAGTTGGAGAGATTTTCATCATCATCACAACTCACATCTTCCTCTCTCATCAAAGAGTACGAGCTACCAAGAAGGACGAGTTTCAGCCACACGTGTGAAGGACGAAGAGGACAGACCGTACAGCTGAGCTGCAGTACGATTTTTCTGCTGCTAGGGTTTCGCTGTAAGTTTGACCAGCGTTGACTTTGGTCAACGCATGGTCCAAACAAGCTGAAAACTTGTGGAAGGTTCGATTTTTGAAAGCCGTACTACCTGGCACAAAAATCGAGGTCAAAGGGTTGACCATTTTGCTGCTGCGTTGACTTTTAGCTTGCTGCCCCTGCGTTGACTTTTCAGGACAGCGTTGACTTTTGCAGAGTTGACTTGGGTTGACTCATCTACAGATTGGAGGGTTGTTGTGACACATGTTGGGCTGGCTGACCAAAGGAGACTTTGCTGGTTGAAGCATCCTGTTGACCGCCGAAACGAACATACACATTTTTCCTGTTTCTGATTTGTCTTCTGTAAGATCTACTTATATGTTCTATCTGCATTTTGCTTAACTACTTGTATGATTGCAGAAAGAAAAGTGAAATTGCTACTAGCATAGAACATCTACAAAACTTTACATGGTATCAGAGGTGAGGTGAAGACAAACTCAATCTATAGCAATCATCATCGAAGGAAATGGGTTCCACTAGTCTTGAATTCAAGGAGAATGACAAGCTGACTGGAAGTGATGACTTCCATCCCTGGAAGATGATATTATATCTCAAATTAGAAGATCATGATCTCTTGGATCATGTGAAAGGAAGGATTCAAGAACCTCCATCCAATGCCTCTGCTGCTGTTAGAAACAAGTATAAGAAGGGAGAAATCAAAGCAAAGCTGCTGATCAGGGAATCCATAAATAAGAGTCTGAACTAGGCACATCCAAGGAGATGTATGACAAATTGATACTTATGTTTCAAGTAAACAATGTGAACCAAGTGCTATTCCTCAAGAACAAGTTGAAGAATATGAAGAAGGGCCGAGATGAGTCTGTTCAAACTTTCTTTCTGAAGTTGACCGAAACCAGGAACAATCTGCTAGCTATTGGGGAGATAATAGCTGATCGTGAGATGGTTCTCACCGCACTTGGAGGACTTCCATATGAATGGAAAGTATTCACAACTACCATTCTCAACAATAATACCATTCCTAACTTTGATGAGCTTCTGTCAAGATGTATGCAAGAAGAAACAAGGATGAAGGAATTTGATAATGAAAGAAATGCCGCCTATGGTGCTCATTCCCGAAAGAAGAACTCTGGTGGTTCTAAGGACAAAAGAAGGACAAAGACTCAAGAGAAGAAGGGTAAATGTTTCACCTGCCATAGGCCTGGACACTATGCTAGAGAATGCCCCTTCAAGGAGGATTCTCCCGATAGTGACGATAACAACAACAACCGAAGGAATGGGAATCAAAGAAATGACAAATCCAAACGAAAGAGGAAGGCTCACTTTGGAGGAAACAATCAACCTTCTAAGAGGTCCAGAAATACCAGGTATGAGGAGTCTAATGTTGTTGATAAAAGAAATGAGTATATTCTGGTATCTGCTCTCTCAGCTGCATCTCTGCCCGACACGATGGATAGTGGTGCCTCAAGACATATCACCGGATTCAAGGAAGCACTTTCTGACATGGTTGAAAGGGATACTAATCTAGAAATTATTCTTGGGGATAATGCCACTTATCCTGTGAAAGGGACCGGGACTGTGACCCTCCACTTGTCCCAAGGACAAGTCCTCCGTTTGCAAGATGTACTCTATGTACCCAAATTGAAGAAGAATCTTGTGTCTGTATCTGCCATGGAAGACAAAGGATTCAACGTTACTTTCTCTAATGGAAAGGTGCTCATGTGGAAGAAGAGTTTCAAGGAAGCTATCTCAATTGGTTCTAGGGTTGGTACACTCTATCAGGTTGGAGGGAGTCCGTTGGGAGCTATGACTTGTGATACTATCCGACAAACCGAACTATGGCACCGAAGATTTGGAAAGCCCTTCCCGAAGCAAGGAAGGTGTATGTAAGGATGCTATGCATGAAGAATATGAGTCTATTATGAAGAATGATGTCTGGGATGTGGTCCCGAGACCGAAGGACAAATCTGTTGTCACCGCGGAATGGCTCTACAAAATCAAACATGGATCTGATGGGAGTACTGAAAAGTTTAAGGCAAGGTTTGTTGCCCGTGGCTTCTCTCAAAAGGAAGGAATTGACTATGACGATATATTTGCACCTGTGGCACGATATACCACCATCCGATCAATCATAGCCCTTGCTGCTACGCAAGGATGGAGTCTTCATCAGATGGATGTCCAGACCGCTTTTCTGCATGGTGCAATAAAGGAAGAGGTGTATGTGGACCAACCTCTGAGATTTGAAGTTCAAGATCAACATTACTGTGTTCTAAAGTTGAAGAAAGCTCTGGCGGTTAAAGCAAGCACCCAGAAGCCGGCACGAAAGGATGATAGTTACTTGGATGAAGTCGACTCACCCTGGTGCACGTCGATCCGAACTCATACTGTTGCTGTGAAAGCAGGCTTCTCATTCTAAAAGTACTATATGCTGGCGGACCTCTTCCCGATCGAGATGACCCTCTCCTCATTCATCAATGTAAGAGGGAGCTGGCCGTCGAATTCCGAGACAACAATCAGGATCGACGGCACTATTTGTTGTGGGGTTCGAGGTCCGGGCAGACTGGGAGAGATTTTCCTTTCTCAAGGAAAATATATTGTGAAGCTTCGGGAAAGATTTGGAATGGTGGACTGTAAGTCCGTGTCGACACCGATGGAACTCAACTTTAAAAAGTTGAGTGGCAGCGCTGCTGGGCCTATCTTGGCCAATCCTACTGAGTATCGTTAACTCATAAGGACCCTGATGTTCTCAATGAACACTTGTTCGAACATATGCTGTGCAGTGAACACTTTGAGTCAACACATGGTTGATCATAACATTCACTGGGTTGGTGCCAAGAAACTCTTGAGATATCTCTGAGACACGACAGACCATGGGCTGAGATACACTGTCAGGAGTATGACACTCCGTGGATATACTGATGCCGATTGGGCTGGCAGTGTGGTGGATCGCAAGAGCACATCTGGATGCTACTTCACATGAAGATCTGCTTCGGGCAGGAATCTAAAGTCGGCAATCTTGAGCACCGCTGAGGCCAAATACATTGTAACATGTATGGCCTGTTGTGAAGTCACTTGGTTGCGAAAGCTCCTTGCGAGCTGTTCGAGCATGTGCTAGATGCCACCGTTATCCTTTGTGATAACCAGAGGGGGATTCATTTGTCATAGAATCCCGGGTTCTACGATTGATCCAAGCATGTTGATGGCTGGTACCACTTTATCTGGGATATGGTACAGCGAGGCGCCGTAAGGCTCGATCATATAGGAACTGACGAGCAGGTCGCGGATATTCTCACAATGCCCTTGGGGAAGGTCATGTTCCTAACCTTCCGTGAGAATCTTGGAATCGTGGAAAGACCCTATGATGTGGGTCCTGTTGGACAATGAGCTCTGGGAGCTCTGGGGGGCTTTGGGGAGAGCTTCTTGGAGCTATGGGCAACCACAAGGCTAGGCTTGCCAACCTTGGTGGTGTGCTTGGACCCCACTGTTGTGATTTTGAGTTGGTTCACCTCTCATTTTCTGTGCCCCGTGTGCATCCTACCCATTGAGTTCAGGGCTCATGGGAAGTACCTCTCATTTGGCCAATGAGGTGTGGAAAAGTTAGAGACTATTAGCAAAGACTGATGGACGCATCAGAGATTGCCGTACTCTCTATCTAGGATGGCACGGTCCAACCACTTGATCCGGGATCAAGATTTGTGAGGTCTGGGACCTCTGGACTGATTATGTCAGTCGGGGGATGATGTCTTTGTGACTGACCCACTTCTGTTCTGAAATAAAGAAGCCAGCAAAGCAAGTTTCGGCGGGATGACGCACGATGTTGATTGCACCAATAGATGGAGTTCTCCCTAGTTGAGAGGGAGTGTTAAATTTGGACAACTAGGTCCAAACTCCATGTTCTGATGCTCAGATTAAGAAGCTAATATTTTTGTTGGATTCCTCTTTCTGAGAGATGTAAAATCCATATCAAATATGTCTTAATCCGATGAGCAGAACTTATATTTTGAATTTATTATTTTTAATAAATTATATGTGCAAGGTCGGCCAGTTTTGTAATGTAGGCTCGCATGCCCAACAGATGTGTCACACACCCTCATGATGGATATATATACAGGAAAAGTTTCATCACAACACACATCTTCCTCTCTCATCAAGGAGTACGAGCTACCAAGAAGGACGAGTTTAATCCACACGTGTGAAGGACGAAGAGGACAAACCGTACAGCTGAACTGCAGTTCGATTTTCTGCTGCTAGGGTTTTGCTGTAAGTTTGACCAGCATTGACTTTGGTCAACGCATGGTCCAAACAAGCTGAAAATCGGTGGAAGGTTCGATTTTTGAAGGCCGTACTACCTGGCACAAAAATCGAGGTCAAAGGGTTGACCGTTTTGCTGCTGCGTTGACTTTTAGCTTGCTGCCCTGCGTTGACTTTTTCAGGACAGCGTTGACTTTTGTGGAGTTGACTTGGGTTGACTCATTTACTGATTGGAGGGCTGTTGTGACACATGCTGGGCTGGCTGACCAAAGGAGACTTTGCTGGTTGAAGCATCCTGTTGACCGCCGAAACAAACACACACATTTTTCCTGTTTCTGATTTGTCCTCTGTAAGATCTACTTATATGTTCTATCTGCATTTTGCTTACCTACTTGTATGATTGGCTGCCGAAAGAAAAGTGAAATTGCTACTAGCATAGTAACATCTAAAAACTTACACAAGGCTACTAACAACTTTCGAATCCAAATGGCCTCGCATGTTGCCACGCTAGCTGCTATATACTCTCCTTCCACAGAACTCAGTGTAACGAACTTTCGTTTCCTGCTGTACTAAGAGACAACTCTTGATCCCATGCTGAAGCAACACCTTGAAGTGTTTTTCTTGTCCATTGTATTGCCTACCTAATCTGCATATGTATATCCCACCAACATGATACCATCACCTTGAGTATATTTGATCCCATACTCGATTGTACCTCGCAAATAACACAGCACATGCTTTGTTGTTGTCCAAAGCACCCTCTTCGGTTCAACCACAAACCGACTAAAAGAGTTTATTGCAAATGACATATTTGGCCTAGTGTTGACCAAATACATAGGAGAGCCAATCAACTACTTGTTGAGCATGGGGTTTGTTACGCTCAAACTAGCAGAGGTCCTAAGGGGGGATCCTATAGAGCAACTACTAGGTCAAGGGGCAACAATGGAGCGATAGCCCACTATCACCTCAGTTAAGGCTCCTTGCTCTTTAAGGACTTTCACAAATAGGAGGAGACCTGATAAGGGGAATCACTAGATGAATGGATCAATAAGAGGATAAGGAGTGATTCCAAAGGCCTATTCACATGAGAGATCAATTATATGGCTTTCTTGCTTGAAAAGCAAGGTGATATGCTCTCTAGGAGGGGCTAAGAGGATTCTTGGGCTAGGGTTTGGGAATATATCTTGTCAAAAAGTTTCCTAGACCCGAAAATCCTTATGGAGAATTGGCCTTTATGTGATCTTTGTGAAATTAGATTTGCAAAGTTCCGGGACCACAATGGACCAAGTGGGCATAGAATTAGGTCAAGGGTATGGAGTTGATCAACCAAGGAGGCGCTTGAGCTAATTATGGAAGAGAAGAGGATCAAAGGACAAATTTTCCTTTGAGGATTGAATACAATGATCCAAATGAGGACACTAGTGAAGGAAAACCTAGGGCAAGAAACGGTCCTAAAGTTAGGGCTTGCTATATCTTGGGATCCCACCATTGAAATTGCTTCAAATTTGGAGGGCCTCTAGAGGAAACCATAGCACAATTATGGACCAAAACTTGAGGTGTTTTGATGGCTACAATGGAATTTATGTGATGCCCTAGGTGATCTATTAAAACTAGGCCTAGAAAGAGAAAGAGGAGGCAAGAAAAATAAGCATTTAGGTGACCACTAGTGTGTTGTGGCTCATTTGCATTTACTTTTGAAATATTTCTCAAAACACCAAAAAAAGCATATATGTTAGAAAATGTAAAAAAAAAAAATTGTATACCAAAAAAGAATTTTTGATTTATATGTTGGTGTATTAACATTATGTGCGGAGATGTGAAGGCGGGTCGAGTTGTGCTTATTCGCGTGCAGAACAGTTCAAGAGTCGAGCCGATGGATACGTTCAGAACATTCCATGTCAAGGTGGAGTTGGGTGTCCCCACCTCCACTTGCCACGTCATCCCTACCTTTATCACACATCGCAGGCTCAGGTGGAATGGCGCTCAGGAATATGTTATAAATGTTGAAATGCGAAGTGCGACAAGGTTTCATATCGCCGATTGCGATTTGCGATCGGCCCCACCTCCACTTGCCACGTCATCCCTACCTTTATCGCACATCGCAAGCTCGGGAGGAATGGCGCTCAGGAATATGTTATGAATGCTGAAATGCAAAGTGCGACAAGGGCCAGATGCGATGCAGCTCAGAACTATGATTTAATATATTCCAATCGCACATCGCACATCGCAAGCTCAGGAGGAATGGAGCTCATGAATATGTTATAAATGCCAAAATGTGAAATGCGACAAGGTTTCATATTGCTGATTGCGATTTGCGATCAGCCCCACCTCCACTTGCCACGTCATCCCTACCTTTATCGCACATCGCAGGCTCAAGAGGAATGGCGCTCAGGAATATGTTATAAATGCTGAAATGCGGTAAAAGGACGAACACGATAGTTTTCCAAGGAAAATTTGAATTTATTTAAAGTCCAGGATTATGTGCAGTTGTGTTGTTTTATGAAGAAACGTGAACGCAGGCAGTGGACTCGGGTAAGTGACTCAACGCAGAGCAAAGGAGAAGAGAAGACGAAACGCTGCAGGCACGAGCAGAAGAGGCAGAGTTGGGCAGAAGGAGACATGATAACATTGTTTGAAACGTAGAGGCATAGGTAGAGTCGGGCAAAGGGAGCACATGGTGGCACTGTCGAAACGCAACAGCTGGGTCAAGTCAGGCAAAGATACGTTATTGCAAAATTGTTCGAATACCACATCAGAAACAAAAAAGACATGACAGCAAGCAGAAAAGACAAATATTGAACTCTGGAAGAAATGCAAGGCAAGGATGTCCGATCTATCAGGGAGACACATCAGCACTTCAGGGAGACGCATTAGCAACAAATCAGATTAAGCAAAAAGAATAATATTTCAAGTTTTAATTTGTTTTCTTTGTTTGTTAAGATCGAAGCTATAGTGATGTCCTCAATTGCAATGTAATAAATAGTTTTAACAGTTTAGGTAATCGAATTAGTTTCAAGAAGTTCTAGCAGTTACGAACTGTTTTTGATGTATTTAAGCAAGACAAAAAGAAAGAGGGGTTCCGAGTTTCGAACCTCTGGAAGACTAAAACTTTGGTACTTACTTTTATGAGGAATTAATGAAAGAAGCGTCAAGTTTCCTGCAACTGTTGATGGTGATTCGTTTTTCCTGTGCCATTTTGTGTTCCTTCTTCCTTGAATGAAGTGAAGTAATGTAGTTGCCGGTCTCTTAATTACATCTGTGAGTAAGAGTTAAATAACCTTAATTTGCGCTCTTTCACTCCAGTTTCCTCTCTCTCCATGAATTCCCTCTGAAACTTAAAACTAATAGATTCTGTGTTACAGCATATTATTTTGAGTTTCCTCTCTCTTCATAAATTGTCTCTGAAATTTAAAGTGATAGATTCTGTGTTACAGCATATCATTTTGAGTTTCTTCTACAGTTCTTCTTTTCCATTCAGATATCAACAGTTAATGGCATTGTAGAGTCTTTCATTATACCAGATTGTTTAGGGTTTTAAAGAATTAGTTTCCAAAGGGATTGACCGAAGACCACCTGATATAATTACTTTTGTGACACATTTTTTTAAAAATGTCTTAAGCATTGATTCCTTTCCACAGTCAAGGAATTGTCTCTTAAGATACAACACAGTGCATGGATTAGTGCCTTGCCTTTGGGAAAAATGGAGTCAAGGTGAACTTGTGATTTGGAAAAACTATACCTAATCAAGAAGGCCTTTAGGCAACTTCGTATGGCAATTAAGGCATGAGAGCAGTTACCCAAGGACTTTATACTTCGATGTGCAATGTTTGATGACTTATCAAGATGTATTCAACAAAATAATCTCTAGGAACATTCATCCATTCATACATGACACATGTAATGATGCAATGCCTCAAAATATCAAAATTTCCAAAATTTTGCATAAAATACAATAAATTTCAAACCTAGATAGTGAAAATCCCAGCAACAATCATGTGACAAAGTAAATAACAAGAATAAACATGAAAAAGATCACTTACATCTACAAATGAGTATATCGAATCATGAAATCGTGCCAATAATGAAGCTCCAAAACCAAGAAGATAGAATCCAAACATCAAAATTCAACCATGAAACCAAACTCGTCCTCCAAAAGGGAATGCAAAATTCTCCAATTAGCTACTAAACCCAAATCCAAGTGATGATGAGAGAAATGAATCACCTCTCATTTATTTATAACATCTCTAACGAGTTTGATTTGCCTAATTGGCCTAATTAAGCCCCAAATAATAAAATAATGTGCAATAATAACATCCCTTGGTGACAAGCCCACCAAGATAGCTCAATAACATTAAAATAAGCCTCTCAAGGGGGCAGAATGATCAATAAACTGAGTCGTTGGGCTTTTGAGGAGGCCTAATGAAGCCCAAAGTGTGCCATGGTGAGAAAATGGTCTCCAAACATAGTGGACAAGGGATTGGCCCCTTGTTTTCCAAGCAAGTCACCGTAGTGCTCTCAAGTGGATGTGGGAGCACAAGGATATCCTCATGGGTCTCTAAGTGGATCGAAAATGTCTGTAAACCATCTGTAAGGGCTAGGATGATGACATAAGCCCTCCCTTTGTCTCCTGCAGTGAGACACATCCTTATCCGGACCCAGGAACATCTTCCAAGTGTATGGTGCAACTATGGAGTCGGTTGGGCATGGTGAACCCAAGTGCATCATCCTCATCTAAAAGGTGGAACATGAGCAATCAACGAGCGGTGCTAGGGATCCGTGAAGTAATCTTTTGCTATGGTGGAGGTCATGGCTCTCAACGTTCACCCTACAAGTGCCAATGTGGCCCTCTGGAGGGCTAGGACCCCGTATATGGAGACCCACCTGCAATCCTGCATAAGATCCAATGCATCCCCTTGCCCTCCAATACAACAAATCATTAGAATAATCAAGTAAAAGAGCTTACAAGTCATGGAATCAATAGGGCACTACATGGTGGCATGCCCTTCCATAGTGGGCTTTGGCAAGTACAAGTGTCTCCAAGCTCAATAAGGGGGGTTAATTAAGGACACTATTAGGTGGTTTCAACTTTTAGAGGGGGTGACATGTTCATGGTACATCCATCAAGTGGTAGATGGCAAATGAAATAGTGATGGAACAGAGTGGGGATCAAGGGAATGCTCCAAGCCACATGCCATGGTACAAGGGTAGTTATAATAAGGGATGCCCACATTTGGGTGTATGAGTGTAGGAGGGAGTAAATCGTGGTACATGAGTTACCCCAGCCATTGTTTTTCCACCCTTCTTCATATGCCTTTTGCCTTTAATTAATTTTCCTTCATAACTACTGAGGGCTCCAAGGGATGAGAGCATGATGTGTAGGATGTAGCAGTAGGTACCCCTTTTTGAGGTGGGGAATTTCATTGCCCACCATGGGTTGGGACAATCATGGGTTCCTTAATGTGGAGGGGGCTCATCTAGGGCCCATAGTAACCAGGACGATGGCCATAAATAAGGGGTAGAGCTCATTTTTGGCTTTTGCCCACATGCTAAATTTGTATGTCTCGGCTATCTTTTGCATTTTGTGCGACATTTCCTGTTGAGAGTGGCCAAACTATGTTTTTTCTTTTCTTTTTAACTGCATCAACCTCCAAGGCATCGTTCTAGGCCCGACCCAAGGTGTGGACAAGGGGCTAACCCTATGTGGAATGAGTGGACACATGTGAACCCGAATGGGAAAAATGATGAATGGGGTTAAAATGAGCGGAAAGGGAGTGATGTATATGGCGTCGCAAAGCGGGACCACGAAACTAAAATCACGATTTCCCATGTAGTGCCAACCCTAAAGCCAATGGCCAATAAAGGAGATCCCACGGGACTAGGATACAAGGGTAACCACCAAATCGAGCGAAGGAGACAAGAGTACAAACCTAGCCCACTCTTTCCGTTGAATCCCCCCACCAATCCATGTCCAAAAGTGTCCATGATATGTAAGGAAAATTACTCAACTATACCAATGAAAATCCATACCTTCAAGGTCGGGAGGCCCACCTTCAAACATACAATCATAACAAGTGGGTGAGGAACCACATGGCTAGCTCAGGTGGCGAAGATAATGGCACATCGAGCTATTGGGTGGCCACAAAGGGCTACTAGCTGTCGGCTGAGGACCATCTAGGAGAAAAAATTTCTCCTATACACACTGCACTACCCACAAGTGGTGGGTAACAAGCCCCAACCCCAGACCTCTTCATGGATAACCTATGCAATTCCAACTTACTACATGTAAACAATCCCCTTGGGCCCCTATTTCCTATTTCTTATTTGAGAAACGATCACTGACGTGAGCTTTCACGTGCTTCAACCATGCCCATTTTCCCTCATTTCTTGTTGTTTTCACTTTTTCCCACTCCTTTCTTCATTGTTCTTGTTAAGCAAAAGTCAAGTCCACATCTAAGTAGATGTGTATGCCTCTCCGCGATCCTCTATTTCTAAGGATCATATTATTATCCTCTATATTCCTCAAGACAACTCTTACATGTCTATCTCTCCCTCCCTCTATCTTCTTTCCAATTTTGCTTGCCTGGTGAATACACCCTATCCACTTCAACTTATCATTAAGGAAGTTCCTTGATAGAATGTCAGTCCTCTCATTTTCACCTAAGTCCCTCAAGCCTTTGATAATGATATTTACAGCCTTTCCTTGCTTATCTTGTTCTTCCTTTATTTGTATTTTGATTTGTTTCTCAGTGATTTCATTTTGTTTGTTTGATGACCCAATTACAACTTATGACCATGATTTAGCCTCTTCTATGCAATCTTTTAGCTAATTTTCTTTAATTTCCAAATCAGCTAACGCTAACTGAATCTCTTGTTTTTGTGTTGTGCCCTCTTTTATCAATTCTGATTTCCCAAATCCAATTATCCTCAATTGTTCTAATTCTTGTTTCAAGGCAGTCACTTCTTGTTGTCCTATTTCCATTTTGACCTCAATGTTTAAGATTTGTTCCTTAAGAGTTTTATTTTCTCTCTCTAATTTGCCCTTGAAATAAACAATTTCGTTTAATTTGTTGCCTTCATACAATTTTTTCTCTTCTAAAATTTCGAGTCTCCTTTTCATGCTCATGAGTTCTTCCACAAATAGCTCATGATTATCTCCTTTGCACTTCTCATTGTTTGTTGTGAAAACCTCTGCTATGTTCAAATTTGATTCGAGATTTTTAAGAATTTATGTTTGTTCCACAATGTTTTGAGAAGCCTTACTAGAGATGTTGTTCACTTTCTGCAGGATCATTACAATTTTTTCTTAAGTGGTTGTATTATCTTTCGGGTTTGTCTACACTTTAAAATCCCCTTACACTGCTTTGCGTTTACAAAAACCAATCTCTCATGCATGTTGCATGCATCCTTCTGAAAGAAATATGTCATAAAAGAACCCTACACTCTTGCTAAATCATCCACTATTATGGCAAGATGATAAAATGAAGGTCCACTAGCAAACTAAAAATTGTGTTTCCCATAAGAGCTCAAACCCTCTTGGTGGACCAGGTTTAACAATGTCAATGAACTACTCATCTGAGATTATAAACCATCATTGTACCCTGCCCCCTCCAGAATAATCGAATATTTTGCAGCTTTGTTTCCCGTTGTGTTAAGAATAGGTATTTGTGTCTCCTGCTAGCTGGATCCATGGTTCACCAAGGCTAAACTTTCTTTTGGTCCCTCCAGATTAAGTGTCAAATTTGTTTTTTTTTGTGTTTTATGTCAATTTTGTTTTTCCCGCATTTGATTTGTGCCATCATAAAGGAAATAAAGAAAGCTTAAATGTGTAAACCGAAAGAAGAGGAAAAGAGAAAACCCCCGTCACACGTGTTCTTATCGGATTTTGACTTCAACTTGTTGGGAGATTGGGCCCCCATCTTGAGACTGCGTCCCTCTAACTTTTTGACCTTTGTTCATTGCTCACTGTTGTCGAGACCCTCATTTACTGCTCACTTTCCCACCTATTGTTTCTATCCATCTGGCTATTTGAATAAGTTTGTGGCCACAAGAACTCTATTTGAAGCAGCCAGTCTCATGTTAGCGAGGTAACCACTCATTACCTAGACATTTGCTGGCAGATGCTCCCATTCATTGCCTTCCACTATTACCCAGTGAAACT
This sequence comes from Pinus albicaulis, assembly GCA_034641835.2. Classification (NCBI taxonomy): domain Eukaryota; kingdom Viridiplantae; phylum Streptophyta; class Pinopsida; order Pinales; family Pinaceae; genus Pinus; species Pinus albicaulis. The sequence goes on from CM076578.1 coordinate 1,912,461,087, forward strand.
CGTGGTTTTCTCAATGAAAGGTCAAAGGATAGTCTCAACTCCTCAAAAAACATGGGTTTGTCTTTCCTTCAATTACTCGGAATTGTTGCTCGCTCCTGTTGAAATCGAACACTCCCTCCAAGAGAGCAACTACGACTAATGGCATCTTCTCCACTATCAATGCTCCTCCTCTGCTTTACCTTCACTATTTGACAAATCTAGTTATAATATATGAGAGCCCTAGCAACTAAACCGAACAACTAACTTGAAGCCTTTGATCTTTCTCCCCTTCCTCTGATCTGATCTTTCTCCTCTGATATGAGAGGGGACTTGCAAAGTCATTTTCAATAGCGCATAAGGATCCATAGTGCAACGCAAGTTCGTTGAGTAGCGCAACGCTGCAGTGTGGAGTAGCGCAACGCTACAGTGCGGAGTAGCGCTGCACAAATATGGTTCACAGCGACGCTATCCTTGTGTGTTGCGCCAGTACACAAGTCTCACAAACCACTTGTCCAAGTCCAACTGATTGAAATCCAATTATTTTAATTGCAAGTAAAAGTCCAAGTCGAATTAAATAATCAGATTAGTTGTGAAGAGCATTTCCAAAACTAGGGATTTGATAACTTGCTCTCTTGGTCGGTTGAACGAAGTGCCTGGACAGCTTCTTTGCAGAGGGAACAACAGCTCCAGAAATGCAAATGTGAAATTTGAATCAACTTATTTCATGTCGAGATCTGGTTTGCAGCGCGTTTTCATGTCTGGATTGGATAATTAGCAAATGAGGTGGTTCTGAAAAGACACATGAATATGAAAGTAACCTCTCACACCGAATCTATCTGAAGATCATGGCATATATATAATGAATATATCATCTACTATCTATTGCTAAGCAATTTATTTATTTCTGCTCCATTTCCTATTTTTGGAGTGAAGGCAATGGTTGAATAATTTTGGAGTTATTACCTACCTTTGGAGTTATGAAGACAACAATGGAGCTAGGGAGTACAAAGGAGCAATACCAAATAAAGGAAAACTTGGAAAAAAAAGGTGCCTCCTTTTAAGAATCAAAAATCAGTTTAAGTCCACTAAGGTGCACTCCACTTATGTACAATCCTATAAGGTTATATAAAAAGAGCAATTGCTCATCTATAACAATTTAATCAATTTGGCAACAAGGCAATTTGGAAGTGATGAGCAAAATCATAAGTAGATAGATTGTAATGATCAAAATTCATAAGGGGTTAATGCAGAGTCCAGACCTCCCAAACCACAATCAAAAACATGTGTAACTAGTCTAGTGCCTAATAAGCACAAAATTAGGTTAGAGCCTAAGCTTCTCCAACTTAGAAACTAAATAATATCCTCGTTGTAAGGAGAATTCCCAATTCAAGGGAAGGTAACACCATCAACTAGGATTGAGCCCAATTGTCACCAAAGTTGTTGAGCATTTGGCTAGTTCCATGCCAACAAGTGTCCACTTCAAATTCCCTAAGGTTTTACAAGGGATGCCATCCACAAAAGTGGGAAGACATCGTTTGGTTTCTCCTTGTAAGTTTTTCAAGGCAACTAAGGGAAAAAAATCACCGTCAACTACAATTGGCAACATCACCAATATTGTTTGTCAGCTCTCGAGAAGTTTCGGTCGTGATTAGGCTATCGATTTTACTTAAGTTCACCTTACTTTACAGTCAATCTATTCCAATCTCAGGTGCTCAGTCGTGAACAACCAGCCGTTTTAAACAACTTTTGTGATGAGATAATAGTAAACGCTGATAAACAGCACATGCCTGCGACGGAAAATTATGACGTAAATCCTGGTTTGGCATAGGTACAAGTAAGAGAAGGGCCATAATGGCATCCTACAAAGTTAATTGGGTATCTTTCGCAACGTTGACTCATCAATCCAAATAAAAACTAGTTTTAATTTATTTGAAAATGCTTGCTTTACACTCCAGAGGTGTATCACAACTGCCCTCAGGAGGTCGGGCACCACAAGCTGCCCATGTAAGCAAAACTAATCTGTACTGGCAACACTTTGTAACATGAGGAGCGAACCCCTGAACAGAAGCAGTTGCATCGTCTAAGTTCCCGAAATTAGACATACTCTTCCTGATGATGGCATGACATGCCACTGTCTTCACCACTGAAGCAGGACCCCACCAGCAAAGACAGTTGCAATACTCTTATAAGTCCATTTAAAATCCCATTTTCCTTGAAAGAAAAAGTGAGCCCCGCGAAAGTTTGCAATGTTTGCACGGCAATTTGCTCAGCAGTTTTGTTAAGGCCGAGTCAGAATTTATTTCGTGAGCACATAATTTAGCAGACTTCCATTAAAAGCGTGGAAAACAAAAACAAAATTGATAGATTCGAGGGGTTCTTAACAAACAAAAAATAGAGAAGAAAACAGGGTTTACCATTGTATCGTTGGCAGTCAAGGTTTCCGGTACTGAAATTTATCAGAAAGAATGTGAAAAACCATGCAATCGACCGGCCATTTCCAGACCCCATGCTTAATTGTCCGCTCGACGCTTTCTGGCATCTGCTGCCGTGAAAATATATATGTAAATAAGTTATATCCACAGAGCCGAGAAGTTTTACCAGCGAAGAAACGTAAAGTTAAAGGTTTGGGCCGTCCTTTTCTTTGTGGAGGTATTTTTTAATCTATATAGCCATTATTTTGAATTTGAAGGCGGTGAGGGAATTTGAATTTAATTGAGGTGAACATTGCACACATATTTGTTGTAAAGAAGACAAAGATCCTATCTGGCTTTTTGGCTGTAAGAGCAGTAATCACTAGAAGGAATTTCAAAGGATAAAGGCTGCGCTGCAATCTCTTTGGAGAACAACTGCTTATGCTATGTGGGGCCTTCGATTTAGTCATTTGTAATGGTTTGACTAGATGGGAAAAGTCCGGTAATTTCAATTGCAATACTTACAATGGAGCAAGTGTAGTAGATTATGTAATTTGCTCGCATAGTTTGTGTGAGAAAATGGAGGAAGTGTTGATTGGAGATCAAATTTGGGATTTAAAATCAGATCACAAGCCAATCTATTTAAGTTTCTCTTGGACCGGAAAGAAGCAATTAGGGTCAAAAAATCAGTGTGTTCAAAAAAATCCCCCAAAGGGCAGAATTCTCTTGAATCCATAGAATTGTAATACCTTCAAAATAATGCTAGAGAGGCTCTTCAAGAAGGAGGAAATCCCATCTCATGGCCTTCATAGTCACAGATTAACACATTTAACTCAAAGCGCACTTGCGGAGTGCAAAAGAGAAAAAATTAAGAAGTCTGAAACAAATTGTTTTCCAGTTAATGCTTGGTTTGATGAGGAATGAAAAAAGGCAAGGAGAAGGTGGAAGGAATCAGACACGGATAACATAACGCTCAAAGCTTACAAGCAGATAGTAAAAAAGAAAAAAGTTGATTTCATGGTTTCATGGAGAGAAGAACTAATCTTCCTCGGGAAAATAACCCCAAATTATTTTGGAAGGAGCTCCAATCGAAAAATATGCAAACTGAAAACAACATTACAACTTCTAAATGGTTTGACTATGCAAGACAACTTTATGAGCAGGATCCCAAGGTTGACCCTCCTCCCTTGGTCAACACAGGCACAAAACTCTTCACAGTGCAAGAGGTAGAGATGGGTATCAAGAGGTTGGGCACTGGAAAAGAAAGCAAAAGACTTAAAAATTCTAAAGCAGAGTATCTAAAGTGGGGCTTAAAAATTCTTTCACCTCACATCACAAAAATTGTCAACATCTTACAGCAGGGGTTCCCCACAGATTGGACAACTAGTATGGCAATACCTCTTTTCAAGAGCGGTGACGTCAATAATCCCTCCAACTATAGAACCATAATGATAAACCCCTTGTTTGCAAAGTTATTTGGAAGCATGTTAGAAAAGAAAATCAGCAAGTGGGAGAAGAAAGAGATAAACTTGCTAAAGGGAAAGCAGGTTTTAGACCTAAACATTCCAAAGTTGATCATTGCATAACTTTAAGGCACATCATTGAAAAAGTTTGGGAAAAAAAGGAAGAAGTTTTCTGTTGCTTTGTTGATTTCAGAAAAGCCTTTGACACGGTTCCTAGGGATAAGCTTTGGGGCAGAATGGAGGAACTCAGGGTTCCCAAGCATTTGAGAGCATCTGTGCATAGGTTGTATGAAGAGGTGAAAGCCAAAATCAGAACTTCAGCTGGCATTTCTGAAAGTTTTAGAAGCAATATCGGGGTCAAGAAAGGTTTCCCATTGTCTCCTACCCTTTTTGGGTTATATATTGACAAGCTTGAAGAGTGGCTAAATTCGCAAGGGGGTGACGGTATCCATTTGGGCAAGTTCGTTATCAGACTTCTTTTGTATGCAGATGACCTTATATTGATTGCTAAATCGGCTCTTGGTTTGCAAGAGCATTTACGTTCCCTTGAGAATTTTTGTAGAAGGGTTGGGATGCAAGTCAATATTAGCAAAACGAAAGTAGTGGTTTTCTCTAACAAAAGAAAGCATAACCAACATAAGTTCTATTTTGAAGGCAACATTCTGGAAGAAGTTGCAAACTACAAATACCTCGGAATTGACTTCAACAAAAATTTAAGTTGGGATGGTTGTAGAAAGAAAATAACTTTAGGGGGTTGGAAAGCATTTTATGCTCTTCAAAACAGGTGTAGAGAGGCAGAGCTGTGGGACTGGAAAACCACTCTAACTCTTTTTGGGCTTCTAATGATTCCGGTGATTCTCTACGGTTGTGAACTGTGGGCCAGCAGCACAACCAAGATGCAGTGGAAACAAATTGAGAAAATTCAGAAACGTTTGATTACAAATAGATTCAAAATTAAAAGTGCAGTTCCTTATGCTATCCTGTTAAGTGAAACAGGGGTTGCTCCTATTGAAGCAATTTCTATGGTGCAAGTCATAAGGTATCTGAAAAAAATTGAGCAAATGGAAGAGGGTAGATGGCCTAAGGTGGTGTTTAGTGACAGATTGTGCAAAAGACAGAAGACTTGGATGCGGAAAAATAACAAATGGTTTAGTAAATGGGGTATTTGCTTGAACATGTGTCCTACAAACAGTAAAGAGATAAAAAAATTTGTTATGGATAAATTCCAAAAACATATTTGGAAGAAAGAGCTAGAGAGAAAGAAGAAGTACTACATGGAAGAGTTTAAACCCACGCATAACCATCAACAAAAGGCGTACATAGGGGCTAATATTTCTTGGAGATCTAAAATTCTTATTGCTCAATTAAGGACTTATTCTCATCAACTCCGTTGTGAAATAGGGCGCTGGAAAAGGCCAAAAGAAATGTGGGAAGAAAGAGTATGTATTTTTTGCTCCTCCGGAAAAGTGGAAACAGAAAAACATTTCATTCTAGAATGTGAGGCCTTCAAAGACACCAGGGAAAAATATGCAGGTATTCTGGCAGCTAATTCTTGGGATAAGCTATTCAACGAAGAGTTTGTCGATAAGTTGGGAGTGGTCATTGTAAAACTTCACAGGAAAAGGGCCGAATACAAGAGTCAAATAGAGAAGCAATCTGTCCTATAGGCTATTTTTAGCCTCGTGGACATTAAAAATTCTTTCTTTCTTTCTTTTGCTTTCTTTTGACTCCTTTCTCACCTAGACACATTGTTTTCGCTTATATATAATGTATATACCTATTTCGGAGTTTGTAGCGAAAAAATACAAATTCATTATTTACCTTGTTACCATGTTGTTTTCCCGGTTATAGCGAGGACGTATGTATAACAGGTGAGAACCAAGGTAATGTACATTTACAGAGACAATAGCAGAAAATGTGAATATATGAAGAAGCGAGAACATAAGTGTCCAAAAGCAATGGCAGGATGGCGATTGAGGATTCAAGGAAAGGATCCCGCAAAGAGATACAAACCGGTGAAAGGAGAATGAGAGTTGTTTTGGTGTGATCGTAGAGCATCTAAAGCTGACATAGAGAGAGGATTTGTCAACGGAAAACATGTTTTGCGTTTCTAGCCATTAATTTCAAGATAGCAATTCAAACTCTACTAAATGTCACTTATGTTTGCAAATAAGTTAATTAGTCCCAAGCAATCCTCGAAACAATATAATGATTCAATGTGATAATGTTTTTGTTGTAATGTTGTTTTGGTGCGATCGTAAAGCTTATACAGTTCACATGGAGAGAGGATTAATCAATATAGAACATGTTTTGCGTTGCTAGCCATTAATTTCAAGACATCAATTCAAACTCTCCTGAATGTCACTTATGTTTGCAAACAAGTTAACTAGTCACCACCAAGGGAAAAAAATAACTAGTCACCACCAAGGGAAAAAAAAATATATATATATATATATATATATATATATATATATATATATATATATATATATATATATATATATATATATATATATATATATATATATATATATATATATATATATATATATATATATATATATATATATATATATATATATATATATACTTTTGTTACATGACACTTTTGGCCAATAAAACAAATTAAGTTAAATTTATTCATTTCATCATAATCCTTGAGGTGCCTATGAGTGTGTCGCAATTGTTCCGATTAGGTTTCATTACAATAATATTAATGTTAAATATAAAGTCCACTCAACCTTTCAAACATGTCCCATGGGTATTTTCTTAAAGCAAATCTTCATATCCAGATTTATTCAAAGGAAGGCATAAGAAAGGCAGAAGATGAGGTTTTTTCATGACTCGTTTCACTAAACACTCCTTCCCCGCCCAAAACATATATTTTTCAATTCAATTTTGTGTAATAATTATTCTCTAAAATATGTTTATGAAAAATTATTAGCAAAATATGAATACAATTACAAGATAATTACAAGGTAGTTCATGAAATTAATTAACACATTAATTTTTAACATCTAAAAATAATAGCCAAATTTTATGTTCACAATGCATAACCTTAATCAATATATTTTAGTATCACTCATATATATACCATAAAAATAATTAGTTTATCTATAAATAACATTTAATTTAGTAATGGATTAATTAATAATAAATGTATT